>CM023481.1:259086405-259418905 GCA_013339685.2 Hyalomma asiaticum
AGTTTCATATCTGTTAAGATGCCCCGTATTAACACGCTACAAGAAACAAAAAGAAAAACACCCACCACCCCACGAAAAGCGAGATAGGTCACAAGAAATAGACTGCTGACGTCTCCAAACAAGAACTTTCCGAAACCCCACACACCTCCACCGCATTTACCCCATTCAATGCACCGACGCTGGTTGTAGGCCATGCAAACACGAATACGCAGACATAGAATCCATCCTATGAAGATTCACACATATTACAAAGCTCTTTGTCCATAATAACCCGGACCTCCTTGAGGAGCGTTGGCGCGATGTGCTGACCAGCTCAGAATTACAAGACCAAGTTTGGGCCATCCAGCAGGCACGGGAGACAGCGGAATGGTAAACCTCACCGCGAGCACCAGGGTGGCCTAGGCCAGGCTGTCAATCTGCAGGCTTTTAAAATAAAGTTGTGTCCATCTATTCATCCAATCCCGGCAGCGGCGGCTGCATTTCAATGGAGGCGAAATGTTGAGGCCCGTGTGCACGATGTCAGTGCACGTTAAAGAACCCCAGGCGGCCGAAATTTCCGGGGCCCTCCACTACGGCGTCTCTCATAAACATATCTTAATTATGGGACGTCAAACCCCAGAAATCGATCAGCTTTAGCTGCTTAGCGCAGCTTTTCCCGAGAGCAATGTCGATGGCAGTCATCTCACTTATCGATGATTGCATACACACTGAACTAGCGCTGTATTTTTCAATCACGCTTGATCCGCCTACCACAGGAACAGACGAAAACCGCAAGGTTAGCGCATGCGACCTTCTTGCACTGGCTGCCGACTTCCGCCGTGTCTCTAAAGATTATCGAGATGATGTTATTTGCCTCAGCAGCAGAAGCAGCAGCGGTACGGAGGCAAATAAAACACGCTTAGCCAAGATCAGCAGAAAGTTGAGCGCATCGGTAGGGATTCAAACATGGCTCTTCAATATACAAACATATAGATGGGATACAACATAACACGGGACCAACGCAATTGTTCAAGCTCATGCAGTGCAATAGAGAACAAAATACAGAGTCCTATTCACCACAGTCATTTGAAGCGTCTTGTCAACGTGGAGCTTGCAGGCCGATCTCGTCCGTTTGGTCCGTGGGGAAGCGTCGCTCAACTTCTTTCTTCTGTCACTGTGCCCTATGACAACCGAAACTGCCGTCGAAAGCTCGTGGTCGACTCCTTAAATAGTACGTCTTCGGCGGGTTTCCGAGACGTTTCGGCGCGCGTCACTTGATCTGAGCACGCGCAAAGCTGACAGAACATTCTTGATTCAACTGGAACCTTCGCCGCATGTGCGGCGCCTCTTTCTCCCTCACATGTAGCGGCGAGCGTCGGCGCGCACTCTTTGCCTTCTGTCTCTCTCTCCTTCTGTCTCGCGCGCTCAGCAGCTGTGATGGGATGACTCAATACCGCTTTCCACAGTCTTTGAGAACACTCTAGAATCGTTCTGTGCACGCTTCGGCCAGCCGTTGTGTGACCTTGGGCGCGTTAAGGTTCTTGCTGCGCGCTTTTTTTTTTTTTTTTGGGGGGGGGGGGGGGGGGGGGGGAGGGGTGTTTTCGGCACGTCGTGTCTCACTCGGTGCCGGGCTCTTCGACGTAGCGGGCAATATTTTGTGACACACTGGTCCTCGAGGTGCCAACCAAGCATGCTACCGCTCAGCCACGGCGGCTTCTCCTATATACAATAAGTACACCTATTTAACCAGCGGTTGTAATGATGGTGCTTGCGTACGTTACCTGAGCTTCTAGTGCGTGATGAGCACTATCATAGCAATGCATATGTTCTGCTACCATTTGGTATGCTATTGTACTTTGCTCTATCCCGCAAGAATACTTCAACAAACGACGCCTCTGACACTGCATTGACGCACCGTATAGTGCGTTTCTCTTCGGCAAAACAGGCGTCTGTGCTTCGGACTAACGTGAGTACAAGTTATCGTACAGTGAGTATCGTGGCAACCATCCAGTTGCTACGATGCTGTCGATGTTCCGGTTTAGCTCACGTTATTAGCATAATCATGAGTGGGTATTCATGCGCGTCGCACAGAGACCTTGACCGTACTCTTCACATTTGGCTGAATGCGAAAGAATTCCTCATATAGGCAACTTCCTCGCCGTCTGCTTCGCATGCCTCCGATTCTCACTATACGTGGGATCTACAGGACGTTTCACGGTCAATCTTATTTGTGTTCACCCATAGTTTCACGTAAGTTCATCTGCGTTTTGATGCGTTCCCCCAGAGCTTTTGACAAGCCCTTTCTCGCCAGCTCATATTGTCCATTTGACGTAGGTGTAAGCACGATTCACAATTCAAAAACACAATCACTAAGGGTATTCGTAACCGTCACCATCGGCCCGCCACGGTGGTCTGGTGGCTATGGTATTCGGCTGCTGATCCGAGGGTCGCGGGATCGAATCCCGGCTGCGGCGGCTGCATTTCTATGGAGGCGAAATGTTGAGGCCTGTGTGCTGTGCGATGTCAGTGCACGTTAAAGAACCCCAGGTGGTCAAAATTTCCGGAGCCCTCCACTACGGCGTCTCTCATAATCAGAGCTGGTTTTGGGACGTTAAACCCCACATAACAACAATAACCATCACCATCCTCCACGCAGGGAAGTTCTCGTGTACCCATGGCTCATAAAGTTACAGCGAAACGAAACCTCTCCGCGCAGAGCGATTTCTGGCAACGTCGTAATCGGTGATACGAACAGGGTCATTTACAACCTGCAGCTTCCTTCTTGAAGATGAGGCATGCACTGCGACAACACCGTATGAGCAAGCTTCTTTGATAACTATATTTATTTATTTATTTATTTATTTATTTATTTATTTATTTATTTATTTATTATTTATTTATTTATTTATACTGCGATCTTAGACACGATCTTGGCAACGTGGTACATGTGTTAGTGCACAGAACAAAAAAAAATGATAAAGGGGAACAACACTCTATAAGTTGCTTCACTGATGTGCTTGAAAAAAAAATACAAGAGAAAAGAAAAGGAAAAGAAAAGCGACACCAATAGATCAATTTTAAAACCAAACAGTAAAAAAAAAATGCTTAGCAATGAAGGTGTGATTCAAATTGCTGCAGTAAAATCTTTGTTACAGGTTCATGGGGCAGTTTGTTCCATTTTACTAGCGTCCTTAAGCAAAAAGAATACTTGAAGCAGTTGACACGCGTAGTATGGGGTTACAGCCAGTGAGTGTCGGTGCCTGGCAGCGTACCTTGGCGAATATGTGAGAAGGTGGCACGTGTCGATGTTATAGTGCCTTTTATTAGCTGAAAAAAAAAAAAAGACGGCAGATCCCACGTGCAGTGGGAATCAAGGTAATGGGAAGCACGCACCAGGAACGTAAAATGAACCTCCATTGTTGTCTCGCTATAGCGATTCTTGTACATATGAAGTTAACGAGACGGCCACACGAGCACCAAGACTGCGGCGTGTAAACAATGTCGCTCATGATATGCATTTCATGATTTCTATGTTATGACCTGTCATTTATGATTGTCATGCAGTCATGTTGTGCCATACCAGTTTTAGCATACACCCCATTAATGAAACGTCCAGGACAGCACCAAGACGGTCGCATGTAAATCATGCCGGTCATGACATGCATGGCATAATTTCCATGTTATGATTTGTCATTTATGTTCTTAATGCAGTCATGTTGTGCCATACTAATTTTCGCATACATCCCATTAAAGTAACGTCCAGGATAGCACCAGGACCGTGGCATGTAAATGATGCCGCTCATGATATGCCTGCAATGGTTTTCAAGTTATGACCAGTCATTTATGTTCATCATGCAGTCATGCTTTGGCATGCCAATTTTCGTATACATCCCATTAACGCAACGGCCAGGAGAGCACCAAGACCATCGCATGTAAATCATGCCGCTCATGACAAGCATGTCATGATGTTTATGTTATGATCTGTCATTTATGTTCGTCATGCAGTCATCTTGTGGTATACCAGTTTTCGTATACATCCCATTAACGAAACGTCCAGGAGAGCACCAAGTCCGTGGCATGTAAATCATGCCGCTCATGACATGCATGCCATGGTTTTCAAGTTATGACCAGTCATTTATGTTCGTCATGCAGTAATGTTGTGCCATACCAATTTTCGTATACATCCTATTAACGAAACGGCCAGGAGAGCACGAAGTCGTAGGCGGCTAGATAGATAGATAGATAGATAGATAGATAGATAGATAGATAGATAGATAGATAGATAGATACACTCAATGTCGCCGAAGTTCGCTAAGAAATGCTTCGCATTTAAAAGTTATAGAAGGTAGACGGCTTAGAGCTATAAGGTCCGTCGTCTGAATTTTTCGTGAATAGAGAGCCTTATGATAGGAATCGACAACCCTAGAATGAAACACGACTCGAACATGTTCCCGATGGGAGTGCCGTAGCGGCGCGCAGCGTTCATATTCATTCTCGCGCGAATATATGCTTAGTTCTATCACGTTGAGGGCAGTATTCCTTTCCCAGTAAAACTAGGCGCCGAAGAATAGACAGCTGGGTGCATCAGGTCTAGCCTGTGTTTTTCTTCTTTTTCTCCTTGGTTGGGTTTGCGAATGCATTTGTGTACCGCCTGAGCTTATCTGCTCTGTTGGCCGTTAGGACGTGCGAAAGTGGAGGGCCAGGGGCGATCGCGCTATTAGCGCAGCTCCGGGCACGTGGGTCACAGCGGCGGTCCTCTTTTCCTGTTCCGCCCTTGGAACCAGCCAGAGCCGCAAAGGGATAGCGGCTGCTCCGGTTCCCGACTGCCGCCAGCCGTCTCGTTAACTACCGCCCGTTCGACGAACGCTGTCCACGATTTGTCCTGGCGTGTCTGCTGGTTGTGTTTCGCTCTTCTTCTGTGTAATGGCAGGGGAAGAAACGGACGTCCCGGCAGCCTTTCCCCAGAGAAGAATCGCTTTCAACTAGCACGACGAGGTGAGCAGCCCTGTGGGGTGGAGAGGTGGGAGGACCGCAGCAGCTCTGCTTGCGGTCACCCTATTTCTCTACCCCTGTTTATTAGTAGCTTTGTGTTTTTATCTCCGGCTTCCTTCTGTGTTTGAGAAAGGCTGCTTTCCCGCCCCTTTCTGTCGTCCACTTTTTCGCTTTGTTAGTC
This sequence comes from Hyalomma asiaticum, assembly GCA_013339685.2. Classification (NCBI taxonomy): domain Eukaryota; kingdom Metazoa; phylum Arthropoda; class Arachnida; order Ixodida; family Ixodidae; genus Hyalomma; species Hyalomma asiaticum. Next base: position 259,091,558 of record CM023481.1, read on the forward strand.
GGGGGAAGCGCTCGAGAGAAACCTGACATGACACGCTGACAAGAGACGAGTCTGTGAAATTAGCTTGTTTTTTTTTTTGCGTTATTAATATTTGCTTCGTCTGCGCCTTTCGACCTGTCATTGTTTGCGTCCGTCCTCTATCGTTGTCTTACGAAAAGGGAGCAATGTGGAATTGCAGGGTGAATAAGAAAATGACGCAGAGTTGTGAGACTAGCACTTGCATAAAAGAAAGAAAGAAGAAAGAAAGAAGAAAGAAAGAAAGAAAGAAAGAAAGAAAGAAAGAAAGAAAGAAAGAAAGAAAGAAAGAAAGAAAGTGCCCGCGCTTTTTAAAGGTCCGACTAGCCGTGGTATCTTAGCGGCTATATGTTGGCTTGCGGTACTCGGGGTCGCGAGATCAAATTCCGACCTCGGCGGTGGCATTCCGATGGGGGCGAATTGCAAAGAGAGACAGAGAGAGAGAGAGAGAGAGAGAAAGAAAAGAAAGAAGAAAAACACTCGTTTGCTTAGATTTAAGTGCACGTTAAAATCTCCCCGGAGCCCTCGACCACGGGTTATGACTAGTAATCATAGCTGGTTTTTGCACGTAAAACCCCACCAATTATTATAATTTCTAAAGGTCAGAAAAGAACTGTCATCTAGCATTTAAAGTGGCTCAGGCACCTCCACAATAGCCAACACTGCGAAAATCGCTTCCCGGTGCAACGTTGTGCATCTTGTACGAGGGCTCGGAACGCCGACCGATGACGCGGCTTATTTGTAGTCGTGTCTTACGCACACGCCATGAACAGTACAAAAGGAACGTATGGATGAAGACAAATTCAGAAGCTCTGATGAGTACCCGTTCTGCTGTCACTTCAGCCTCTACCTTCAGGTTCCTCTTTGCTTCGCCTGTTGCGGTGCGCTCGATTTCGCCAAGACTGCGTGGTGTGTAACGATTTCGCCGCCGGTGTTTCGAAACTACTCGCATTAAAATGGGTCGTAAAATGCACAGGACGTTGTTTCCATGGCCCTTGGACGAGAAAGCAAGCCTTTACGACTTTTTCAAGTAGCCAAGTGGGGACGTCTGGACAACCGCTCCAACAGAGAGCGCTGACTGGGTCGTTCTGGCTCTTTGCCATTGCGCAGATGCTGGTGAAATCAGCATAGCAGTAGATGTTATCCTCTGGGAGGACAGCGCTTTTGTTCATCCTGTGAGCCCATGCTACAAGACATCGTTGTGGTTCATCTTGACACGGCTGCCTGTTCAAATAACGCGCCATTCTTAAGTCGCATTAACGCGAGCTACATAGCGTCATTTCCAATAACGTGACACATTTGGACATATCTACATCACTCCTTGCTGCTGTACATCTTCTTTGGCGTTTGGCTGGTATATACATGATTTACCCTCAGCAGCATGGACACTGCGGTCTGGCGGGAAGTAAAACTGTAGCAATCGCTAGTAGTCGAATTGAGCTGTCTTCTCCGTCTGCATCAAATTAGATGATGATTGCTCTATCTATTTTTCCTCTAACGAGTCAGGCCTGGCTGGCTTACGCAAATGGAGGAAAATACCTTGACCAGTGTGGTTTGCTGGGCCAGTTGGTACATATCAATGGTGTGAAGATCCCAGTAGGCAAAGGCGCGAGCACTAGAACAGAGCAACACAGGACAGGAGCTGCACTTCCTACTGAAGTTTATTAGTGAATTTGTTTTAGTAGAACTCCACCGCACATGCGCAAGCACCATACGCAGCAAGAAAACGCTAAACATCCTATATCGCCCTAACCCTTTTCCTAACATGATCCCGAGACGTGCAACGTGTAGCAACATTACAGACGTGTCAAATACTTTTGCTCATTATCTTTGTCATGTACCGAAGGTTCACACACACATAATTCTGTGGCCGTCTTTCTGGTATTGAAAGCTTCTCTTCTCTTCCTTTCCAGTTTGCTGCGGTCTCATCCCAGAATCGACACCCTGGAAAAGTCCGGTTGACACGCGCACGTCTTGCAATACAAGGGTAAGTTCCTTCCTGTATCTGTTGTGAGCTGATTGTGATGCTCACTCATGCGCCCTTTAATACAACGGCCGGTCTGGCCCACGTAGGAGCGACCGCACGAGAGAAGTATCTGATGAATCACGGATGTCGCACATTTGGTAATTGTGCAACGTTTGGTGAGCCGTATTCCACAGCCACTGCTTGCAACTTCCTTCTCTCCGGTGATTCTTCTACGCAGCTTTGCCAGTTTGCTCGGCGCAAAGAACATGAGAGTTCCTCCGTTCGTTCTGGCCACACGTTGAAGATTTATGTGACAATCCATGCAAATATGCATTACTTCGACTTTTAAACCGCACAACTTTTTCTGACATGTTGCATCAGCGTTCAAGTGACTGCGGGAAACAGCTTTAGGAAGAACATGGCTGCGAAAGCAACACCGACCAATGAGATGCGCCGGCGGCACATCAAAGGTTTTAGCTACTTAAAAGGCTAAAACATATCTAGGGACTGTGGGTCACTCGTACGTGGGCCACACCGCCCGTTGCATTAAGGAACGCATGAGTGTGCATCAGAATCGGCTCCCAAGAGGTACAAGAGGAAACTTGCCTTTAAACTGCAACAAGTGCGAATATTAGCGAGACAGCCAGTCTGCCGACTGTGGGGATAGACAGCAAAGTGGAAGGAAGAAAAGCGAAGCTGTCAATATCAGAAGGTTGGCAGCTGAATTATGTGTGGGTGAACTTTCGGTACACCTCCACGATAATGAGCTAAAACTTTTGATAAGCATCAAATGTTGCTATACGTTGCACGTGGCGGGAGCATGTCAAGAGAAAGGGTAGGCCTATATAGGACGCTTATGCTTTTTCTTTCTGCACCTGGTGCTTGCGCATGTGCGCTGGAGTTCCACTGGAACAACTTCACTAATAAGCTTCAATCGTAAGGGCACCTTCTGTTCATGCAAGTTCCTCTGTTCTTGTGCTCGTGTCCTTGCTAGCTTTACTCTATGCATCATACAGAAAAAAAAGCACTATAACCTGCGTCTGTCTTGTCCCCCTTTTCCTCACCATGCGTGCCGTCTTTTTCAGCATCCCCTTGCACGCTTTTTCGCGTACCACTGTGCACAAGGAGAGGGAGTAATCCCACTCGGAACAGTGGAAAACATCACGGCAACGGCTAGCTTTCGACAGCGGAGAACAGAGTTCTTATAATTATCCTCGCAAGATCACATTGAAACGAGGACGCTGGACAAAAAAGCGTCGAAGAAATTGTGAAGCGCTTTTTCTGTGAAATAGGAGCATGATTTTACTGCGGGAGGGGGGTTCAAGCACATATACAGTACAAACACTTCTCCGCAAATTATAATGTCAATCAGAATCGGAGGTACCTAGTGCCTCTTCCATCTTGAGAAATTCAAAGCAGCTGAAGTGTTGTACAATATTTTGTACCAGCCGTGTTATGTCTCTCTAAATTTATGCATCGGAAATTGCAGCGTCGCGACTATACATCTAAAGAAAAGGCCTTTCGGGAATTTGATGCGATTTTGTGCACATAACTTTAGTGCGCTAAAGCAACATAGGCTACGGAGAAGCACAAATGCCAAGAGAGTGTAACTTGTGTGTCTAGCCAGATTGGCACTATGTGTGACTCTGTGTTTATCCCTAGTGTGCTGTTCTAGCCACCTAATATCATGCCTATTTGACGCTGACGTTGTTTGCTGCAGGGGTGTCGTGCTGTTAGACTTGAGCGCGCGTATTCGATGCCCACCACCATGGTTGCATTTCGATGAGTAGGAAATAATGTAAAGATGTCCTTGTAGCAAAAGTTTTGTGCACGTTAAGAAACCCAGCTAGCCAAGATTATTCCGGATCTCCGCCACGGCGGTCTAGTGGCTATGGTACTCGGCTGCTGATCCGAGGTTCGCGGGATCGAATCCCGGCCGCGGCGGCTGCATTTTGATAGAGGCGAAATGTTGAGGCCCGTGTGCTGTGCGATGTCAGTGCACGCTAAAGAGCCCCAGGTGGTCGAAATTTCCGGAGCCCTCCACTACGGCGTCTCTCATAATCAAAGCTGGTTTTGGAACTTTAAACCCCACAAATCAAATCAACCAAAGATTATTGCGGAGTTACCACGACGGCGTGCAATGATAATCGTATCGGACATTTGGCACGGGAAACAGCGTAATTTATTGTTTACTTAAGCTTGCTTGGCCTACCAGTTTATCAGCAAAATATTGCGTTCTTTTTCAAGATGTGAGAGTTTGCCACTCAAGTTATCTCTTTAAGATCACCTGCACATCCTTCTGTCTTTTCTTGTTTTCTGCTTTTTTGTGCCACGAGTGTGAAGACGACAGCGAAAGCAAAACCATTCAGAAGCTGCATATATTACGTCCCTAGTGGTGCATTCCCCGTTTTATTTCATTCCGAGTATTATCGAAACGTTCTCTCAAGTTGTACTGGACCTGTGTCGCGCCATTATAATGCCTCCTTGTATTTCCCTTTCGCATATCAGACATAAGAACCCTGTTTTTTATGCTCATTCACTGAAGAGTTTCAACCCTAATATTCGTTGCCCACATGTGAGGCCAACTGCAACATCAAGGTTTGGTGAACGAAGAGAGCAGAAAGTAAGGCAGATGAGGTGAATGAGTGTGTTAACTATATGACCTGTGAAAAAACGTGGCTGGCGCTATAATGGTGCGTGTGCTGACAAAAAGCATCTCGTTTTCCATTCACACCATGTTGATGAGGCTTGTAACTCTGTAATTATTGAAGAAGTAAGTAAAAAAGGTTACAGCATGAACAACATTTTTCGTTATTTTCCGTTTAGGTTTCCCTTGCTCACCATTGTGGCTTTATTTATTTTAACCCTCACTTTGCAGTTGCACTCTATTGTCTTCTATGCGGCTATGCTGACGTCTCAAGCATTCAGAGGCAACCTCTTCGAAAAGGCCTTCGCTTTTTAGGTTCTAAACGAGACTCTGTGCACGCCTAGAAAGCAGTGTGTTGTCTTCTCAACCAGAAGACAGATGGCGGCGAGGACAGCTTTCCGGGAACCTCAGAAAGATACAACAAAAGGGTGCACCCATTGAAAATGGCTAGAGAGGAAGCCGCTATAGAAATAGAGCCATAATATTGAGAGACAAAGGCAAAAAGAAAAGGGAGAGGGAGGTGGTGTCGGGTAGGGGCTGAAGCGGACACTAGCTGGGACGTTTTGTTCCTTATGCTAAAATGAATTGTCTTCCTGGCACGCCTCCACCACCTTGAATAGCCGTGAAAGAGACCGGCTCTCTCAATCGTATTAAGGTTTGCACAAAGGAAGCATTGGTTAACTACAGAATATAGCGCACATGGCTATGCTATCTGGCCGCTGCATCTAAATGCGTCTTGATGGCGTAAGTTTTGTCGTGCATTGGTTACTTACTTATAGCTTATTTTCCAGTCACCCTTTGAGACTATATCACTAAGGCGACGAAATTTTGTGTGTGTGCGTGTCTGTGTGGGGGAAAGGGTGGGAGCGAAGGGAGCGGGGAGGGAGAAGCGCGGGGGTTCATGTGCTGCCGAATTTGCCATCACCAGCTGAACAATAGTGGCTGCGAATATGTGGCAGCTCGGCATCGTCAGTGATGCATTAAATCGCTCCTTTCGCTTAGGTGGTATTACTGTAAGCTTCTACGATATATTTCTTTTCCTTCTTGTTTGGCCCTTTTCGAACACTTATCTCTCAGAAGACACAAAAGCAGACTCAACGGCTTAAATACAGCAGCGAATGAATGCCTTTTGTCTGGATTTCTTGAAGACGCTTTTCCTTAATCATTTAGCCCTGTCATTCTTCCTCCTATATATCCACCTTATGGGCTCCATGTGAATGAGTTTCCTGGTCTTCTCGACCTGTTTCCGAAGATGCGCTTTCACGTGTTCTCTTTTGTTCGAAGGCTCGCAGTTTCTAGCTTACTATTTCAGTGCCGCCAAAGCTCCAGAACGGCGTAGTAAGACACACTACTTCTAATTAAATTATTACCTTAGGCTTAATTACCTGCCCATGGGCAGTCTTCGGGCGTTTCGGCTCATTCCCTTAATGTACTGTTGGTTCATCGTTGGTTTTCTAACGCTGGCATTTAGATTACAATAAATGCAATCATTTTTTGAATACGCCGAAACAAAATCTTTTCGAAGATAAAATACGGAAAGCTCTATAAGCAGTCATTCCGACAGTGCGTTATACATTGTCGTTGTACGTTGCTTTTAAACTCGTGTTTGTTCTCTTGGAAGCGCGAATATTTGTGCAAAGTGATGTTTTTACTATTTACAGCCGCAAGCCTGCATTATAAGAATTCACTAATAGTTTCGCTAGCAACACCTGTGCTTAAATTTGTGAATTGCGGCAAGTATCTTTTGTTTTCGTCTGATACAAGTATCGCGAGTGGCCGCACTGTATCATTTCCTTCTTATTTAAAAGCGACAGATTGAGTTATTGTACGGATGCGATCATTTAGTTGGGCTCCCGGTACATGCCGCCTCTCCACTGCTGATAGGGCAGTGTAGTTGCGACAGTGGTAGTTATCGCGCTACAAACTTGATGGGTCGATATACAAGTCGTTTAGGTCGTGTAGAGCAACTCTAAACGCCTAATAGGTGATATTCAAAATGTAGAGCACCATCTGTCGACATCCCCGCAAGCGTCATCCGCCATGTTCCTCAGGGCGACGGTAACCGAAACTTGCAGTATCTCAGCCTGTATCGACTGTTACCTGCTGCTTTCTCGTGGTCGCTCCGCGATGTTTTCCCACTGCTACCTGCCGCTGTACACGCAACGTGTACCCATGGCAAGCCGGGAACAACGTAATACTGTTTTTATGCAAATACCTGACTATTTGAACGACGACAAAGACACTGTCACTACCGCGAGGGTAATTTCTTCAAAGATATTAACATTGCGTGAGCTCGGAACTCTGGTCGACGCTCGTAAAATCGCCTTTTAGGCTCGTTTCTATTTTCCCCGTGAATACGATTTCTTTCCGAGCGACGAAAGCACTGACGGATTTAAGACACGCGCATTTTTACAGAAATTTAGCGGACAGGTACATCACGCATGCGCGATCGAGAGAGCATGATTGTACGCTTTTTTCTTGTATTTTTTTCACGAAAGGAAGCATGTTTTCGCGGGAATAAATGTACATTAAGTCGATGCGTGGTATGAGCGTATAGATTATTTGTTTCAAAGCAGTGTGCGTATACTGTGCCTCTCCGGAAAGTTGTGCGACATGCAACTCTAAAAACATGAAGTTATTAGCACAATAAACATGCGACCAAAGCTTCTTGGCGCTGCTCCATAAATATACCTTCATGAAAGCTACAGATTCTGTATATGCTATCAAAAATTTCCCGTGCAGTTTTATTTGTTGTTTTTAATGTAGATGTATGTGGTCGGTAGCTCCAAATATCTACGGCCAAGCAGCTTCGGCCGTCGATCGGCGCGCTCATTGCCAACTGAAGCAGGCATTGGGTGCCAATGCGGAGCATCGCATTGCATCCGTCAACCTGATCCTCGGTGCCCCTCACGAGTTGCTTTGAGGCCGTAAGATTAAACCAAACAAATTTAAAAGCGCTTGGAAAACTAATATACCGTGCACCTGCACGAGGCAACGCAGCGGTCGTGTTGCTCATCCCAAGTCCCGTATTTTCATCTCGTGTACTGCCTTTGCTCGAAAAAGACAGCTGTGAAGAGAAGTAGCGGTTACGGAGACCTTTTATTCGCCGCGAGTCCCTCCATCCTTTGCTAAGTAAAATACGGCAGGGACCTGAAGAAACTGGCAATAAGTTTTCGTCCTCCGACACACGTATTTGCTACATACGCTAACCCTCTCAGCAGACCGCCTGCTCATATCAACGGACATAGCGTGGCTAGAGTAAACTATAGTGGATCAGCGAGGAAACAACACTGGCCGCGCGTGCAAACTCCAAAACGTGACAGCCTAGTTTTTTCGAGACGTTGTTGGCGCACCGCTCATGTGTCCACGCATAGCGTCTTTCTAGAAAACACCAAACACGCTAACTGCGAAGGATAGAGGTGCGTGTGGCTGGAGAAATGAGAGGTGGGAAGCAGCACAGCACAAAGACGCTAAGAAACAACGTGGTTTCGATATCTAGCACGTGTTTGTAATCGCATTGGTAAATAACGTGGGGCATTGTACTTACATACGAGCTTATCTTACACATTCTACACTCGGACCTTCTCTATAACCAAGAATTTCCTCGAACGCTTAACTTAGATCAGAAGAAGGCGTTGCAAAAGGAGAAATTTCGGCCCGCTATTTCCGTTGCGAAGGGGTACGCCTTAGTGATGCAGAACTATCGTTAAATGGACTATCGATAGTATCGATAGTTTAAATAAGAACTATCGATACTATCGATAGTTCATTTACCGATAGTTCTAACAGTCACAATGGGCTACTATTCGCAGTACTCGGCTCGTCTCATATATGAGCGTTTTTTTTGTGTGTGTGTGTGTGTGAATGAAATTACCTCAGTGAAAATGCCGGAATATGTCCACTAAGAAATTAATGCTCAAAACCAAGCAGGCAAACCTTACAAAGGAAAGTAAGTTCGTTATTATTTTTTTTTAAACCACAGAACGCAACATAAATTCGAAGTCTTGCAGTTCCGTGACATGAACGGCTTCCTTGCCGCTACCGCTGAACCGTTCAATTTAATTATCATTTGTAAGCCAAGCATTTTGGTGAAGGAACACAAGCATGTCAACCTTCTCTCCCTTTAGCCTGCTCCTTCTTTCAGAAATGACCTGTCCAGCAGCGGAGAACACGCGTTCTGCAGGTACTGACGTTGCTGTGATGCACAAGTACTTCCTAGCCATTTGAGAGAGCGGCTTTGTTCCGGATTGCCAAGAATGCCAGAATTCAAAGGATTGCCCTTCCTTTCCTCTGGAGGTAACTCCAAGTACTGGCGAACCATTAGTTCTGCGTTTGAAGTGGTAGTTGAGGGCTACAGTTGTTGCCTCTCAAGGAACAGCAGAATTCGGCTTCCTGCCGCAACTTCGTTATGAACGACATGCTGTCTGGTTGGTTCAGCTGCAGGCTTTGTCGACAATCGCTCGCTTATAGTTCACTAATCAAACAAGCTTTGGCGCGTCCTGCGTTGGTTCGATTCGAAAACGCCCGCTCCCTGATAGTATACTATCAATATTACCATCGATAGTGCTATCGATAGTTCATCGTACCATCGATAGTTCGATAGTGACTCAATCATCGATAGTATCGATAGTGCTATCGATAGTTCTGCATCACTAGTACGCCTGTAGGAGCTGCTTTCCGGATCGAGCGGAAGACTTCTTTATTGTGTTCTCGTCGACTTTTTGCAGCACAGTGAGCTACTTTGACCTTTCGTAGCTGGACGTCGCAGGAAACTGCTGCGTTTTCTTGGCCAGAAAGCACCATAAGCGAAAGCCTCTCAGCCTCTCCCATCGCCAGCAATAGCACACGATTCTGCGACTGTCCAGAAGAACATGACTGGCGCGCGCAGTGTTGCCAGATCACAATTTATTATGAATATCCCATATTGCCCTGTACTTGGCATCGAAACGGTCCACAATATCTTGAGTGGTGAATATGGTCGACGTGGACCCTTCGGCGTATTCCGCGTGGCGATCGTTCGCCGTTGCGCTGGCTTACGTTGACCAGAGACTAGTACCAACAGCGACCATTTTAACATGTCGACCTCATAAGACAATGCAGCTGAGTTCCGCGGAGGCATTACTCTGTACATTTACCAAAGAAAATAGTCCACAACAAGCGACTGTAGCTTCTAACTGATGTTTGTTGTGGTAGACAAGTAAAACTCTGCAAAGTCGACGGTTCTGGTTACGCACTCTCGTGGTGGGGCTACACCATTTCTCTCTCTCTCTCTCTCTCTACTTTCTTATTCCTCAACTTTCTCCTCCCTTCTCCCTAAGTGTAGGATCACATAATAAATTTCCCTTCTCGTTAGCATTTTTGGGTTTCCTTCTCGTCTTTATCCGTCGGTTCAAAATTGTCGGACCACAGGACTAGGACAACAGCAGTTCCAAATGTCAAGCTCACTTCTTTTATTGTCTTCATTTATATTGAGCATTTCTCGCCCCCTCCCTTTTATTTTAGGGGCGAAGCTCCTTAAGCTCGCGCTCGCCCTCGGCGCGTGCCTCCCGGCGCGCGAGCTCTCTCACTCTTCCATCTGCTGTCGCGTGTGAGAGAGAGGGAGAGAGAGAGCGATAGGCGCGCGTTGACTATGGAAACGCTCTTTCTTCGATGAACGCTCTACCAGCTCGCAAAGAAGGAGAACGCGCCCTCACCCGCGAGAGACAACGTTGGCGCAGGCAGCGTCTTCTAGCGAGTTTCTTGATTGAAAAATACCGACTGCTCGCGCTGGAGAACCGTTCACCGGCCACCCATATATATGTATAGGCACTGGATCTTGACTTGCAATGAAGTGCCGGTGGGAGATTTCACTTGTGCGTAGTTGAACCATAAGGATTCGTAGCGTGCGCGTTAACTAAATTAATCCGGAACTCGGCACGATCTACGATGAACCTCCGGAGCTTCGCCCACTCATCATCATTCACTCCGTGCATATGCTGTGATTTTTTTTGTATCCATATACCCTTATTTTGTGTATCAATTTCGTGTACGCGCAGATATGTATTATAGTGCGCATTTGGGCATTTATGCAAAACAATTTCAAGAATGTATTATTTTTCTCTCTATATGTAAACGCAGTTAACACCGACGCTGATTTTGTGCCACGAGTTGCGCAGCGAGCAGGATCAACGCAAGCGTCCGATATAATGGCACACAGTGATTCTTACTATAGAATCTTGGACGTTGTTCTGTGCGGAATAAAATTGTTTGACGACGCTATGTGGAAATGTCCGCGAACGTCCGCAAAGATCGCCGATAAATGTTTCCGCACGCGTCCACATGTTTACCTCGGCACACAAACGACGACGAGTAAAGCAAGCAGAGGCTTCGCCGCACATGATTCGGATGTCCGTGGTCCCTTTGTATTCGCGGTAAGCGACATACTGCGAGTACTTTCTTTTACTACTAATGTGGACATCGAAACGAGCTTACACTGTGTTGTGGGGAACAACGCGCTGCCGTTTGAAGGCAAGCACGGCGGAGAGGCATGTAGATACCTCCTAGTCATAAAATTCATGACGTCTCACCGACGTCATGAATTTCGCATTGAAGAAGTTGCGCACGCGACGACGGATATTCAACTGCTACATATTTGCATCTTCGCTCTTCGCACGCTACTTGTTATCGAGAGGCATTACTTATGAAGTGGAATGGGTCGAAATTTCGGAGACAGACCAGGTGGACAGGCGCACTTCAATATTCCTGGATGGCTCGCAGTGTCATTAATGATTATTTACCATCGACTCACAATTTTTTTTGAAAAGCCGACTCATCCAAGAAAAGAAAAAAACAAAAATACGTTTGGTAACCATGTTCTTTTGTGCAGTGTCTACCACTGTGCAGTGTCTACCGCGACATACCAACGAGTAAAACTCCATCGAAGTAATGAGCAGGCTTCAATGCAATACATAATCAGGGAAAAGCAGGCTTACAAAAACCAAGGTTACGCCCGTCCCTATAAAGTCCGCTTCACATCTCAACACAAGTGAATTCCCGAGAAAAGATTTATTAATCGCTGCATATGCCGTATTTTTCGACACATAAAGGCACAGGAACGTTTTTTTTTTTTTATTAACTGTTCGCTGTTTCGCGGAGGCGCGCGCTGGCACCGTCGAAATTCACTGTGCTGTTTCTTTGCTCTTCGAGAGTCCTAACCACGACCATAGAAAATTCGCCTCATTTACATGGCTCAGATGTATTCACATTTTGGAGGCGCAGGTATGTAGACCAGCACAATAGCTAAAAAAGAGTATGATTATTGTAGTGGTTATTGTATCTGCCTTCGGGGTTTGGGGACCCAGGTTCAAACCCTAGCTCATGTGACACTTCTTTATTCTATTGTATTAATTTGTGCCACCACCTATGGGGGATGCTAGGAGTTCATCTCTAATTATTCAAACTGTTTTTTTTTTTCATTAGAAGTTAGTTCTTCTGATAATACCCAGAGGGCTCTAGGGGTCTCTTAACACAAACTAACGGTAAAATTCCCTAGGCATGCACAGATTCGTTGTAAAAAACAAATTGATGAGGCGCTGCCTGGGCGCTTTGTCGGGAACTTTGTGGCGTGTTATTTTCAATTGAGCGACAAAGACAGACGATTTCGCTACTTGTAGAGGGGATGACAGGATTCAGCTTAATGTAAAAGCCCCATCACTCACACATTTCCCACCGACCGGAATAGGCATGCACACCGGGAAGGGGCAGGGTAGGTATAGGCGCGGGTTGGCTTCCTTAATAACCCGACGAAGGGCGCTAAATCTGCCCTGTACCTTTACATTGCACTGCGTTTGGACCGAGATCACTCCAGCAGGAGGAACTTGGAGGACGGGATTCCGCAGTGAACCTCTGTCGCCCTAACGGTGAACCCTGCGCAAGCCGATGCTGACAGGTGTTCATTTTTCTCCCATTGTGGTCGAGGAGAAGCTCAGTGCGTGAAATGTCACGCTACTGAGCTCGGGACGCCGGTTCGATTTTCGGCTACGCCGGTCACCCTTCGATGGGGACAAAGTCTAAGAACAACTATGAACAACTATATAGGTGCACGTTAGAAACCCGAAGGTGGATGCTCTCACGCGTCAGAGCCTTGCATTTATGTGGTCGGACCGCGAGCATTTCCCCTAGACGTATACAGCTTCGCTGTAAAAGACGTGGCGCCAACGAGAATGCCGAATTTCAGCCTGTCTGCGATCATATTGCTACGGACCGGTACCCCTGACGGCCAACAGGCGAATCGAGTTAAGACGACGAGGAGGACGTTTTAGTGAGGCTCGCTCGGGCTGCCGCTTCATGTCCAATGGCCTGAGCGTTCCCTAGCTTAGCCTGAGCGTTCCCCAGCAGTCCTGGACAGGTCTGCAACTTAATTCGTCAAAGTGGCCGTTGCCAGATCGCCGGGCTTGGGCACCTCGTAGATGCTAGGGAGTACAATCGGACTGTTATGAAGGGGGGGGGGGGGGTGACCAGCGGGAAATACGGGGTTACGTTGGTATCCCACCACTGTCACCTCTGTTGCGGAAGACAGATGGGGTACAGGGACGTTGGTAGCCCCACCGCTTCGAAGAGGCGCGCGAGCGAGGAGCCAAGATGGACGACAGGCCGAGGAAGCAGGAGAAAACTTTATACAAATATATTTACATACTGCACGTATTTACGTTCTGCACGGCCGTGTCTCAGTGAAGAGCTCGCGACACGGCCGTGTCTACGTGAACAGCTCTAGAGAACAGTCTCTTCAAAGGTCCCTTGAAAAGTCCGCGGTGCACCGATGTGCACCCGCTTATCTACCCTTGTTGCGGTCGGTCCCTCCTCTCTCTTTTCGACGAGGAGGCTCGAGTGCCGTACAAGTCTGAGCTTGCAGTGACGCCAGGGGGTCCTCCCAATAGCGGGTGTCCATTGTTGCCGTCGAACGTCGACCGGCGAGGTTGCTTCTGCACGTGCACCATGTCAACTGATGACGCACGCGCCCCTTCCGGGAAAGCACTCAGTAGGCTCAGTCGCCGGTGGCACCGCAAGTGCTGGCAGAGGAATTCCAGGCACAACAGGACCCAGGCAAAATCCGTGCTGTTACGAACATCCCTGTTACCCAGTGGGCCAAAGATGTACGTAGCTTCGTCGGGCTATGTTCGTATTTCCGCCGCTTTGTGAAGAATTTCGCGATGATAGCCTGGCCACTTGCTGAGCTCGATGCTCCTTTTTTGTGGGGCGAACCATAGGCTTCGGCGTTCGCCCAGCTCATACGCCTACTTACGACGCAGCCCATGTTGGCCCATTTTGATCCTTCTGCGCTACTGAAGTTCGTACCGACGCCAGTGGTCACGGTTTCGGTGCAGTACACCAGCAGGCTCCTCTCAACGTCAGAACGCAACTACTTCATTACAGAGCGCGAAGGCCTGGCGCTCGTTTGGGTGGTGGCAAAATTCCACTCATACTTATTCGGACAACCATTTTCGGTCATCACAGACCATCACGCACACTGTTGGTTGTCCTCCCTGAAAGACCCTACAGTACAACTTGGCTGATGGGCGCTGCGCCTCCGAGAATATTCTTATTCGGTGATATACAAGTCCGACCAGCTGCACAAGGACTCCGATTGCTTGTCCCGTCACCCGGTCTACAGGCCCGAAGATACCACCGGCGATGTCAGTAGCATTTTTTTCTGTGTCTGCCTTCACTAACATCGCAGACGAACAGCACCGCGATGTCTGTCTTCGAGCACTCATCGACGGTCTCCAAGCATCGCCGAATGATGCATATGTACGCCGGCACGTCCTCAAGGGCGGCTTTCTATACCGCAGTAACTGCCACTAAAATGGGCCCGAACTACTTCTAGTGGTCCCCAGACAGCTACGCCGCACTGTTCTTTTCGAACTTCACGACGCACCCACTGCAGGTCACCTAGGTGTATCATGCACGTACGACCGCGTCCGCTGTCACTTTTGCTGCCCCGGCCTCGCTCGATCACTTCGATGCTACGTTGCTGCCTGCGATCCCTGACAGCGTCGAAAAACTCAAGTGCTACCTGCTGGTTATCTCCAGCCGATAGACATTCCCGCGGAGCCGTTCCTCCGCGTTGGGCTTTATCTCCTTGGTCTGTTCCCCATATCATCCTCCGGGAACAAATGGATAGCCGTCGCAACGGACTACGCTATCCGTTATGCCATCATGCGGGATCTCCCGACCTAGTTGTGCCACCGATGTCGCAGATTTCCTCCTGCGTGACTCATCTTGCTTCATGGCGCTCCGCGACAGCTGCTCACTGACCATGGCCGTAAATTCCTCTCGAAAGTTGTCGACAACATATTAATTTCCTGCTCCACCAAACAGAGACTGCCCCCTACCATCCTCAAACGAGTGGTTTGACCAAACGCTTGAACCGAACACTTACAGACATGCTGTCCGTGCACGTCTCAAAAGAACATCTGACTGGGACGTTGCACTGCCTTATGTCACGTTCGCGTACAATTATTCTCGTCACGCCACTGCCGGATTTTCTCCATTTTATCTGTTGTATGGCCGCGAGCCGACCCTGCCCCTTGACACCACTGTTACTCTGGCGGCCACCTCAGCCAGCGAGTATGTGCGCGACGCCATTGCCCTGAACAACCGTGCACGCCAGCTCACCCGTACTAGTCTGAAGGCCTTGCATACCGCACAGCGCCATCACTACGACGTCCGCCACCGCGACACACACTTCTCGCCTGGTGAGCTCGTACTCCTGTGGTCACCTTCTCGCCATGTCGGACTGTCGGAAAATATCATTTATAAGTACACAGGGCCCTACCGTGTGCTCCGCCAAGCGACGCCAGTAACCTACGAGACTGCACCGGTCAATGCTTCCTCGCCCTCTCCCGTCAGTTCCAGCGACACAGTGCACGTCAGTAAGCTCAAGGCCTACCACACTACTTCGGATCCATGATTACCACACGCCGGGATGGCGCTTTTGACGCCGGGGGTAGTGCTACGGACCCGTACCACCGACAGCCAACAGGCGAATAGAGTGAAGACGACGAGGAGGACGTTTTAGTGAGGCTTGCTCGGGCTGCTGCTTCATGTCCAAGCGCCTGAGCGCTCCCTAGCTTGTAAATACATCTACATATAGCTGCGCCTCTTGCTTATTTCAACGTAACAATATTTCTAAGGACTGAGAATTTTCCGATGAGCCTCCATGTGGGTAGAGCGTTCGGTTCAGATATGTCAAACAGTGCCAATGCGTGTAAATTCTTTGGAGCCTTTGGGCATCGGTTACTCTCTGTCGGAATAATAGTGAAACGCATAACGGAACTTTAACTTATTCGTAAACATCCTAATTTTAGCAGCGTAGCTGTTCAAAGTCGATGCATTTCCCGTGCATCGGATGGTCTCGCTGTTGTCACGCAGGAGTGTGCCGTGTGAGGTGCAGAAAACTTCAGGCCCTGCGGGGAATGAGTGTGCGTGCGTGTGTTTGCTTGTCTAGGTCAACGTTGTGGGTCCAGTCTTCGCAGCCGCGGCTGCATTTCCATAGTGCGAAATACAAAGAAAGAAAGAAAGAAAGAAGAAAGAAAGAAAGAAAGAAAGAAAGAAAGAAAGAAAGAAAGAAAGAGATGGCCTGTTTGAGGCGAGCCTATCGCGCTGTAACTATCATGGCAACACTTTCAACCACCTGCATATATTTTTTTGGCACAGAACATAACCTAAAGAAACAACTTAAAACCCAGATGTCTTGCGAATAAGAACACGTGATAATTTTTGAAGAATTTGGGTCATGTTGCCACAATACTTGTCATGTGATTTTTGAAACCAACTTCTTGTGAGATGGCAAGAATAAATCGCACCCCAGTTGACAGTAATACAGGCTCCATAATAGCGACGCAATTGTAGAAAACATGCGCCATTTTTCCCCCGTTACATTTTAGAATACAAAACAAGAATTCGTGAGCGACCTCACATATTTGTTATTATACAGCTGCAGGCCGTACCTTAACCAATATTTATCTATGTATACAGAATATGCACGTGTAATTTTCATACGCTGCGACGTAAGAACTGAAGCCAGTGGTTGTTACTGGGTGCGTTTCGTCCTACCCTTTCTGACGTGGTGGTAGTGGTGGTGGTGGTGGTGCTGGTGAACAATATCCGTTACTAAATCATTAAGCCCTGTGGTACACCTCCTGTCTCGTACTGCTCTTGGCGATTATCAGTACGCACTGACTTCTCATGGAAAGATATGCTTCTATCCAGGCAAGTAATTTGTCAATTTTCAGAATTGGCTTGCGTTTAAGCAGCCATTTCTGGTGGCTTACACGATGCAAGTCTATTTCACGATAAAAGTATGACGCATACTTTACCATGCATATTGATCACTCCTGCGGGATCCAGGAAAGCGTCAACAAGCTGAATTACCGCAGAATATCCTTTTCGGGAGCCATGTTAAAGGGGTAATTAGGATAGTACATTTTTGTAAAAGTAGAAGGTGGTTCCATGTGGCGAACTTGTTCTCAGTTCACACCTTCTCCTTCCCTCTACTTCTTCACTTCCTCGTGGAGCCGAGCTCCCCCAGCTGACGTTGCCGCTGTGAAGAAGGATGGGTGGAAGTCTTCCCCCTACTTCCTGTCCGTCGTTGGTTGTCTCTAATGGACCTTTCCTAAAAATCCCGTGAGCCACCGCGCGTCGGCGCTGCGCATCACGGGAAAAAAGAGTGCCGAGCTCCGTCGTCTGCTCCGGCCGCGCTCGCAGGATAGTATTTGCAGGCTTGTTGGGGCAGACGAGGCTCGTCGATTTACGCGCTCCATTTGGAAAGCACCACGCGGTTTTCATTTCTTCTTGGATTGTGCGGTTTGTCGTAGGTTATGGAGTAAACATCAAGCATGACAATGTCCTCAGCAGTATGCCATTGAACACGCATTGCCGGTTGCCGTTTTTCGGCGCCTAGGAAGAACCCGCACTCGTATGGATTGAGTGAACTCACGTATTATCTCGGAAACGCTCATTCCTCGAACACCCGATGAGGGAATATTGTTGGTAAGCAGTTGATGTAGCCTTTGCGGCCGCTTGGGTTGAAGTGGGACCGCCTGTCTTACGTGCAGCGGACTGCCGACGCGAAAACCGCCTTTCTTGTCCGTGTCGGTGTAAGCGCTAAGCGCACGTACGGTACGATCTTGAGTCCAATACGACGCCCGGTGCCGTGCACTCAGGCGTGCGACACACGCCGGTTCCGCACACATGTGGCGACGAGTGATCTGCACGCATAGGCAACGCCCACATCCAGCGCGTCGGTTACACGCTCGTAAGACATCGTGTCCCCGTCATTAAGTACAAAATAAGCAGCTTTGCACAATCCTGCTTTGTTCTGTAACAGCACTGAATAACATCGTCAATGAAATACTGCCTTCGCGAGCGACAAAGACATCACAACAGCTAAATATCAGTGACGACTCCGAGCCTTGCCGCAGGCCGACGCCGTGGCCGTCGTCGTTCGCAATCGGTCGTGCGCTCGCCACAAAGTGCTCATTTATGGCAACACGATTAACATCTCTGCTCATGTGTCGTGCATTAACACATGCGATTAGTTTTCGCGAAGCCTCGATGTGAAGCGAATGGTAGAAACGAAGCGAGCCGCTTCGGTGAAACGGCTCCCGCCGATGTTTACCGTCGAACCGCGGCCGATTACGATCTCTCGAGTGCTCTGGAAGCGGGGGCTACTTTGAAGATTGACCCGCTGTAAGCATAACATTACTCAATTGGGGTTTATTTCGTGTCAGAAACAAATAATAATTAATATTTTCTACGCGGTTCCACCAAAGCACCCCCGATACGACTGCGGGGGATCACATCGCCGAACGCCGCAATGGGCTAAGAATCGGACCGTACCCACCCCTTCTTGGGATTCTCGATTTTGGGAAAGTAATCGAAGATGTGTGTATGCTTTTTTGTGTTGTTATCGGATCCAGCAACACAGCACATCAGTCAGCAAGCCGACAAACCGGGCAACGTATACGACGGAGACGGCGGGCCGAGGGCCTCGCTCCCCGCCTGCGCTCTTTTTTCCCATAGTGCCTTGAGCGCGCCCACCAGGGGAAGGCGCGGCGCTGCGATTTTAGGAAAGGTCCATTCAAGGATGGAGACCAGCTGGTGACTACAGACATTCCTCGACAGGCCGCTCGAACTGCACGTCCCCCTGGGACTGCCAAACACCTGTCAAGCCGGTTCCTATAGTTGCCAGCTACTCTGTTCCCAGCTGCACAACGAATTCCAACAATGGTCGTCTCCTGCCCTGCATGTCCGCCACGTGGCTGTCCGCCTTCTCCGGCGCCCACTCGGCCATCTCGGACCACGTAATTTCCGTCTTTTTCCGACGACGTTTACAAGGGTATTGTTTTCAATAAAGGCAGATGTGTAAATAAAGTGTGTTACAGGATTTTGACAGTAGAGCGTAGCAGGGAGATATGGCTAAACGAAGATACAAGCAAGTGATCATCGGTTTTATGCCCTAGTGTGATATTGGTGTGTTTCCAATTGGTTTGAAGTTCACACGAGCACGAGAAAGAGAGGATTCAAAGGTTAAGCATAGGTATTCAGCACATCATCCGGCGTACCTCATAAGAAAGGCGTTAGGTACAGCGCCAATTCCAAGGGGCTCTTTCGGGTTGATATTTAGCAGGAGTGATAGCACGCCTTCTTCAGAGATATAAACATCATATACAGGTGGTAATGCGCCACAAGAAGTAAAATCAGAGGTGCGGGCATTACCGCACGTGTAAACTGAACAAAAATAATCGTTCATTGCCTGAAGACTTTTCTGGATCTGTAATAGACTGATCTCACCATCTGCGCATGCGCGAGTTTCCTAGAGTGGTGTCGCCGCCATCTTAGTTGTAGTTCTCATTGCACAGCTGGTATGGCTGTGCTTGCTGCGTGCTATATGTTAACTGGTATTTTGCACAAATTCTTGGCGTGGACGACGATTTCACACATCGCGAAACAATGTCCGGACCTCCTGTGGACGTGCTTTGCCCGCCAAGGTGATGAGGCACACGCTATGAATCGTAGCGGTCACTGATCGGCCCGTCCGTGATGTGCCTAACCAAGTGTGACGCTGCAGGGCACTGCTAAAGTACCACGCATAGAAAACAAAAAATTCACGAACACAGCTGAACAAGTCGTGTACCGTACGAGCGGGTGTGCCCGACGCACAAGTTCCTGCCGGAGCTTGACATCCTTGTTTCAGGCTGTCATTGTAGCATCCCGGCACGTAGGACGTAGACCCAACCATCACAACTCTTCAAAATAAGTCCGATAAAGCTTGTTAAAGCCGTTCGCCGATGCAGCAGCCACGTATTTGAGCGCACCGCAACTACCGCGAGTACTACTAGTTCCGCCATGCACTGTGGCAGCGGTGGCGCGGTGAAGCACATCGATGAGATCGGTCTGTTAAGAGGCTTTCCGTATCCGTGTTCGCAACCAATAATTTATTGTACTCGAACAACCGACCGAACCATCAATTACAGAATTTAAATTCTACAGACCAGAACAGAATAAATATCGTCATGCTGTTATTTCTATATAACAGCGTGTTATTGCAGAAAAAAAAAGCAGAAAATCTCTCGATTTCGCACGTCCTGTTTCAAAGTGAATGTCCTAAAAACCATTCGATCTGCTCATGAAGAGGACCCACTCTGCTGTGAAGAACGCATACAGTTACAAAACTTAGCCTCCTTGTGAACGATGCCAAGCAGTCCTTGTGTATTACACCAAGCTTTGCCATGTAAATCTCCATCGCCTTGGCTGGTCTGTCAGAATCAGTCCTTCATATGGACTTCCACGAGCCGAAAGGAGAACACTTCAGTGAACTTAAGGTTGACATCGGTTTCAGAACATTCTTTCCGCATGAAAAGGAACGAAAGTGCAGTGTAATGTTTGTGGCAGCCGGAAAATTATTGAACGTCCGGCCATTGTCTTTTATATTATAGAGCATGCACGGACACTCGCTGAAGGCTGCGTTGACCTGTATCGATAATCGGCCGCTTTCGCAGCCACCAAACCTAGAATGGTGGCCTACTTGGGCGTCATACCACAATCGGCGATGGTGCTGGTAAAGCTTCCGCATCCTGGTAGTCTATTAGCGAGATTCCAATACTGCCGAATGTTCTCAGCGCCTCTGCCTTTTCCACGAGTATTTTATTTGTGTCCACACAGTTATCTGAAGGACCCATGCTTTATAATCGCCCATAAGCGAGGATAAAACCTAGGTCCTGTCGCTTCCGAAAACGGCATACCGTTTGGACAGCGCAGCACGCGCAGAGAGCACCTCCAGCCTCGCGGTGTGCGAGAAGCGTGTGCTGGGTGCTCAGACATTATGATCGTTGCATTTTTTAGAAGGGTTGAGGTGCAACAAAGGAGGGGCGGCGGCAATGGCTGGGATATCGCACGCAATATAAATACATGTGGATGTAGCTATACTCATACTCAGTGCATAATTATGAACTTTAGTATGCCTATTTTAATTTCTAAACCCACAAGTACTCTTGGCAGTTTTATTACTTGAGGCTGTATGGGAAGGTACGCGCGGTCATAATGGGCTCCTTCTAAGTCGTGTACCTCGAAATGCGCCGCTACAGAAGAAGTGGCAGCTCACGGCTTATATACACTTGTCCTGGTGTTCTACTTCGCCTTTTCCAAGTTTTTGCCAAGAATACAGCGTATTGCCGCTATTATTAACTTCCCTGCAAGAACGCCCACCATCACAATTAGCAGTAATGTAAAATATCCTGCAGATCCTACGCACTCTGGCAGTCGGCGTCATGCGAAGCAGTCAGCGAGGATGTTGCTTGTGGCGAATAACATGGCATTCAGCAAATTGTTACGACTAAGATGAACGCCTTTTTGCAAAGTTCTTGAATAGGTATATGCTTAACGTGGGCTAACCAGGAAGCTCGACACCACCGTGGCGACTCAGTGGCAGCTCATGGTACGACGTAACATTGCAACTTAGTGTACAGCACAGAGGTCCGTTTTCTCAAAGAGAAATGCACGCTATAGTGCGCTGATGCGTGAATCGTGAGCGTCGTTCTTTGAAGTATTTCTACGTTATCGAGAAAAGTTGGACAAAGGGGCAAGCAGCGTGCTAGTAGAACAGGTGTACTGCTTATAACATTGCTAAAAAAGCGCAACGCGCGTTAGAAGCGCAACTGACGTTGCACAAGCACAATCCTCACAACCGCTGATGCATCAAGTTCATTTACTATATTTCCTGTGTGGGAAGAGCCGCCGTAGCCTCGTGGTAACGTGCTTGCTTGGATCCTCGGTGTCCCGGATTGTGTTAAACATGCCATCGCCGAAAATAATGATGTGTTTCAATCCGCACTTATGTGAAACCTAGAAGCCAGATAACGCGGATAGTACAATTGAAGCGCTCATTGCTATTGTAAGGCATGTTCCGGCTGAACTACTTCCGCCTCAAACAATTATATGCTTTTTTTCATGATTTTTCTTTGTTAAAGGTGATAAAGGATTCGGTTTTTTTTTTTTCAGCGCTCTGTGACCTTAGCTCCCGTTTGAAATTATTCCAGTCTTGTTATTCCTTCCGGGCTTCTCGTTTCCCGCTTTCTTCCGTTCGGCATACAATACGAAGAAAAGAGCTATCTGCACGAAGAATGCGCGCCAGACACCATCGTCGGCTCAGACCCTTTGTATAAACACCAAAGAAAAATTGCAGTTTCCGCTGTTGGTCCCGTGACACTCATTAGTCTTTCTTTTGCCAGTTTTGCGAGATATTCTTTCAAAGCGTGTAGAGGGAGATAGGGAGAGTGACGGAGAACAAGGAAGTGATGACAGAAACCACGCAAACTGTAAAATACTCCCCGGCTTTTCAGTCTACAACCTTGGAGTGAAGTGAACGTTTACACTGCTGCGAACTTGTTTTCTGTGATCCTGGGAACACCTCACTGCACCGCGGCTTGGTATTTGTAATCACAAGGCAGTATTTATTATTACTGCTCGTAAAAAAAATGTGAAAAATGATTGTCTACTTACGTTTAGCATAGTGGTTAAAATTGATGTGCTATAATTCAGTCATATCAACCTTTCCGTCTGATAATATTTTAGCACACGCACATTTATTATTATTACTTTTTTAGTTTTCAGCTTGAAGCAAATTTTGTCGCCGGAAGGGCTTCATAAAGTTGTAATGATGCAATTTTTAGTCTAGACACTAAGAGCAGCTTTCTGTGAACCAATTCTGACAGGTGTCCCGTGCGGCATAAAAAGGGGTGACGCCCACAACTCGAAAACCAATCTTTGGAGCAGACCTGGGGAGTTCGGGGGGATACGCTGAACTCGAGCAGCTACAACGTACTATAGAAAAAAAAATTATCTGTCAGTACCATTTAATTTCGAACATTTTAGAGCTGATTTATTGCGTTTCACTTTTCTTTCCCCTCCTTTTACTTTGTTGTTTGTTTAATTGCTTCGTGCACTGCGGCGATTCTAACCGAAAGCGAGGCAAAGCGAGAACTGTCACATGACGTCTTATATCGCTCGTGCTTCATTCATTTTCAGTGCCCAATGGCACAACTATTTAATTAGCGCAGTTATAATTAGCTGGTGAATGCAGCAAGCTTAATGCGCGTTTCACGATTCTTTTTATTTCAATTTATCGCCGACCCGTTTGATGGGACACTTAACTGAAAAATGACTTATTTTAAATTAGTGAAGACACTTGGTAAGCTAGAAAACACAGAAAAATGAGATACAGGTGGCGACGCCGTTATCGCCCAAATACGAGTGACATATTAATCGTGAGGGCGTCCGGTAAAGCCCACGGAGTCATTTGTTGGGAAAATACTTAATGAAGCAACAAACAATGAAGCCTAGGAAAGCACAGGGGAAGTTATTGAAGTTTCTTAATTGTAGTAGTGCAATTGTGGAGTTAGTAGAAAGGAAGTAAAGTGGACGAAAAGACAAACCTGGCTTTGGTGGGATCCAAGCCCACGACCTTCGTATAACGCGTTCGATGCTCTACCGCTGAGCTACGAGGGCGGTCGGCCCCCCGTCCACATTATTGGGTATTTATGTACACGTAGTCCTTGGAGTGTTAGGCAGCGCCATTCGTAGCCATGGTGGCGAGTGTGGAACACTCTTTTTTTCTTGCCAGAAGGTGTCACGTAGAACGTGATCTTACGAGGGGGTGTCTGCTGCCCTATAAATCCTGGCAAGCTACATAAAAGGCAACAAGTCTGCTGCAACGAGGCCCAAGCTATTAAATAACGAAGCGGAAGCGGTCGAGGGCTCGTTTATTTGTTATAAAAAACTTAATGAACCAACAAACAATGAAGCCTAGGAAATCACAGAGGAAGTTAGTGAAGTTTCTTAACTGTAGTATCGTAATTGCGCAGTGAGTAGAAAGGAATTAAAGTGGGCGAAAAGACAAACCTGCCTTTGGTGGGAACCGAACCCACGACTTTCGGATAACACATCCGACGCTCAAGCGCTGATCTACGAAGACAGTCTTCCCCCCGTCAACAATACTGGGTATACGTACATATAATCCTGGATGGATGGATGGATATTAGGAGCGTCCCCTTTATAACGGGGCGGTGGCCGGGCCACCAAGCTCTAGCTTTATTTCTTTTTCGTTTACAACCATTTCTTTTCCCGAATCACACATATTTTCACAACTAATTTTTTTCCTCGTCTATTTATTTTATCTATTATCGTTCTGCTGTGATGTAACAATCTTACCCGAACTACCTTGCGCTTTTGTTTGCTCCATACTTTTGCGCCACCAATGCTCTAAGCGCCTTTTACTTATATCTATCATCGGCATGTTCAGATTTCCCCTGTTACTCCTGAAACCCATGGCCTCCTGTAGGGTAGTGTCCAAAGCTACACCTGGGTGGACATCTGTACATTCAATCAAAATATGGTCTGTCGTTTCCCTAGCTTTTCCACAGCACGTACATGTATCCCCTTCTTTATTGAATTTCGCTCTGTAACTTCGGGTTCTCAGGCAACCGGACCTTGCCTCAAACAGTAAAGCGCTTCCCTTTGAATTATCGTAAAATTTTTCTCTCTTGATTTCGTCTTTCCCTTTTCGGTAGTTGTTCAATGCCGGTTTCTTCTCCATTCTTGCTATCCAATCCGAGTTCTCCGCCGCTCTGACCATGCTCTTAACGCTCTTTTTCGTCCCATCCGTTTCGTTACTGGATGTATACTTACTGGTAAGCTTCCTAGTTCTCTTCCTCCATTGTGAATCAACGTTCTTCCTATACAAATACCTGAATACTTTCGCTGCCCATCTACTTTCTTTCATATTCCTTAATCTCTGTTCGTACCTAATTTTACTCTGAGCTTCCCTTCCCTCAAAGTCAGACCATCCCATATCCCCCTTAACAGCCTCATTTGTGGTCTTCCCATGGGCGCCCAGTGCGAGACGTCCGACCGTCCTCTGATTCACGTCCAGCCCTGATTGTACCTCTGACCTCATGCACACCACTGAGTTTCCGAATGTAAGTGCTGGCACCATTACACCTTTCCACAAACCTCGAATTACCTCGTACCTGTTGTAACCCCACAGCGCTCTATGCTTCATTATTGCGGATTTCCTCTTTCCTTTAACTATCATAGCTTTTTCTTGTACTTCCATGTATCTATTCCCATCATTCATCCATATCCCGAGGTATTTGTACTCTCGTACTCTGGGTATCTCCTCGCCCTGTATTGATATGGTCTGATCGTTGCTGTCATTGAATATCATCCAGCCGCATTTTGTCACACTAAATTTTAGCCCTAAATCTTCACTTTCCCGACCACATATACTAACCAGACCCTGCAAATCTGTTCGACTGTCTGCGAATAGCACAATATCGTCTGCATAAAACAACCCGGGGAGCTTTTGTTCTATCACTATACCTGCCTGTCTGTACGACAGCTTAAAACCAATATTGCTCATCTCCAATGCTTTCTCCATTCTCCTCATGTAAAGCATGAATAATAGTGGGGACAACGGGCATCCCTGCCTCAACCCTTTACCTATATCGACGGCCTCCATTCTACCATTACTCGCCACACCTTCCCATTCCACACATACTGTATTTCCACTGTATATTTCCTTTAAGAGCTCTATACAGTCATCCCCTATACCAGCCTCTTTCATTATGTCCCATAAAATATTCTGATTCACGTTGTCATACGCACCCTTAATATCCAAAAATGCCAAATGTAGAGGTCTGTTCTCTTTTCCGGCTATTTCTATACACTGCGTAAGCGCAAAAAGGTTATCATCTAATCTCCTGTCGACTCGAAATCCATTTTGGAGTTCGCCAAAAGTGCCATTAAGCTCTGTCCATATCTGCATTTTCAATTTAATTGCCTGCATCGCCAACCTGTAGAGTACTGATGTAATGGTCAGTGGTCTATAGGAGCGAATGTTATTTTTCTCTCCCTTGCCCTTATAAATGAACTTCATCCTACTTTGACGCCAACTGTCCGGTATTCGCCTGTCCTTTAACCTTTTTTCAATTGCTTTTAATAGGGCTTCTTTGCTGTTTCTTCCGAGCTCATTTATTACAGTAATGCTAACCCCATCTAATCCTGTGGCTGTTCGTTTGGGAATCCTGGTAGTGTTAGGGAGCGCCACTCGTAGTCATGGCGGGGAGTGCGGAACACTCCTTTAGTAGTGTGAAACACTCTTTTAGTTTTAACGCAGCTCAGCGGTAGAGCGTCGAACGCGTTATCTGGAGATCCTGGGCTCAATTTCCACCGAAGGCAGGTTTCTCTTTTCTTCCACTTCACTTCCGTTCTACTTACTCCCTAATTACAATACTACAATTAAGAAACTTAACTAGCTTTCCCTGTGCTCTCCTAGGCTTCATTGTTTGTTGGTTCATTAAGTTGTCCCTAACAAATAAACGAGCCCTTGACCCCTTCCGTTTCGTTGTTGGGAAAAAGTGATATACATTGCGTTCTAGGGAAGCAACATACTTAAACGAGCGCGTGTCAGAAACTGTCACTGAAGCAATGTGACCAGAACACAAAAAACAGAGAGGAAGAAAGACTGGTGTCCGCGATGTCACGTGTTCCCTGTTTCAGCGCGAAATTCAAAAATAAATCATTGACCGCTTTTCTTCTATAATATTGCGCATATGGTGATGAAATTAACCAACAATAATATTATAGAAAGATAATTTGTCATTATGAATAACATTAGCGTTCATTTAATGACGTCTTTGCCAAAAGGAGGCCGAAACCTATTCGACTATTCGCCTAGTTTCGAAGGCTGGCCCATTGTGATAAATCTACGCTCCTACTGCAGTGTCGATGGTCAAGTAATCATGGGCACCTCTTCTGGGACGGTATAATGTGGCGACGCTTTTTCCTTTACTAATGCCTTTTTGCACTTTTCGCATTTGGCCGATGGTCAGAGCGACAGCCTGCTCATATTATCCCGGACCAGCCGGCCAGGAGCAACAGATTTTAACAATGGAACTGTTTTTTGTCGAGCCTGCGCCGTCTCCCCGGCGTCCGGCCTCTGATGTCACGCCGGTGTCACGCCGGGGTCATCATCGTCCGGGAGAGAAAGGCGTCAAGGCGCTCTAGCAAGAGCAGGTGTTTCACCTGCGTGCCTTTTCTCGCCATGCATTCGGGCCGACGAGAAAGGCTCACTCGCCAGTTCGTTCCGCTCCTGGGAATCGGCAGCCAAACGGCAGCGTCGAGAGACCAACCTTGAGTCACACAACTGAGAAGCACAAACCAGGCGGAAGCACAGTGAAGTCGTAAACAGTGAGAATCCTGACCTGAAGGTACAAGTCAAGCGACTGCGAAGGCAAGCGAACCCATCCCAAAGCAAGGTAAACGCCAGCAAAAGCGAGCGCCAGTAAAGACAATGGGCCCTTAGGATATTTCAATATGATGAATATCCCGTGTGCTGTGCGATGTCAGTGCGCGTTAAAGAACCCAAGGTGGTCGAAATTTCCGGAGACCTCCACTACGGTGTCTCTCATAATCAGAGCTGGTTTTGGGATGTTGAACCCCACAAATCAATCAATCAATAGGATGAATATTTAGGCCACATGAATCTGTCTGCCCTGCTTAGCACAGATTCAAGCCTGTATTTAAGTTCAACGCAGTTTGGATATTATCGATGGATCGACTTCAGAGGTTTAATGTCCCAAAACCACGATGTGATCATGACAGACGTCGTCGTGGAGGGGCTCCGGAAATTTCGAACACGTGGGGTTCTTTAACGCGCTCTGACATTACGCAGTACATTGGCCTCGACAATTCGCCTCCATCGAAATGCAGCTGCCGCGGCCAGGATTTGACCCCGCGATCGTCCGATGATCAGCCGACTCATAACGACTAGACCACCGTGGCGGGGCGCCATATCATCCAGGCGTGTTCTAATGCTCATCTGTTCTGTTGTGCAGGGCCGCATTTTGGCTTAAGCGTTGGCAGCTAACAAGTGGTGTTTGATAAGACCAAGTTTTTTAAACGCTTCTTTTACAACATAGTGTGTGCGATTTTCCCATGTTCGATTCGGTGAAAAGTGAACTCTTATATACTTGTGGCGATCTATTTTAGCAAGTATGCTGTTTTTTATTGCATGTTGGTGTTTGTAGGAGTATTACTTGAGCTTAGGAAACGTCAACAGCTTTGTTTTGGTTTCCATTGGCCAATATTCGCACTACTCGCATATACAGACTAAACCAGCCCGAAGGAGCTTCATTTCAAACGGGTTATTTGCCTGTATATAGCACAGTTGTCGTAAAACGTCATCAGTAAGAGGTAATGCTATCTGCTACGTCGTTTACGTAAATCAGGAGCAGAAGCGACCCTAATACACACTCGATAGGACTGCGGTGCCGCTAGAAACGTGCTCATCAATATTCACGTATTGATATCGGCGGCACATAAATTCGCATACCTAAGATATGGAGCTATCGTGAAGTTTCAGCTTGCTCACTCTCAATTCAGTCTTCCAGAAAAATAACAAATATTGCGTCAACGTAGTTCCGCATGCAATGGGCCCTGAGAATTCGTAATAAGCCTAAATAGATGCCTTTTAAAGGACTTTTTATACATAAAATAATGTTGTTGATCTAGTAGCAGATTGTTTTTATTTAAATTAGACATCGTGAGGGTGTAAATGATGTGTTTCAGCAACCTAGAGCACACTAATGTAAA
This sequence comes from Hyalomma asiaticum, assembly GCA_013339685.2. Lineage (NCBI taxonomy): Eukaryota > Metazoa > Arthropoda > Arachnida > Ixodida > Ixodidae > Hyalomma > Hyalomma asiaticum. The sequence goes on from CM023481.1 coordinate 259,120,375, forward strand.
AGAGATTGATCTATAATTATTCCGACGCTTTATTTCCCTTGGCTTGTATATCGCAATGATGTGCGCTCTCTTCTAGTATCCCGCACGACATACATATTCCAAGCCCCGCCACGGTGGTCTAGTGGTTATGGCACTCGGCTGCTGATCCGAGGGTCGCAGGATCGAATCCCGGCCGCGGCGGCTGCATTTCGATGGAGGCGAAATGTTGAGGCCCGTGTACTGTGCGATGTCAGTGCACGTTAAAGAACACCGGGTGGTCGAAATTTCCGGAGACCTCCACTACGGCAACTCTCATAATCAGAGCTGGTTTTCGGACGTTAAACTCCACAAATCAATCAATACATATTCCAAGGACTCGTGAAGTATGAGCGTCAATAAAGAAGCTGATACGTGCCAGGTTAGTTGAAGTAGCTTGTTGCTAATACGGTCTTGTCCTCTGCCGCTATTCTGCAACAGCCTATTGATTGCGCATGCTACGCCTTGCTCGCTTACTGAAATCGATTGGCACTGGTAAAGTATTACTCGGTCAACGTTACTCCGAAACGCATTTAGCTGCGCCTCTTTAGCAAATGGATGCGTGAAATCTTTGTCGAATACTTCAGGAGTCTCCTCGATTGTTATCACGTATCCGCGTTCATCTGTCAGCATTTGCGTCGTTAATTCACATTTGAGATTTACCACTTCCCAAAATTTTGATGGTTTGTTTTTCATCGAATTAGACAAAGTTCGATTAAAATAGTGGGTTTTAGCTAAGGTAATTGAAGCCAAAATATTAGTCGATGCCTCTGTATATTTTTCCAGTCCCATTACGCATTCCTTCGCTTGGTCCGGCGGTACGCTCTTTAATGTTCCTACTTAGGCATTTCCTTACTTCAATGGTGAACCAAAGAGCATGATCCTTCTTTTAATGGTTGCCTTTCATGTACAGACACTCTCAGTTTCATTTAATTTGTCTCAAAAGAGCAGCCACTTCTCATTAACTGTGCGTTGCAGGTGTGTGCTTCTAAAACCAGGCTAAAGCCCTGTAATGCAATATTCCTTTTTACATAGCAAGATTTCGAGCAATTCAAAATTTTTCTTTTGGTAGTCCATTTATCGGGAATGGGGGCCGGTAGGATGCTATTCACTACTCTGTGGTCACTAGATCTTCGAGTACTCGCGTTTCAAAATTATCGGGGATATTTCGGGTGAATAATCCAATATCTTAGTGCCGCGCGTCGGGTTCTTAGCCAGCTGACTAAGGGGATACATGCTTAATATATGAAGCATTCTGGGGGTAATTGGAGCGGTTATCTGATGAAACGACAAACCGTGTAACCCAGTTCGTGCTAGTGTAGTGAGAATCTGTGCCCAAAAATATGAAACACTTGGGAGTAAATACATGTTCTAGTAACTTCTGTAAGTAATCAATGAACTAAGACAAACTACTCGGAAGGCGTTGTAATTCCCCCAAAACACAGGTGATGCCCTGAGTCGTATCATAGTGCATAATAGCCTAGCTAAGGTGGTCAAGCGGCTATTGCACTGGGCTGCTGAACCGGAGACCGCGGGATCGAATCTCGGCCGTGCCGTCTGCATTGCGATGGAGGCGAAATGTTGAGGCCCGTGTACAGTGCGATGCCGGTGCGCGTTAAAAAACCCCAGGTGGTCTAAATTTCCGGAGTTCTCCACTACGGTATCTGACATAATCACGTCGTGGTTTTGAGACGTCAAACTCAGAAATCAATAATACGAAATAGTTCAGCTGTTGTGTCAAGCGAAACCAAGTAAGGTTGATATTCACATTTAACAGTGACTATTCCATTACATCGTCTACCCTCTATTATATATGCGAAACACCATAACATTTTTGGGAATGGAGAACTTGTCGTTTCCAACGTTTGGAGAAAGCCATGTTTCCGTTCAGAGCATGATAGCCGCAGATGGAGTGTGCATCGTTGCGTTTACCCCATCTGCTTTGGGGAGCACGTTACGGATGTTAGCAAGAATAATAGACAGCTGCTTATCAGTTTTGAAGTCTTACTTTGCACGTAGCTATTTGTCATCGATCACGTCGACCGCCTCTCCAACTGTACCTGCATCACACTTGGTGAAAGCACGTCATACATATACTGACGCGTGTGTTCTGTGAAGAGGACAACGACTATGGGGATTTTAGTGCATTCCTGCTAGTGGGGAAAGAGTGCAGCGGGGTTTTTAGTGGAAGAAGACTTTTTTTTTTTATTGGAATAGAGCTTGAACAAGCTGTCTTGCGCTCTCAACAAACTGTCACTGTTTCTTGTCGTGCTGCAATGCGACAATATGTACACGCCTTGCCATGCAGTTGGAGTTTATTGAAACAAGGTATACACTCGTCGTCCCCGCGGTTGATTTTCTCATTCTCTGTGAGCTTTTTTTTTTTTTTAGCACAAATAGAATTTTGGGGGGGAAATGTTCCTATTAACCCGCTTTAGGTGGTACATTATTTCCTTTGAATGCGTTATTTACGACATGGTTCTACATTTTATAAATTCAGAAACCTAAAAATAATTGGGCGAAGGAAGCCAGACATGCAAGGGTCAACGTGGCGCGTTCAATATAATTTGCTTTGGCCTTCAAGTTCGAATTAGTAACGAGGAATTTTTGCACTTATGTCCTCGTTTCTGCGTAGTTCTCTCCATCCGTTTCAAGCCAACACTTTACAAGCAAGTTAATTCGTCTTGATTTATTTTCAAGGTCATCGACAACGTCACCGAGTTCTCTGTTTATCTCGGACACTACCGTGTTCACATCATTCCCTGTCTCCTTTACCAAACACACATCATTCCTCAACTCAGAAACACAATTGATGCTTTTCTGAATGATTGCCACTCGCGTTACCATTTCATCAACATCCTGTTTAATTTCATTCAGGATATCTAAGGTACCACTCCCATTTCGTTAGTTCGCAGCCACGAATTCTCTTAAAAGAATGATAATATATTTAGTCTTAGGGCTAGGATTACACCTAATGTCACTATTACGATGAAGCAACCAAGCAAAGCGTGCGACGGCCAGAAGAAAGCAAGTTCTTGGCAGCAGTAGGCTAACGAGATCCTCAGCGCCAGTTCACTGACTGAAATCAGTGGCTCCGCTGCATCGCCATGATAAAAAAGGTCCCTACTCGGGTACGATATGTAAAGACATCAACGCACGTTGTACAGCGCATTCTGTTTGGAATCAGCCGCTAAAGAAATTTATATAGAATAAGAACAATGGGAGCCTAGGTACCGAAGGCATCCGAAGCGAGAGTGGCGCCAAGAAGCGACTCAAGCGCACTGCCGTTAGTGTCCTCGGTCATCTAGCAGCGAAGCCGGAAGCAGCCTTGCACGTTCACAGGTGTCCAAACGGCCAGGCCTAGCCGAGGACCAATCCGCACTCTTTCATGCTTTCGCGCAGTGCTAGAATAAGGCAAGACAGCTTTAGCACACGCCACACGTGGCTGCAAATCTCCAATAAAGTAAGCCTGGAATAATAAGACTAGTATAGCAGAGCATAGATGTTGGGACTAGCACGGAATCTAGTATAGCTGTACACTAAAAAATACTGGTAATGGCTGTGACGGCAGAGTTCCGAGGAGGAGCGAGTGCGGGCACACCCAGAGTCCACGTCATCGGTGCCGTTAAGCACCTCAGGACAGAATAATTATGGAGTTCTTTGGGCTTCGGATGTTCAAGTTTCCGATTTAATAGTTTTTAAAAAGCAGTCGCACATTTCTCAACTGTGTCGTTTACGAACGCCATTCTTAATGCGCTCGGACCGGTGACAAAACATTAGCCGTGGCAACTGCAAATCGGACATTAGTGCATCGGACATTAGTGAAAGTAAAGGGACGAACAATGACAGCCCAGCATGTTCTTGAGTTACACATAAGCGTAACGGAAGAGCTTTACTGGCCGTAGTGCGGTGTAGCACCACTAAGCTCGAGAACGTGGGTTTGGTTCCCCGCCACAGTGGCCGCAATTCGATGTGGGCGAATCGCAAGGACACTCACGTACATAGACTTGGGCACACGTCAAAGAACCCTAGGTGGTCAAAAATAGTCCATAGTGCCTCACTGTATACCGTTTCTCTCTCAATATTTACCTTGAATTAATGAGATTCACTTTAAGGATAACAGGCCTGTAGTTTGTTTTTCGTAAGTGTTATTAACTTTGAAGTTATATTCACGTCGTTGATCGTATCAGTCTACAAGTTTTTTCCCAAACGCATCATTTGTTCCTGGCGTTGTAAAGACCTACGTTGCCAAAGTCTGCAACAGCCTACCCTCTGAGACCATGTGCACTCTCAAGTGGCCTGCGCTTCCAAGTCGAACGGCTCCCGTCAGGTTATTGACTAATCATATTGCCTTCCTTGCTTACTGTGCTATGATTTGGGCACGTCAAAACGGTCGTTGAGTAAATTACCCAGTGAAAGAGTGAACGCTACTACAACGAAAGCAACGTGGGTGCTTCTGAACATGATCAGGAAATCGGGATCATGACGACGGTTCGAACAAATTAGGTTTAGCGAACGTATGGGTAATCTGTCTGTAGACGATTGCAAATGTATCTTTTACATGCCTGACGTTTATATGGTCATAAATTCCACAAGTGGGCCCATTGATTTATTGATTTCTGCGGTTTTCCTTCCCAACACCACGATATGATTATGGGAGACGCCGTAGTGCAAGGCTCCGGAAATTTCGATCACCTGGGTTCTTTAGCGTGCACTGACGTAGCAAAGTACATGGGCCTATACATTACCCCCCCCCACCGAAATGCAGCCGCCGCGTCGGGATTCGACCCTGCGACCTTGGGATCAACAGATGGGTTCCATATCCACTAGATCACCGTCATGAGGCAAATGGACCCACTGAGGCTCGTAGTGAGAAGTCCGACTGTTATTGTCATCATAAGAGTACTCAGCACGCGCTCGGCCTCTGGCCAGAAATCGGTGGCTGAAGGTTTTCCCTCGGTGGCTACAATAATAGGATTCGACGTTAGACTGTGTACAGGGCAAACGACATTGTAGCCATGGTACCGACAACCGTATAGCGCTGCTATCAGCGGGTAGTACTTTAACACGTCGCGGCTATTCGACTAGCCAAAATTGCTTTGTGGAGGCTATAACGTTCTACGTACGTGCATCCAACGTCTCGTTTCTGTCCTTCGCGATTTTGTCTTGACCTTTACCCGCGTGTAGTGAAGAAAACTGCAATTCTCCGTGGAAAGGAAGAGACAGCGAGCGAGCGAGCAGAACCCGTGACGTAAGAGTGGGGAGATCAACAGGGCTGAGGGCGCTTGTTTAAATTAGTCAAGACGTGATCATGAGGCAAACTGTAGTGAAACACTGACTAATTATGGTAACGTCGGGTTGTTTAAGGTGCATCCACTGCATGGAATACCGGAGTTTTCGTATTTCGCCCTCGTAGATATACTGGCTCCGTGAGAGAAGTTTGATGTGGCAAACTCGTTCTTAGCCACGCAATGACACCGTGGCTGCTAGGTGAGCACTGTGGGTGAGTCTAATTGTCTTCTATGTGCCGAGGAAAAAAGGTGAGCAAGAAATGTGTAGAAAAATGGGGAAAAAAATGCTCGCATAGCATAGCAGTGCCTGCGTTAGCGTTCGTCGTTCTCTAAGTCACATAGGAAGGAAAACATGTAAAAAGAAATGCAGAATCATTTAAGGCTCCTCCCCAACGCGCAACGCCACGGCCCGAGGTTATTGTTTTCGGTTAAAAAGAATTGCTCATGAAAAAACTCTCACACGTGCAACGGGTAATGCGCCTAGAAGGTACGAGCTTTTATCCGTGTTGGCTGCAAGTTAGAATGCAAATCAAAGCGAGTTATGCACCACACCTTAACGCTCCGACATTGTACAGTGAGTAGTGAGGGTCGCCGTAGTCGTACTCGGAAATAATTCCACTGCCTGACCATCTTTGCGCGATTCAAAATTCAAACATACATAGGCTTTTTCGTTATCGGCACACAATATAAATGGCGTTGTCGCAGCCAGTAAACCTGCTACCTGTGGCACGATCGGAGATCATTGTTCGGAACAGAACGCGCTCGCTCGCTGCAACTTCCCTATTTGGGGGCGTGGCTGTCGTCTTGCACGCTGCGGATTTGGCGCAGCTGAGTGTGGCGCTGGCTTCCAAGAGTGGTCGCTGTTTTTTTACTTGACTAAGCGCTGTTTTGTGACAGGGTGGCCAGCAAAATATGCTAGAAGAGAAGTTCGAGAGCAGTCTCTCGGCAAGCGGCGAATGCCCCGGAAGCTCTCCAAAAAATTTTGTCATCTGCTTGTGGACAATATGCTACAAAGCGAACTAATTTTAGCCTTCTAATCAATAGGACTTTCTTATGAAAAAAAGCTTTTGTTTCTTCTCAAACTAAACACGTTCTACAATAATAATACCATTTACTACTACTGTTCATTGCTAATACTTTCTTTGCATGGTCCCTACGCGACCACGCGGAACATTGTCATGCAAACACGTGTCCGCACTCTGTACCTGACGACGTCAGTGTGCCCCTGGCCAATGACATGCGGCGAAAAGCGAACGCCTTCGAAAATAATGGCCTCCGATCTCGCTCCTAGCCTTCAACAACAAAGCGCTATAAGGGCACGGCTTCTTATGGAGAAAGGTGTTGGCTCTTTTCAACCATCCGCTAATTTCAACAATTTTTTTCCTACTTCTTTCACAATTAATACTGCTGAATAGGTTTTTCCCTTGGAGTACATGCGGAAGATTGCAATAGCAAGGAAGCAAACCACTGCGTCTAAGTGTTGGCAGTGCATAACAGTTTTTGTCGCTATATTCACTTTTTTAATTTCCAGCAAGCATCATACCTCTCTCTTTCTCTCTCTCTCTGAAAAAAGATTATTTGGGTTTCCCAGAAAATTTGAATAATTAGCTTTAATCAAATTTTATTTTTCCGATGGAAGCCATGAAATGGTATAGGATGCAAAACAAACCACTGAATCCATTTACTGTGGCGATCGCAATGGACTCGCGAGGCCTAATACTGGTTGAGGCGGCCCTATTTCGATCGAAGCGAAATACTGGAGGCCCATGTACTGTGCGATGTAAGTGCACGTTAAAGTGCCCCAGATAGTGGAAATTTCCGGAGTCCTCCACTATGGCGTCTCTCATAATCAATTCGTCGTCGTAGGAAGTAAAATCCCAGAAATTGAACAATTAATTGCAAATTGGTCAGCTTAACTTTAACTAGCGCAGGCAGCATGTTAAAAATAGGCAATGAGCGTGGTTATTTGTAAATGAGTAAAAATTCCAGTGCTAGAGCATGAGTCTGCAACACCATGTACAAGGTTCCTCTATTCGAGCTTGTTTTAACACACACACACACACACACACACACACACACACACACACACACACACACACACACACACACACACACACACACACACACACACACACACACACACACACACACACACACACACACACACACACACGAATATATATGTATTCTTTCTTGATCTAGCTGCCCAAGAAAACAAGATGCAGACAAGCGACATCAACCACATTCACTATTAATGTGAATATTGAAGGACTCCTGCCGCGCACATAATCACGCAAACTTTAGTTCTGCAATCGCTTCAAAAATAACTGAAAAAACGCAAAAAAAAATCACAGCATATCCACGGGGTGAATGATGATGAGTGGGCGAAGCTCCGGAGGGAATCATCGGTAAACCGTGAATCTTTCGCGTAAATCGCCCAGTCGATCATCATGTAAAGGCGTGAGAAACACTGTATTCGTACGCTGGGATCTCGCGTTTAAGGGGGATATGCTGTGCTAGAGCCAGGCCTGCGCGGAACTGCAGGACAGTGACAGCGTAAGCAGGAGGAGCTACTTTCTTAGAGGCCACTTTAAACGCTTGAGGAAACTAGTGCAAGTAGAAGTGGTAGGTATCTCCTGCGCCATAACTTATCATTTTGCCAAGTAGGGAAGTACCCAGTGCCTCCGTAATGGGTTCAAAGCTACAAAGCACGCAGCTCTGTGTTCTTTCAAATGTTGCCTCGACCTCGTTATACAATCCATTTTCGCGTCGTGTAGCGGTGTATTACTATTTTTCAACGTAACATTACGTTTGTTAATGCGATTCCGCGGGAGACATTATACCTGTTTAGGTCTTTTAGCGATAATTTTTCAACCACAGGCGTAGCTCAGTGGTAGAACGCTCGACTGCCACGCCGAGAGCCTGGGTTCGAATCCAGGCAGAGGACGCAACTTTCGGAATTTTTTTTTTCATAAAAGTAGACGTGGCTACGTACATCAACAACGAACACCATGGGATGTACAGACCCACGCCCTAAGGAGCTTCGCCCCTAAAAGAGGATGAGGGTTGCTCGTATGGGCTGCCTGCCTCTAACGTGGAGGCTTTTCAACAAAACCATAAGGAAAGTCTCCCGGCCTCGGTCTACACATCGGAAGGCGGTGGGGATGCGTCTCATTCGTTTGAGATCATAATTCACGCGCCATTACTTTTCTAACCATACATGCAGGGGCGCGCCTCACTACGTGAACAGTGTGAAATCAGTCGTAAATTAAAAGCAATGAAAGGCCCGAGGAGTGTGTAAGTTTTCGTATTTTTCTTTTTTCTTTCTTTTTTTTAAGGCTGGCACTGCGGCCTGCTCCTGACAGCGATGGCTCTTTGCGTCGATACGCCGAGGTGTGGGCAGTTGGCGCACGGAATAAAATGCAGCTTGCACGTAGTACATTGTCCGGACGACACCTACGAAAAGGAAGGCGCTCTGTAGTACCGTGGTAGCATTGTGATCGAAAATGCAGTGCCATTATTGGGGACATTTTCAAATCTCGATTAGGGCAGCGGGCGAGACGCGCTTGGATTTCCATTTTCCTTCTGAGAAAGCCATAAATAGAAGGGAAAATCTATATCGATTCTCGATATGCATAATAGATCGCCGTTGGTTTTCCATGTTTTCATCCTCTTTCTTTTTATTGAACCCTCGCGCCCATACCACGAACCCTTCGTCTCGAGAAGCAAAGAAAATTCCCCGAAGTTTCATTTTTGGCGACGCTCACTTCTCTTAAGACAAACGTCGAGGATGTGAGGGAGACGCGACCATGCCAGAAGCACGGGACCAAGAAAAATCAGTCAGCGAAAAAGTTTTTGCCCCTATTCCCTGCGATCATTTTTATTTGCATCTCTTAACATATATCCGCAGGCACGCCGCGTGCCCCGTTTTACCCGCCCTTCCGTTTCTCCTCCCGATCTGCCCATTTTTCCCTCGCTCCTTTCTTCCCTGCCCTCTAAGCCCGGCGGCGGGCCCTCTTCCTCCGGCGATGTTCCGCCGATCCAAACTGCGCATGCGTAGCTTGCCCTTGCGCAAGCGCGAAGGGGGTCGATCCCCGAGAAGGTCTCACGTGGGTATACGGCTTTTTTCGGAGCACATCGGTGTTTGGCGGCGGAGCCAGAAGCAGGCGCGCGGAGCCGCGCAGCGCGCTCGTCGTCTCGGCGATGGAACTGTGCGGTCTCAGCTCGTGCCCGGCGTCGCGTCTTTATTTTGTCCAAAGAATGCACGCCTCGCTGGTCTTCGCGGCTCTCTCTCGCGCGCTCCCAAACGCTTGCGACTGCATGTTGTCACCGCTGAAACATCGCGTACCGGACCGGCGTTGACGCGCCGGCGATGTGCTAACAACCCGTGCTCACGTGCCACGCGCTCGTCCGCAGGCGACTTTGCTCCGTTTCCGGAAGGCGACGTCGTCGTGTCCGCTGCTTGACAGTCCGTTCTTGCATCTCTGGCCTGTGCTACATGGACTGACCCGCCTGTCGGGGACGAACACTAGGAACTCGGTTGCCAAGAAAAATTATCCTCGCGACTGTGACACTCCGTGCAAACTTTCGTGCGCGTGCCTCTGAAACTTTCCAAGTGCGAACTGAGTGCAGACTCTCCTTACCAACAGCTTGGGCTCCCGCTTTTCTGAACGTTCGTCCGAGACCATGGAAGCGTCTTCAGTCGTCTGGCTCCTTTGTATTCCGCTCCTTCTTTGGACAAACCTCGGCGCTGCCGGAATCGAAGGTAAGTACCGACATTGGCTCCTTCCCAACCACCTCCACCGTTTCGCTCGCTTCTATTTTAGAAACAAGGGCTGGTTTCTCTTCAGAATGAAAGGCACGTCCAACTTTTCAGCGACGCTAGCATTGCCTTTTCTGTCTTGTTGAAACGCTGTCAGCGTCCTCAGCTGGGTCTGTCAGCTTACCCTTTCAGTCGAGGAAGCAAGTGAGGAAAAAAGGCACGTGCAGTATAATCTTCGATGAAGTGGCAAAAGGAACTTCTCCATAAACTGAGGGATTTCGGGCATTTTTCATGATGTGAAAAATGTGCTATAGGTGTTGTGTTTCAAGATTGAGAGATGCAGTGCCTCTCTGCTCTGAAAGTTAAGTATTTCTTGAAGCCTAATGGAGAAAGTTTTAGTGCAGGATAGATGAATAATAGTTCAATAAGGAATAACCGAGAATGAAAGAGTCTCATATCCATATCTACGAGTGGTCACACCCGATAATATAAGGAATTATAACATGGCTTTATATTATCGGCTGTTGGTGGCTGTCCATTAGGATCTCATTTGAATTGTGTAACTGGCAACTGGATGATGCTTCGCGACAAATTTATTTTGAAAGTGTCGCCATAATGCAGCATGCGTCTCACTATTCCCCATACATTTTTGCGCGAACAGTGGTCAGCTGACTTGTCTGATGCTCTCCGTATTATGTGGTCATCCTGAGCTTTAACTAATGACCTTTATAATACCGTCAGGCATTTTTGAGAAACTATTTCACCACTTTCTACCACTTTTTGATACAAAGCTGGGACCTCATTCGCAGAAACGTCTCATGGTAAAGATACTTCTAAAATAATGCTTCAGTCTACCCTTATGCTGTACAAACAATTACGAACAAAAGGCAATCATGAAAGAGAAGCGTGTGAATTGAGCACATGGTTTCTGTAATATTACAGTGTTACCTCACCGCCTACGTGTGGCAATAATTCTACGGCTATTCCCCAAAACAAAGATAACACTGTATCAAGTGCCTTTGCACAATCACGTAAGCATTCTCCATGCGTACGGCGACTGTCACGAATAGTATGTCATGCAAGTGCATCCTTGGTTTCACGTCGTCAGTGAGAAGACGAAATGAACCACATCGCTTCCATCACCTAAAAAAGAATGTACAGTGAACCTCCCACGCCTCTTTGTTGCATTTATATGTTTAGTTCCTCATACGCCTCTAATGAGTAGCATTATGCTCTGTCAAAGATATCCATGAGTGACCCCAGCTGTTTTCACATAACCTAATACTTCGCGCGCTTGTGCACGTTACAATATACATGCCCAATTGTAAATGGGGAGCACTGTACATTCGCCTTATTGCATATTCTAGGACCTCGTTACATGCTTTGCTGCTGTAGTTTTGTCACAAACGACAACCTTATGTGCGCTGATAATTGCTGGGATTATACGTGCGAAAACCACAACGCGATTATGAGGCACGTCTTAATGGTGCGCTCCAGAATTGTTTACCACTAGGAGTTCTTTAACGTGCACTGACTTCGCACAGGCTTCCACCATTCCGCCTCCATCGAAATGCGACCGCCGCGGCCGATATAAAGCTCGCATCTTTCCGGTCAGCAGCCGAGCGCTGTAAGCACTGTGTCGTCGTGGTGCCCTAACTCCGTACGCAGGTTTCAAAAATAACCTAAATGACACTCGATATATTTGTGTGCTAAAACAACGATATGATTAAATGCCATGCTGTTCTTTAGGTTTTAGTGTTTATATTCACCGCCTGTGGTATCTGAACGTTCGCCTAAATATGGATACACGGGTGTTTTTCATATTTCACCCCCCATCGAAACGCGGCCGCACGGCCGCGAATTGAACTAGCGCACTCAGTTTTTCAGTGCAGCACATTAGCCGCTACGCTGCGAGACTGGCGCCTATGTCCCAGTATAGGTGCATCATATGAAGCGCATTAGCAGCCACGTATAAAAAACGAACACTTTATAGAATTCGTTTAATTGGTTCTATTAATGCAGGTATGTGTGTTGAAACGCTAGCGTCCTAGTGATTCCGGGGAAAGATCCTGTAGGTTTTGTTTACGTGTTATAGATTGGAACAACGTTTTCGGGGAGAGAGAGAGAGCGACAAAAGTAAAGGAAAGGCAGGGAGTCTAACCAGAGGAAATCTCCGGTTTGCTAACCTGTACTGGGGAAAGGGGGAAGGAAATAGGGAGAGAAGAGAATATACTTTGGCGACCCGTTAGTGTCAATATCCCTTGTCACAGCACAGTCACAATCTCTCACCAAGTTCGGTTTCTCGAAGAAATCGCAGCAATGCTCTACGAGCAACTCGCGTTGAAGACTTTGTAGGCCAGTGCCTTAGAACTTTGCCTTCGGTGGGCGGGCGGTTTTCCAGCTGACCAAGTGCGGCAGAAAGGGCTGCTCTTTCGGAGGTGAAACTCGGTGCATACGCGAAGATACGCGACTGTTTCTCTTCACCTTAAAGTTCACATAATGGGCTGTCAGCCATTCTAATGGTGAACGAATACGCATTGGAATAGGCTAATCCAACCCGTAGAAGGACAAGGATGGTAGAGTCATGGCGTGAGAGGTCGGTTGAGACGCGTAGTCTGAGGTTAGGGTCCAGTGCATGAAGGCTTCTGCCTGAAGGTGAAGGAGAATTCCACAGGCCCAGCGTTAGTTGACCTGCTAGTTCGCGAAGTTGTTTGGCTGCGTCGGACCTTGACAGGGAAATGGCTACACAATTGACGCCGTCGTGCGCAGACCGGGCAGCCACGTCCGCTTGGTCGTTTCGCAGTGTACCAGAGTGACTAAGTATAGCCGGTAAGCATTGCGATGTGGGCTTGTCGGTATGTCATTTTAACACGATAACGTTAAAGGACTCGTTTCGCGGAAATGTCGGTGCCGGTGTCGGCGTCGTTTGTTGTGAGCAAAAAATCAGCGCTGTCCGTGAGCGAAAATTTGAGGTAGATGCAAACAAACAAATACGAAAAACATCCTTCAGTTCGCACGCAATTTGGGAATCGGTGTCATGCGAAGCGGTCAGCGAGCAGATTGTCTATGGCGAATTGTGCGTCATTCAGCCAAGTGTTACGAGTGAGATGAGCGTCTTCGTGCAAAGTGCATGTATAGGTGTACGCTCAACGGGGGCTAACCAGCAAACTCAACAGCAGCGTGGGGACTGAATGGTAGGTCACGGTACAAAGTAACGTAGACACTCGCGTTAGTTTATAGCACAGACATCTCTTTTATCGAAGAGAAACGCAGGCTACAGTACGCTGATGTGCATATTATTAGCGTCGTTCGTTGAAGTATTCCTATAAAATCGAGCAAAGGTGGACAAAAGCATGCCGAGCGCTACTGGAACATATGTATCGTTTACTAAATGGCTCTGACAGCGCTTAACACACACTACTAGCGCAATTGACGTTACACAAGAACCATTGTCACAACTATTCGACCATCACGCGTTCTGCTATATTTACCGTGTTGGAGGAGCCGCCGTAGCGTAGCGGTAGCGTGCTTGCTTCGCAGCGCGGGGCCCCTGTTTCGATACCCGCCTACCGCTTCGTTAGGTCTATAGGTTGGCTTCGCATATTACAGCGCTTTCGCGTGTATCTGTGTGGTTATATGTACATTTCAATCTCATGCTACGACAAACTGAATGCCTTTGTTATGTGCAAGTGTGGTGCAATGATCTGTTAGATGTCCACTTTGTTGGCCCGAGATTGACTAGGGCTGTATGAAATTCAAACACATCTGGCGCATACCCCAATACCAAGGAGGAGGAGGAGGAGGAGAAAGGAGGGAGGAAAGACAGGGAGGTTAGCCAGTGCTGAGACCGGCTGGCTACCCTGTGCGGGGGAAGAGGGGTGAGGGGAATGAAAGATAATAGAAAGGAGACACGACAAGAGAAAGGAAAAGGATAGAGAAAAAAAAACGCACAGAAAAGAAAAGAAACGCGACACTGCTTAGAGTCTGTCCTTTAGACCGCTCGTCCTCAAAAATCGTAACAGCGCGTTCAGCGCTTTCCGTGCGGCACGATGGTCCTGGCCAGTGTCCCAAAACTCGTTGCTCGGACAAAGGGCGGCTGTCAAGTCTGTCTACAGCAGCGGTAAGTTCTTTCCTAGGGCCAAGGGCCGAGCATTACGGGTATGAGCCACACGTGATTTGCACAATCGTTAATCGTGACGAACTTGACGACTATATCATGCTATTAGTGTAAAGATGAATCATTTCTGTTCGTCATGCGTTCGTGCCCTACACACCATCCTACTGTTGGTTCATATTGCGTGAACGAGACGGCCAGCAGAGCACCAAGATGTAGGCGACTAGGCAGATAGATACGGTCAGTGTTGCTCAAGTTCGCCAAGAAATGTTTCGCATTTAAAAACCTTCGGCGGCCGGGGAATCGAACCTGCGACCCCTCCCTCCGGGACGCGATGTGCTACGCGCTCGGCCACCCCGCACATACCTTCCTGCCTTCGTCTTGAGGTGGGTGCAGCGCTACACGAAACACCGACAAAAGAAGAAGACGCACCTGTCCTGTGCGTCTTCTTCTTTGTCGGTGTTCCGTGTAGCGCTGCACCCACCTCAAGATAAACTGTTACCAACTAACTCAAGTCTCAGTTCTAATGGTGCCGTCTACATCGGCGAGTTCTGATAGCACATCTATGTCAAATAGCGCAAGGCGACGAGGAAGGCCATGCAGTAAAGCTAGTAACTCGCACTTTCTACCAAGTGGTGTCATGACAATTGCGTAGCTAGGCGACTGAAGAGCATAGCAAGCGTAAGAAAGCACATTGAGAATGGGACCAGGTATCGCTATCGTGTTCAGCTCTTTTTCAGCTGAACGTTGCATACGGCCTTTCATCAGGTAAAGATGCAAGGTGGTGGGAAAGTACCCGAGCGACGTGGCGAATATGCGCCCGGAGAGTATCCGCAACTATGTACGTATGGAATGATCTCCCGCCATGGGAGAAGTGTGCAGCTGTGGGCGCACACTTCTAAAGTCCAAGGCACGTCCTTTGAGCATGAGCGCGCAAATTTATTTTGCAGGTATTTTCCATCGCAGAAAGGCTGTAACGTGGAAAACCGATTAAAAGAGCATTGTAAAGTCGCAGCATCGATACTAGTGATGTGCCTCACGACTTTTCACCCAGAAACTGTAGAAGGTGGACAATATAAGTTAGCTGCTCCTTTAAATAGAAACATATGGCGTCCATGACAAGTTCCGGTCTATGATTATTCCCGAAAACGGTGTGGCCGCGCGTGTGCAACTGCTTGCCCATTGATTGACACTGTGTAAGGCCTTATTCTCTCTCTTGTAAATGCAACAAGGCAGCACTTTTATGGAGACAGTTCTAAGCTTCGCTGTTGTAAGTGCTATGCAGCGAACGTGGCTGCTTTTTTATTCTGGCTCGCACTTGCTGACAGATCACTGCAGAAGCAAAGATGCAGATGGCATCTACATAGATGAACATTTTGACTGTTTTGGGCAGACATTGGATTATGCCAACAAGCATTAGGTTGAATAACGTCGGACCACACCTCTTTGCGGCACCCCACGTGCTGTTTGAAGGCGATACGTGGTGCCATCCTCGGTCATCATAAATAAACATCTTCCAGTCATGTAAGTGCAGATCCACTGAAACATGCGGCCACCAATACTCATTTCTTCGTTTCACCTTCGCTCTTGTCCAGCAATTTTTATGCGCGCACTAAAATCAAATTATTTGAATGCGCCAAAGTGCTCACATTATTATACTCTCCGATATTGCTTACTCACTCTACGGTAGGACACGGTGAAGTGTGACTACGTTAACTAATGAGAGCGTATATACCTCACGTAGTGTTCTTTTGAGGGATGTGAATTGTCTCCGCTTCCCTTCAACAACGTGGGTATGTGAGAGATGCGCGAAATATTTGTGTTCTGCCTTCCATTAGAGTTTGGCACTTGAGAATGACATTCACCACCAAAGGATTAGCCTTCCTTAGTAAAGGAACTAACGGCGGACGGAGTAAAACCTGCCGCATCGTGGAAACAGTTTAAGGAATGCGAATACGACTACCACTGGCGGAATTAGGAAAGATTATTTCTAATGAAGTGCGCCTCTGTGGCGATTCGGCTGGCCAGTATTCTTGCGAGGAAATTTCCAAATACGGTGCAAAGCGGCGCCATTCTCAGGTATGGCGTACGAGCTTCCCTATTCAGATGATATAAGGGAACGTGAAGCCACTTGCCGCAGACTCATTACATTACGTAACTGTGATTTCGAAATATCTGAAAAGAATGCTCATGACATCTTACATAGAGCTCCAGTAATTGCTATTCTCAACAATTTATCTGCGGTATTTGAGGACACTCGGTTTAGGACTTCCGCGCATACCTAAGAGTTCTCGAATGCGCCACACGTGCGGCATGTCAAGCAAATGAGAAATGCTTCGAGCAGGCCCTCTTTTTGCATTTTAGAATGTTCGTTTGCAGAATTCGCTGTTCAATGGCTGACAAAGCCCGTCTTTTGGCGCAAGGAACGAAATTTCCGTGATAAGAGTCCTCCTGAGACAGTCCATGAACCGCTTGAGGAGGGACTGCATCCGCTGAACTCCTCTTACATAAGATCATTTCCCCAAGATTGGCCATGAATCATGACACTGACCATCGTGATAGCGAGATGATAGTAGCCGTAATTGTCCATCGCAGGCGCTGTCAAGAGGACAGTGTTTACGCGTTTACAGAAGGTTAACGTCTGTCGAGTTCAACGACGTACAACAACTGTGCTTTGTAGTTCAGCCTGAGGAGGAACGGCGTGGCGCTGCGATTAATGTAAAATGAGGTCATAACGCACATCCGAATTCCTTTTCATTTTGTATACGGAGATATTCTGATTTCCTTCTTTTCTATGCGGAGCTCAATCGCTTTGATTTTACGCCACCGAATATGAGTTCGCGGGTGGTATTCACTGCGACCGCGTTCAAAGAACGCCAAGTTAAAAAGAAGAGGCAGTAGGCTTAGGTGCATGTTAAAATATTCCAGGCCGTCCAAATCGATCTCAAGTGGGATGCTTCGGGGCGTTGAACCCCGCAGTTTATTTTGTCCTCCTTTTCACTAAAGCAGCACGCAAAACGAATTACTAAGAAAAGTCAGCAATGGCCTCGATGAGGATTTGATTCATTTTGTGCGTTTTACGTCGCAAAATTAGCTGTGATCATGAGAGACGCCGTAGTGGACGGCACCAGAAATTTTGACCACCTGGGGTTACTTAACGTGCACTGACGGGCCTCAACATTTCGCCTCCATCGAAATGCAGCCGCCGCGGCCGGGATTCGATCCCGCGAGGCCTTGATGAGGAAATGTACCACTTCGTTGTTGCAATTACACGCATGGCTGGTGCAGCAGTGTGCCATTTTGTAGCTGCGGTAGTTGCAAGTTGCGCCGTTGTAGCCGGTCACAGCGCCGCCATACACCTATAACAAATAGGCAGCACGTGCATTCGATGTCAAAGAAATATTATTAACAAGCGAATGAACTTTTTTTTAGCAAGAGTAAAAGGCTCAAGTCAACGATGACTCAAACAGCTCTATAAAAACGTACCCATTCTGATGCTTTAAGAACCCTCAAATTTCTGCAACCTCAGTTCGTTTGTACGAATTGGGGGGAAGGAGGGAAGGGGAAGGGGGGTAGGGGGTACCTTACACGAACAGCGCTCAAGATCGGTCTTCATGCAAACGTGACATATCGCATTGCTCAATCTCTGCTGTCGCTGCGAGACATAGTGAACTTGTAGCTCTCCGGTCCGTCAAGTGCACGGTTGGAGAGTCTCGAAATAAGCGAATGTCAACAAAGGGAGCGTGAGGTACGGATTGAGCCAGTCAGGGTCTTAAAATGAGCTCTTCGGCTTCAATGGAGGCACGCGAAGTGTGTACGCTTCAGTTACGTCAGAATTCCTAGGCAAGCATCGGCACTACCAACATCATGGTGTCATAATTCTCAAAAAGCAGGAAACTGGCTAGCATTTTCCTGTGCTCTCCGTTTGATAGCATGACTAATTTGTTCAACTTGTAATACTTTCGAGGTTCAATTCAATTTGTATCTCAACGTGATTGAATAGTTTAAATGTTCCTTAACGTACGTGACTTGTTAAACTATTTCGTGACATCAAAAAATGAAGCTGCAATAAAACTTCCTGATTATTTTAGAGGGGGTGGGTTTTGCAATGTAATGAATATTAGGAATGTGACGTCATGCACATAATTACTGGTGGCCAACTAATGCTCCGTGAGAACTGAACGCTGAGCGCTTTTCTATATATCTGAAGGCTGAAACAATCTCAGGTACAGTGCAATATTCAGAGGGATTAAACTTCAAGAGTATGGCACCTTTATATGGCTGGGTCTTTCTTCATTTACTCTATTTTTGGCAATGAATAACTGCATATAAGAATATTTTGTTTAACCTGCCATTTTTTAATGGGATACACAATGCAAACAAATAACGAAGACGCTTTATAGCTTCCAATTTTCAATGACCCTGCTAAATACATTTTGCTTAGCGCAGTAAGGTTATCAAGCCACATTTTTATTGGCGAGATAGACGCAGAGAACGAGAGGAAGTGTTGTCTTGCTGTCTGGCATTTTGTGCTTCAGGGTTAACCCCACACACATTATAAAGAATTTTAGCATTTCGTGCTATGGGATTCACGCATGGCGGATTTCTGCTGACAGTGCCACGAAGTGTGCAGCGGCGATGCATGTGCCCCACTGATACACTTTATAAGCAGCTGCAGCCTGCGCGCTGCCTGAGGGACTTGGATTTTGGCTACCCTGGAGGCTGGAACGCTGCCGCGCCTGCCTGTCTGTTTGTTGCTGCTCGCCTTGCTGCTCAGGAATCTGCTGTCTCGCTGCCATGCTTCCGTGTTGGTTACTGTTGCCGCTGTGGCGGCGTGACGACGTGAGTGAACGGCACGTTGTCGGTGAATACATTGCAGTTCCTTTGCTTCTCTGGGCCTCCGTCAGCACTGCTTTAACTACGTACAGGAAGCAGCAAGCGCGATACCCATAGTGTTTAAGGCCCAACCTCAAGCACAAAATAAATAATTTTGTTTCCAGATTTTGATGCGGTCAACTAAAACAATTTTACTAACTCATGATGCAAGTAAGCGCACGACGCGATTGTTATCCTCCCCGAAATGGGGTTACTGATACTACGCCTGCCTGATAACTACGGTGTTCTCGTTTTGTACCAACGGTCATTTATTCAACGTCCTCTTTTATTTTTTTCTTTTCAGAAGCTAGCCCGAAGTTAGCTCGTCGCTGCTTTGCACACTTATAAAAGCGAACACTTCAGTATATAGAAGTCGTTATCTTAAGCACTTCAAGATGATGCCATGCTCAGACAAATGGCTGTTCTTGAGCCAGTAAGTGCTAGTGATCAGGCAAACATGAACTGGATTTTACAAATGTCTGCTCAAACCAGTCGATGGTGAAGAGGTTGCTAAAGTGGTTTCACAGTGTTATCCGTTTCATTATTGCATCGACCGTTCACCTCGAAGTGGTGTATCTGCACATCATTAGTAATGACGCTTAATGGCACTGAGCATATACCTTGGCTAGGAAACCCGTGTAAGGAAACTGTTACACTTCGGCTCTAACCGTCTTTCTAAGTACACAACGCGCAGAGTATTGCTGGAGCAATGTCTGGAGATAGCCTTTCTACATGTGTGTCAATATATGGACACCACTCTTCGTTTAAACCTGTTAGGCAGGGTGTGCCTCGTTCCTCGTTTTAGGAGCAAAGGAGGGTGAACTTATAAATAAGAAAAAATTTATATATATGAACAATTTATAAATATGACAAACGCACTATTTTCTTCGCACCTACGCAGTTGTCACCTCGTTTGGTGAAACAGTACAAAAAATAATTCTGTAGTCTAGTCGCACTGCAGAAGCAAATCTTACGGACTATTGCTGATGTACCCTACTATGATCATGCGCGTTATATATCTCTCAAATTGAAGATTATTCGAGTGGACCGCCTGTACGTGTATCAGCTTATGCGTTATTTTAAACGTGAAACCGATTAAGGGTACCACTCATAACAGGAACATTGCGAACTTGATAGCCAACCAATCACCTCGCCTAAACCGATGCGCCGAACACTGGGCAGTTCCGCGACCAAGCACAAACTATGGTATTCAAAATATTTTCCTACCGTCTTCTTTCAACACTAAGCAAACATAAACTAGTGATGAAAACATACGCCATGTTCCTAAAAAAGCATTACATATGCATTACTTACCAAAACGCAACGGTTATTGTAAATGTTAACCATACTTTTGTGTCTTGAAATCCGTTTCCAGCCGATTTTACAAATTGCTAATTCTCGTTTTTGTTTTGTTTTGCGCGCCATTCTCGCTATGTTGCTGCTTGTACTGTACGGGAAGGTGGGACCAGTCAAGCTGCCTTCATGCAGTTTTTATGCGGCAATCCTTGCTATTTATGTATGCTGTGCGCTTCTTCGTCATTGATTTGCACGAAGCCACGCCTTTATTACTATTAAAGGTACAGACAACGCGGCGAGATAGGCGCTAAAAATTCTTATAATCGCAAGGAAAATGCTAAACATACGGGTGTTTGTACTAACAGGTCACAAAGTATGAAGTAATCAGAAGCAAAGGTCTGCCATTGCTAGGAGTTGCGTCAACCTTTTCGCGTTGGCATTCTACTCAAACGCGCCTAAAGCTTTAGGAATGTGCTCGAAATGATGACATGGCAGTATAACCACTCATTTTAGTTAGCTATAGATCTATTCCATGTTGGTAAACAGTGGTAGGCACCGGCGATATAACCAGGGCTTGTAGCGACATCGCGGCGCGGAGGCTCCCCCCACCGCTCGCCGCGGCCCATGCATGGTCACGCCGCCACCGCCGGCGCCGCGTGTGCGAAAGCTGCCTCGAAGCACGGGGCGTCGGAGCGCCGACAGCGTGTTTGCAACAGTTTTCAGGGGGCAGCCGTGTGAGGTGAGGTTGCAGTAGCTGTGTAGGAAGTATTCAATGAATGTAGGAAAGAATACATCGACGCCCAGCCTATGACAAGACGTGAGAAATAAATTGAAACAAGCATCTTGCCACCACGGATGTGAATGATCGCGAGTTACAATGTCGGAGTCGCTTCATGCGTATGTTTTAGTTCGGTAACCAGCGCAAGTGTAAACCACCTAGAACAGCTAGACGTGTTTAAATACGACTTGAAAACGCCCCCAAATAAAAATACTGTTTCGAACTAAAGCCTCTAATCCTTGCGCACAAACAAATGTATCAGATTAGTTACTGAAGCATACGAAAAGAGCGATATTGGTGACGCTATCATCTGTGTATATGTGTAAACGCCAAAAAAGAAAAGCAATTACGAGCCAATGACATGCTCTCGAACAACCGCTATCAAGGCGCATGTAACCGCGGCTCGCGGCTCTGCCCATACTCTAAGGTGCGATCGTGAAGGCGTTAAGTCCTGAAACGGCGTGGCAAATTTCAAGCGTGTAGTTCGTTCCTGCAGTATCATAATCAAATAAATCTAAAACGCATCAGAACCACTACAACGTTGCCCAAGACACTTCTATGTCATGCTATCGCAGCCGCAAGCGATTTGCAAAAGCATCACTGTAATCGGCCTTTCGCTGACCGCTACGTTAATTAACCTCATATATTTATTTCACTGGAGTGAATAAAAATTCGTATGACGCATGTAGAACTTCCTAACTTCAATAATACACGGCGACCGTGATTTATTCTGTATAGATGACAGCGTGCTACCCTAATGTAGTGAGCGCTTTGCGGTAAGTGTCATCGCTCTGCGTCCACACTTTGTTTATGCCAAGAAACTTGGTGTCGAGCATTGCACTCGACAATATTTCTCTCTGATGAAACAGGCCATATTAACCGCTAAATAACACATGCACAAGTTTAGCTATGACGAAATGTTTGGCTCAACCGATGAGCCGGCGTTACAGCTTCGTCCCGCTTTTACAGCGTAAGCTGTTATGAGATCACAACAAGGGTCGTTTTTGCGTCGTAGTCCGCCGCTGCCGCCGCCGCCGGTGTCCGTAACCACTATCGCTGCAAATTTTAGAAAAAAATAACCAGGACCGAGGAGTATTCCAACTTGTCCTCTACCTGGATTCGAACCCACACTATTTGCGTGGCAATCGAGCGTTCTACCACTGAGCTACGCCTGTGGTTGAAAAATCATCGCTAAAAGACGTAAACAGGTATAACGTCTGCCGAGGAATCGCATTAACAAACGTAATGTTACGTGGAATAATAGTAATACGCCACTACACAACGTGGAAAATGGATTCCATAACGAGTTCGAGGAATCATTTGAAAGAACACAGGGCTGCGTGCTTAGTAGCTCTGAACCCATTACGGAGGCACTGGTAATTATGGCGTAGTGGGTACTTGCCTACTTGGCAAAATGATAAGTTTGGCGCAGGGGATACCTACCACTTCTACTTGCACTAGTTTCCTCAAGCGTTTAAAGTGGCCTCTAAGAAGGTAGCTCCTCCAGCTTACGCTGTCACTGTCCTGCGGTTCCGCGCAGGCCTGGCTCTTCTTAGGAAGCGGTCATGAGCACGAAATGGACAAAAACCTATTGCACATGTCTCGGTCCTTGCAGCATACAACCAACCGCAACACAGCGCAGCGGTTTGCCGTTTCTTCGTTTCATAGCGGTGAGTAGCTATAGCGCACCTGCGAAAACACAGCGGCAGCTACGGTAGGCGCGACGGCGGATGCCTACCACGCAAAACCAAAACCCCCGACGACAGCGCCACCGCGTCTTCGTTGCGTAGGCCGGTGGAGTAGGTCTATATTGGACAAAACATTCATTGCATTCGATAGATGTTCAGTTAAATAATGGTAGAGAGAACTGTCAAAGAGCGTATTACTGCGGATAATAAAATGACGCTTGTGTGCTCAAGGATGGCGCAGCATGAATTAAGAACCGCTTTCAGTGGGGCCTTAGTGGGCGACATGTACCTCCATATTCACGTATGTAGAGTCCAGGCGGATGGTGAAATGTACTTGTGCTGGCAGATTGCTCACCTTATGTATTTACTCTTCTGTCAAATAAACTCAACGGGTAAGGAAGCTGTAATGAATAGGGGTATAGTGATTGAAATACCTCCTCCGTCATTCCAAAAGCTTTGGTAGCAAGGTCCGACGGTAGTCTAGGCCGAAAAACAATGAACAGACCCGTGCACTTATTGCCTGAAATGACAGGCACTTTGTAAAACGCAGAGGCCCGCGCCTGCTCCCGCCATTTCTTTATTGCTTTTTTTTTTCTCTTTTTACTGAAGTCGTACAAGTGCGCTGATGCTTTCGAAGTGCTGCGCGATCTCCTTTTCCTTTCGGAGTAAATGTGCAAGCGTAGAGTGCATACGTCATATTTTTTGCTCGGAAACTGAGATCGTGGCTAAATGATGACTGACGGAGAAGAATCAAAAGAATCAGATAATGCGATTTTTTGTCGTTTTATTTTATTTTATTAGTCCGACGTCCTTCTCCAGCGCCCTCACGTCTCTGAACGAAATGCTTTAGCAACTAACGCACCTATCCACTCTTTTCCAACGTCTGCTTTGGGAACCTCTCAGTGTTTACCTTTTATTTGCTTGGTCAGATGGACAGGGCGCTGGCTTTCATTTATACGGGTATAAAAGGTAAATATTACGTCGATGTGAGAGTTGTGCGTAAGGTTGGCGGCGGTGGAAATACCACCCACCGTTTTTGATTGTCCACGCACCCCTCGGACTGACCCCATTCGAATATTAAATGCGCCTGGGGAACTAAAAATAGTAACTTAGCGCTCGCAATGACAATGGCCAAGGCAGGTGGCCTTGTGTCTTCAAAGACGGCCAACTCTTATGCGAACGCTCGAACACAAGCGCTCTTGCATTCGTTTTCTATGAGCGAATCTCCTTTCGGAGTCAGTGCGGGTGCATTTCGGGTGACGGATGCGCGTCGTGGCTGCTAGAAACGCACAGCCAGAAATGCATATGGCTTTCTTTTCTTTTTTTTTTCATTGAGTAGCTATTGAGTAGTGTATTTCCCTAGAGGATTTGTGTAATGAAATCTTTCTTCGTGGCGGAAATTCGAACTTTTTCAAAACTTCTTGGGAGAGCCCTGGTCGACATGTATTCTTAAACCGTCATTTCAAGAAACTCTCACTGCTTGCTTCGAGCTAAGAATAATGCTTCCGTGAAAATCACGGCTTCAGTGCTCCTAACACTATCTAAACCGCCACCCCGAACGAGAATGTGCGACGTCGCTTACGCCATCAAAGTTTTTTACTGCCCGACAGGCGGCGCAACGGCTTGCTGCCTAATATACAGAAGCGCAGTCAGAAATAGGGCCTTATACCACATGGAGTACGCGTTATCTCTTGCAGTTAAGAGAGGTTCGTAGCCAAGTACCACACGTCGACGTACTGAAGTACGAGTGTGCGGGCAACGACAGCTTTCGACCACCAGTGTCGCCCACGTCATTCTCTAAAATATGGCCTTCATGACGTGTTTCTGGCTACCACTCTTGAATCTGGAGCTTTGATAGTGGTAGCTGTTTCTCAAAGAAAGTCATTGTTGTATACGGGTTTAGTCGCATCTTAGGTACCATGTTGAAAAAGATTTTCTCTGAGAATCTTATAGAAATTTGGAGCTAGCTTTTTATTCAGTTTTACAATGCACTGCTGTAATATTGTTAGTGTGAGTAGCTGGTTACAAGTGATGAAATTACAGTAAGGATGTACCACGTCGTCGCACTCCTATACTAGAATGTACCACGGGCCGCAGATCGTGGCCCACATTTGCCTTTTATTGCCGTTTCTAAATGTCCGCTGTCTATGTGTTGACTTTTCAGACGTTCTCAGGCCAAAATGTTTCAGTCTACTCTAAACTGCAGAAGGGTGGATAACCAGGCCAGTTGGTAACCTGCACTCGTCCGGATCTGCTCCCTGCGTCCTGTGTCTGTTTGCGCATTTATTACCATGAATAATATAAATTGCTCTTAGATTTTATTTCCCTATAGCCACTTTATAGGCTCCGCTTCACACTCTGCATATAAATCCTAAAAACGTGACCTAGTCCGATATAGAGCAACCAGCGCCCTATACGTTATTTGATACAGCTGTGAAATTTCACAACAGAATATTGGCACAAAAGGAATACGGCAAATACAGCGGGAAAATTAGATTCTACACAGGGAAGACAGGCCGAATTCGTGCGGAATCCTCCAGAATACAATCGGCCGAAGAGATTCATATACAGAACCAACTGTATCTGCTTATGCTCAGACACGCGCGTTTCTTTGTAGGCTTCGCTCGGCGCCATCGTCGAAACTGTTGCATTGCACGACCGCCAACACCGTGTTTAGAATCCTACGGTCAACAAAAGTCTTTTTCATTCCTGTCATTCCGTGATTTACGAGAGACGAAAGGCTTCGTGTTTATTATCTTGCACTTCTTCCTATTACACAATTCCAGTGACCTTTTGGTGATCGCGAATCGCTCGTTTGAATGGCGCCTGTGAGCGAAACTAAATACCGCCATGCTCAAAGCGGTGGTAGATATATTATGTGACATCACTTTCTAGGGTACTTTAGCATTAATTATGAGCTCAGTTCTGAAAAGAATAAGAGCGATTCTTATTGCGGTTTTGAGTAATCGCGTAGGATGAATACGAAGTAGCATCGACTTTATGAATTTCGGAATAAAATACCTACGTTCTTTGACATGATATTGCTACATAGTCAACGTTGTGAGAAGTCGTTTCTTTTTTGCGTAGGGCGTATTTTTAGGATTTCTTATATTACTTGTCATTCTCCCCGATGACCGCGCTGACACGGCCTCATTACAGCCAATGATATATTTCTAAACTAATAAAATATTGAAGCATGGGAGACTAAATGGAGCCTCATAGCTGAATCCGCTGTGTCCACTGTATGCTGTTGCTCGACCTAATACGGCATTGAAACTATGGCTGTGTTCATGTTCTAGACAGCATTGCAGACACTTCACGTTGGTAGCTTAGTTCGCGCCCTGGTCGTCCCTGTAATGGAACGTGTCTAAATGACCCTCTGTGCGACGTGACTCCACTTCATGTCAAAAAAATGAACTCAAGAAAAATGATCAAAGTTGTTATTTCTGTTACTTCTTTCGTTTTCCCCATCTACGGAATGTTCAATATTGTTTAAACAAAGTGCGTATGAAAGGGCATACTTCCGAGAAGACGACTATCCAGGTGAGACCCAAGCATGGCGCTCTGCCGCCTCCTTGTTGGGACAGCAAAACAGCCTGCGTCGTCCTTCGTCGTCGACGCTATGTTCGCGAACCTGTCCATTTAATCATCTTCACTCAAATTCGAATCAGATTTAAGATGTCCACTGTTTGCATAGCTGTCTATTTAGCCGTCTATGGTCGGCATTGCAACACCCATTATTCTGGTTTAGCAGAAGGCAGTGTGCGTGCACAGCCCTATAGACTGAGGGAAGGTCCGTAAAGGGTCGTGACACAACTCTTACAAACTGATGCACTGAATTGATGCAATCTCCCCAAAGCTCTGAGATCACAAACTTGCGGTAGAATATAGCTCTTGACGGCCCTGGGAGTGTCATAGCAAATGTTGGTACAGGAGGCTGCAATGCAAGGCTGTCGATGTGGGCAGTTCAGTACGTGTAGCCTACTTCAAAATTTGTAGTCATTTCCATTGCCCCTTGTATTCCCTTTAATTTGGTTGTAAATAAAATCGGGGGGGGGGGGGGGCGGTATCATTCCAGCAGTACGTCGTAACTAGAATTTCATGAACCTTAATTTGGACATGAGTACAGCGAAACCTAACGTTTCTATACCGCTCGTGCGGAGCAGACAGTGACGACCTAGATAAGTTGATGGATGAGTTGATGGATGGATGGATGGATGGATGGATGGATGGATGGATGGATGGATGGATGGATGGATGGATGGATGGACGGATGGATGGATGGATGGATGGGTGTACTGGTTACAACTGTTCATTCTTGACATAACATGGCGTAGTCATCAAAACGACATCTATAGTATTCAGTGAGCTGAATGCACCACGAAAATGACCCTATTTTCCACAGCACACTCAGCAGACTTTCTCAGCAGTGGTATGTCAAGGCTGCTGTAAGTGTGTCACGTAACAGTGAAGTGACATGTTGAACTCACGTCACTAACAGAGTCTCAGAACATTAAAAGTAATTTAATTTTTTTGCAAAGCGGATGCATGCCATGTGCCGCGTTCGCTCAGTGGAGCTGGGCTTGCAAGCTAATGTGAAGTGCCATATATGGTGGTTCGATAGATTTTCAAAGTATGCCGGCGGTCATGAAGCAATGTTGTTGGCCAGTCGCGAAGGCAATTGCTTTACAGCGGCGTACGGCGTATTCTGCTCTTGCAATAGTCACTTATAAAGAAGTAGAGGTGCCTTTGGAGCCTGGAAGCTGATAAACTACAAAATTAACACCCCATGCAACATCTGCATGCCATCAGTTTCCGGTTGTTGGTATTCGCCCTATTCACTTCTGACGTACAATGATTGTTTTTAGGAAGCTCTAGCAATTTTTGATGTGATTAGCCTTGCGTTATTATTTTGCTAAGATGTTAATGTTACGTCTTAAACGTCTTAAGAAGTAATGTTACCAACATTACTTTTCGGGCGTTGGATACACTTGCAACAACAACAACAACAACAACAACAACAACAACAACAACAACAACAACAACAACAACAACAACAACAACAACAACAACGACGACGACGACGACGACGACGACGACGACAACAACAACAACAACAACAACAACAACAACAACAACAACAACAACAACAACAACGACGACGACGACGACGACGACGACGACGACGACAACAACAACAACAACAACAACAACAACAACAACAACAACAACAACAACAACAACGACGACGACGACGACGACGACGACGACAACAACAACAACAACAACAACAACAACAACAACAACAACAACAACAACAACAACAACAACAACAACAACAATAATAATAATAATAATAATAATAATAATAATAATAATAATAATAATAATAATAATAATAATATGCCCATGTTTTCGCTTTTAATTATTAATTTCATTACTTCAAAAAGAAATGCTTATCGCGGCTAGTTTGGTGTTCACTTCACCAGACACTCATAGCGTACATGTAGGCTGTACCTTAATTCTTTGAACGGCACTATGACCGTAGTACTATTCTTTGAGCGGCACATGACCGTAGTGCTATTCTTTGAACGCATACGTGCACACTAGTGGACAAAGAAGGACGAGAACCTGCGCTCTTCTTCACAGCGGTCCCCTTGATAGCAGGAGAACGCATGCAAATTCGAGAGGCTCCGCAAGAGTGACAAGCAAGGGACAGCAGTGCATCGTGACGCTTCGTGGAATAGAGCTTAGCGCCTAGTAATAAGGGTGGCCGCCGACGCTTGGCGGGAAAACAAGATAACGCCAGTCGTCAAAGAGAGGCACTGCGAGGACACCACGACGGGAGCGTGAAAGGCGACACACTCGAGAAATGGAGCATTTCGCTGGCGCGCGTGCTGCCGGCCCAAGCGCGTGTGACGCTTGGAGGGGAGACTCTCTCTCGCGCGCGTGTGTGCAGCACGCCCGAGAGCCGCATCTCTCGCAGGGCCGGCCGAGGGTTGTGGCGGCGCCTAGTCATGTGGAGAGCGCGGCCACCACTCTGGCAAGCGTGGCTGGCACGCTTTTCTCGAGAACGACTCGCGGCTGGTCGAGGCAGCTTTCCGAAGTCGGTCGCACCCTCCGCCCTTGTTCCCATGCCTGCCTTTAACCCCTCGGCTCGGCGTTCACTCGTTGCTCACCATTTCTTTCCGCTCTTGCTTTCCTCTCGTCGTGTCTCCATTCCCTCCCACACATCCTTTCGAGTCCCCAGCCGCCGGCGTGAAACGCTTGGGCGGGCCGAGTTATTTGCTGCGGTTGGTGTTTGAAAGGCAGCGAAGCTGTGCGCCGCCGAAAATGCCGGAGAGGTTGCTGTGGCGAATCTCGGTTTTGATTGTGAGTAGGTGATGGTGGTGGCGGTGCCCTTGTGGCGTGGTCTCGGCATCGGAGAATCGAGAGTGCCGCACTCCGGCTGCCTCTGCGCAGCCGATAGTTTTATTTGCTTTATTCTTATCCCCTACGAGGAGCGAGGAAAGAACTGCGCAGGCAAGGCAAAGCACTCTCTGTACGCTTTTCTGTGTAGCCCGTCTCTATGCGGGGCCTAATTTGTTGGCACTGTCCCACGTTTGTGTATGCTATACCTCGGACGCTCACTTCGGCTACGAGTGCATGGTTCATTTATGTGAATAAAGCATACTGGCCTTCGCTCTCTGAAGTAATGTTTCTTATCCTGTTATTCGGAAATACTCAGCTTTCATTTTAACTACGTCACTCAAAGTAATTAGAAGTATCTAGTGTTATAGACCTGAATCCGTACGTGAACAACTAGAAAACCGTTCGAATGCGTTGTTGATATTCAACCTTCTCCTGCATTCAGAACAGGGAGCGGCTTAATTCTGGCTTCGTGCACAACTGCGTCACACCGAAACAAACTGCACGTATAGCGATGCCGTGCATTCGAGCATCATATGGGTTCTGGTAAGCTTTCTTTTTGTTTGTTTGTTTGTGTTTCAAATCATTATGATGGCACGCATACGTGTTCGCCACGGGACATACGCCTATGATGACGGCTGAAGCGTCTATACGACTCGATTGCTCCAGTCGGTAAACGCGCCATAGTGAAACGCAGGCGGTGATTAAAACTTATTTAATGACTCGAAACGAAACGTCTACACAGCTCAAAGGTTCGCTGGCGTCTGATCTTTTCCCGCGTCCGTTGGGCTCTCCTCGTTACCACAAACACCCACATACAAAAAAAAACAACCACTCAGACTGGTGCAGTGTCTCCCGTTTTATGGCCCTGTTAGGAAGGGAGAACAGTAGACGCTACAGTCAGGCGCACGTTCAATGTTCCACGGCCACGGACACGGGGCCGTATGCTAGACGCGTGGCTTTTCCCAGCACTCGAAACGCCAAAAGGAGCTGTCCGCGACAACAGCCACTCACAGAACTTGAAGCACCAAGATTCCGCCCACAAAGTCGAGTATGCTTTTATAACTAATGCTGCAGCACTTATTGTCTCACTTCTTTCTGTAAAGCAATGCATCTGAAGCACATTTATTTATTCATTTTACTTAACAGGTCCGTTGAATCACATTCGGTAGGGAGGGTTACCACTAATGAGAAAATTAAACGAAAGTAAAAACAGATAATGCAACTGACAAGTACATTACATAGAGCGCAAAAAATGCAACAACAACAACAACAACAACAACAACAACAACAACAACAACAACAACAACAACAACAACAACAACAACAACAACAACAACAACAACAACAACAACAGCAAAACCGATACACGTATGACAAGGTACCGCAGTGCGAAACCATAACACAATAGAAATTCTGAAAGTTCTGCAGTAATACATCATTGCACAGTAATTGTTAATCCAGTGAGCGAACTTCCTCACGAAAAACATGTTGGTTAAAGAACGCTGGGGCATCATCGGAAAGGCTGTTCCACAGGGCGACGGCACGCGGGAACGCAGACGGATTTGCTTTCAACCGGAAATGGGCATGAAACTAAGGCTTAGGAATACGTCTTCACAGGCGTTCGGCTCTGTGAAGCTGCAAGCAGAGCGACGTGCCATTGTGGACATACTCATGGAAAAGACCTAACAAAGACAAGGCTCGTCGTATGCCCATTTCCTGCAGGGAGATATCTAGCCTTATTTGAGGTGCGCCGCCATGACTGCCGTAATTACGAGTATAAACCGGGCGGCCAGCCCTGTTCTGAATACTTTCTAACACAACAATTAGGTGCTCTTGATGAGGCGCCCGCACAGATGAGCCAAATTCTCGTTGCTGACGGACGAATGAAAAGTAAGTAATTTGCGCACATTGGAAGGAGATGTACGCAAACTTCAGCCCGGGTATCTCATGTTCTAAATACTTTAGAACAGGTAGAAGTTACACGCGTACACTGTGAGAGGTGCGATGTTAGGATGAATACGGAGGTATTTCTAGCATTTATTAAGAAAAAGCCGACTTGGCGTGAGACGGAGAGCACCTTGCACTCCGTTAGGCACACAGACATCTTCAAGGAGCCGCGCCAGCTGCAAACGAGGTCAAGGTCATATTGAACAGACAGATGATCACCCAAACGGTTAATTGAGCGATAAATAATACAGGCATCCTCGAACCGCCATACAGATGACGGTAAACCGCAGGGTAAGTCATTGAAGCGTATGTTAAGAAAAAGAAGGGCCCCGGAACACTTCCCTATGGTGCACCGGATATTACGTCACAAATATTTGAGGAAATGGCATTTGCTACGGTAAACTGCAGACAATGTGGTAGAAAGTTACGTAGCCTTGATATAGCTAAAAAATCTAATTGGAGCGCGGATAAGTTATACAACGGCTGACAATGAGCAAGTCTGTCGAAAATTTTGGAAAAACGCAAGAAATTGCAGTAAGTTTGTTACTCCTTACGTTAGAATGAGGATTCTTTGTGAGTTCAAATACTGTGGATCACATTAGTAACCTTTCCTAAACCTGTGTCGCTTAGAGAAAAAGGAAAGACTTGTTAGATTCATGGTGTTCATAGACACGTGACGCAGCAATGTGCTCAAGTAATTGCAGTCAATACATGTTAGTGACTTATGTCTATAATTTTCTAGTGTCCTTTTCGTATATAACACCTTAGCCACCTTCAGGTCTCATCTAACATTTCATGTGAAATTATGGCGTCATTAAATGGAACCCTTATTATGTTTCCAAGTTTTTATTTCATATTAAGACATTCGTCTGTGAAGAATTAAGGCACCCAAGAAAAGCGTATATGCTTTAATTCCGTCTGCACTACTGGTCAGACGGATGTCACAAGTCGCAACATCGCAGCGTTTGCCAAGTTCGGTGCTTATTAAAGGGTTCTTGCACGCTTCTGTTTCATGGCTTTCGAATTAAAATACTGAGAACAGACATGTATAGGCAATACAAATACGTTAAGATAATTTTATTAGGGGACTAGAAACGCTGTGTAACAAAAGAGCATGACTAATTTCACGACTGCATAAAAACTTCCATGAAACTCTCTTCTTCTGCTGACGATCGCACCTGACAGAAGTGCGCTCTTGTGTCTCCCAAAGTAGTTACCCAAACAAATGGACGCGACAGGTACAAGGGCACTTGAAGCAAGTTTAATTAAATAAGTGTAATAGTGAATTGCCTTCCAAATGGGGTATATAGCGAATAAAGCTAGGGCATTTGCGTTTTATATTATGGCTAAAATATAATCACGAGCCGTTTTCGCTCGTATTTCTAAAAGAAATTAGAATATTAGAAAATGTTGTGGTTTATTTATGTATAACTTGTTTTATGTCATAACTTGATCTTTCGGTAGGGTATAATGACCAGTAAAACGACGTATCCAGAAATACTGCAGGGTAGGAAGCAATCATGACTACAAAGCTGGGCATGAAGCAAGTCTTACGGCAAAAACAAACTTAGGAAAATTGCGGTCTCTTATCAGAGCTCGCCATTTTCCTTAGAGGACTCAGGAAAAGAGGCCAAAGATGACATTACCTCTCTTGCATGTAAACGGCAGTAGTTCTGTACAGTCGGCAATGCTTATGTTATGTTGTGGAGCGTACACGAGGCTTGAGCACAGCATCGAAGGCCCGCGGTGTTATCGTATGAGGGTTTGAAAACAATCAGTTTTCTTGGCCTCAATTGGTCGCAATCGCAATCTTCAGGCAAAAGCGCATTTGCGACCAACCACGTGAGGGCGAATGGGTCAATCGCGTTCCAAACCATTGTAAATCTGGCGCCCATGCACACAAGCGGAAGAAGTGTAGCTCTCTGCCGGTGATCAGAATGCCTCGGCAAATGGTGCTGCGCGGTGGTCTAGTGTTTGTGGTGCTTCAGTGCTGACCCAAAAGACGCAGATTCAAACGTGCCCGCTGTGGTCGCATTTTTCGATGGAGGCGAAAATTGTAGAGACCCGTGTACTTTGCGATGTCGGTGCTCGTTGAGGAACCCCTGGTGGTCAAAATTTCCGGAGACCACAACTACGACTTTTCTCTCCCTTTCACTCTTTCCTCTAGTCCCACGCACGCTGAGCAGTGCTCTCCGCAAGGGCTGTGGAAGACTGCGTCTTTCTTATACTGAATCGCAAATCGCAATTATTATTATTATTATTATTATTATTATTATTATTATTATTATTATTATTATTATTATTATTATTATTATTATTATTATTAGGTATGGGGGATCGTCAGCGCATCAAAGGATCAGGTATCATCCCTCTACGGATGTTCCGAATGTTGTCATATAGCTTTGAATTTCTGGCGCGTCAGATCAAGCAATATTTATAGAGCCATAGGGACCTACCATCACACTTTTGGAAAGCTAAAGACTCCCTGGGGCCTAGTGGCGCCTAGCACAGTGGTTCTACATCAAGAGCAAATAGCAGGGGTGACATTGGGAAGTCTTGCTTTGGATAAAAGGAAATAGAATCAGGCCCTGAGATGTAACCATTAAAAATCGAGGATCCGAACAACGCTCCCGACAAAGCATAACGACGCTGAGCACAATAGAGCCGAGATTGGCGTGTTCTTAAAGAGGAAATACAAATAGATGACAGACACGATTGCAAACTTCTTCGAGGTCTATGTGGATTATTGCAAGCTCCTCTTGACAACAATAGGAATAATGATGAGCCGTACCAGCGATAAGTATGTTGGTTTCTACTGACCCCTCAACTGCATGCACACGTCTGACAAAAGCAAATGTGAGAACTTCCGCAGAAATTCATAATCCGCCGTGTATTTCTCTGCAACCCTCAACAGAACACACTCTTTTCTTTGTGAGAACTTCTCAGGATGGAACCATAGTGGCTTTTGCAAAGCCACTATGATAGGGTCTCAATGTCGCAACTACATATGCTTGGAAAATATTCAAGAACATGGAACTGAAATTTCCATTGAAAACTCTTTAAAACACAGTTCAGATTCCACCCCTGCTGGGTATTATCGACGAAGGACACTGCTCAATGGGTACACCATTTTTTTTTCCGTGATGGAACGATCCTGTACAGTCGTTATGTTGCAAACAATTAATTTAGCGGGAGATGCGAAAGTCGATTTTAGCTCAACATAGCGATCCTATAGGGACAATCACTGAACAAAGCGTTGTGGCATATTTCAAACTACATACGTTTCAAGAGTGCCGTTAGAGTAGAACCCTGCATGCGTGACGCCGCTCATTAAGTAAAACTTTCAGCTCCGGTTACTTTCTGCGTAGCCTCTTCAGCCTCTACTAAGATTGAATGCGTGCGATTCTGTAGGAAACGACGTCATAGCTTTGAAGTTGATGTAGATTATGCTCAATGTCAATATCGTATGCGCCTCAGCGTTAATCTCCACTGATAGACGCAGGTCCTAACAGGGTTGCGTATGCTGCAGAGTACTTGTCCGACAACGTCTTTTTCATTATTCCCCTTCCTTCTCTCTCTCCCATCTTTCTATTCCCCCTTCCCACTCCCCCAGTGTAGGGTAGCCAACCGGACGCCCTTCTGGTTAACCTCCCTGCCTTTCTGTTTTCCCCTTCCTCCTCCTCCTCCTCCTGCAGAGTAATTCGTCGTTGCATGTGTCAAGAACTTCAAAAGTTAGCGGAGTGATGTAACACTGCTTACGTGTTGGAATACAAAAACACCTGTATTCACCCACACGGCTGCGACGTGCCGTGATGCACTAGCCATACCTTTAGTCAGCCACACCTAAAGGACGCTTAGGGCTTGTGGTACCAGACATGCTTGGCACCTCGGAGGATCGGTTTCAGTTGCCACCCACACCGCGACATTTTCTTTAAAAAAAAAAAACAATGAATTCACTGTTCGCAGGAACCACCCTGAGAGATTTGATGTCGAGCGAAGCTTTCCTGCCTTACGTTTAGATGACGCCATCACCGACGTGATATAATGACGTCACTATTTCGTCGCATGAGTTTTGGTGCCGCCGCTGGTGTAGACGCCGGAGAGTGGACGGCGGACGCTGGACTTTTTCTATTCATCAGCCGAGTAATGCTTTCCCATTAATAAACTCATTTATTATTTTATGCTTATCGTTTGATCCACGGCGTTATATGGTGAACAGGTTACCAGAATTTTGTGGACTTATGTTTCCCCAAAGTACCCCGGCATGCCTCTCAGCGTGGGTGGATTGAGTGAGCATTACCACTAAGAGCAAATCCTAACACGTCCATGCCACGCTCATCCATGTGTTAACACCACCTTTTAAGGTATAACGAAAACA
This sequence comes from Hyalomma asiaticum, assembly GCA_013339685.2. Lineage (NCBI taxonomy): Eukaryota > Metazoa > Arthropoda > Arachnida > Ixodida > Ixodidae > Hyalomma > Hyalomma asiaticum. Next base: position 259,155,930 of record CM023481.1, read on the forward strand.
GCAAAAACATAAAAAAAGCAAGGAGAGAGAAAAACACGCTGAAGTTTGCAATAAACCTTTAGCAACATGACTTTTGTAGACTATGCGCTAACATTTATTCACTGCAATATGCTTTAGATACGCTTACATTCAATTTTTGGGAACTTTTGGAAGGATTTATGCTTCTGAATATACTATGTGTAGCAATATTTTCAAACCATTGAGACCGAGATTGCTATAATTAGTCTGTTTTTGTCTGTGCAGTATAGCGTGTTTTTACTTGTGCTAGTTATCGTCTTACCATTCGACCGTTCTTGCAGCGTACTTTATTTGCGCCTTGCCTTGTTTAGTGATTTCTTTGAACATTTAAACACGTTTGTGCTTGTGATGCTTCATCCACAAAGTTCACATAGCACGTAGTTGTACGTGAGGGTCGTTTTCTGTTGAGTTCTTGCACACATTGTTGTGCAAGGCACTATATAAGGATGTACCAAATCCAAAATTTACCGCTCACTGTCGCGATTTACTGAAATGAGTTCGCGATGTACTGAAATGAGTTCGCCAAATATATATTTCGCCTAAGTGAAAATACCTGTAAACTCCATTCGGAAACCTTGCAGGCAAAAAGGTGGTCGCGAAGAAAAGGTATTTTCGTTTCTGTAAACTGTTCTCTCTGTCATGGAGTGGAGGCAATTGTGCACTGTTGCCTTAACCGCAAGGACGCCGTTTTGTTATTAATATCTTTAAACAAAATGTCGAGAAAAACGCCATGAATTCCCACCGTGTGGTCTATATTTTTCCACCTTCTGATCATTTGCCATTTCACAACATTTGTGTGTGTATGTGTGTGTGGTAATGCACAGTCTCTAAACTTGCATGCGCGTGGAGCAGTTCTTCAGGAAGGCATTTTGTTGGAATGAATATTCATCTAAAGTATGTCTTTAAATATGGCCGTACTGGTACCGTGTCTTGGTTAGGTATTTATCTTCGCGAACTAGGGAACAAATATAGCATTTTGAATTACTTTTCCTGGAAATATTAATGCCGTGTTTTATGGTGGTATTTGAACGCATGCTCGAGGGCTGCTGTGCTTAAGGGACGTGTGTTGCCAACGATTGATTGAAATCAGGATAGAAAAATTTTAATTAATGCTTTTTTATGTTTAATGAAAAGGTCTGAATAAAGTTTAATACCTGGGAAGCCGCAAAAGAACTGCATGAAGCACCCCAAGAGTACTTGTCCACCTTAATAGGGAACCATACATCACAGAGAACTTCTAGGTGAAACCATTCCGAATATCTCGAATAGGTTCAGCAGAAAGGTGTGCCATCTTTGTAGCGACAGACATAGCGTTTTTTAAGCCATGTAAAATGTGAAGATTTGTTTTGTAAGCTTTCATGAAACAAAACACAAATGCACGACGTCTCGTCGGACCGACCGTCGTAAGGTTAAACTTTTGTCTCCTTGCGCCATTTCTGTAGGCATGCTCTTCGACGCAGCAGATGTATTAGGGTGCATTGGGGCGAAAAATACCGACAATTATGATACGCGCGTGATCATAATTGACGATGATGACACGCGAGGGAAGTCCACGGCGCCATACACAGCAAAAAATTAATGTCCTTCACTCTGTGAAATAAATGAAATAATTCACATTATACTTTGCGTATGAATGCTACTCTACGTCCTGTGCTGCACCCGGGATCGACCCACCGCTACAGGATTGTTCTTATACGCGTAGCTTTTGCCCGTGGGCGCGATTCGCCAGATATGCTAGCAGTGTATACAGCTTCGCTGTAAATTAATTATAGAGGGACGTGTTAACGTAGATTTACCTCGGTGAGCCGTGTCGAGGAAGCATTTCAACCGGATGCATCCCTTATTGTTGAGAAACGACCGATGAACTTTTGTTGCAGCGCCGGTCGTGAAAGGCTGTTCTAAGAAAACTGGCTCCACGGTAGTCCAGCTTCCGTTGGCAAAATAACAGCGTCGCGAGGCTCGAGTGGCGGAGGTCGGGATATCTCTAGCTGTGCTCGTTCGAACGGTTAGGACGGTGAGGCCCGCGACAGACGACGCTCAACGCAGGAAGGGGCACGTAAGAGCTGAACCCTAAAATGGCTAAACTGTAACCGAACCTAAGAGAGTTCCGGAAAACACGAAAAAGCAGAACCAGAAACAACACAAATTTCGTTTTGGCAACACGTTTATGGAGCGATGTGACAATGTTGGCTAGAGAAACAAGACTTGAGAAGTGTGATTTCCTCTTGTTCACTGGTTGATGTTCGAAAGCTTATGCTGTGGTCAGGCACTGTTGGGCTCAGAAAGAGGATTGTCGTCGTGTGATCGATTATATTGATGCTAGTCGTGGAAAGGCAGGGACATTTTCTCTTTTATTTTGTCTACAAGGATCAATCAAATATTGTAGTAGATTTCTTGGTTATGACATGTTGCACTTGAATTAGATAAAGTTGTATGTTATGGTATGTTACCGTATGCTTCATTTTTTATGGCATCGGAATGCAATGGTTTAGCATTCGTTGCTTATCGATCACTAATTTCACTACTTATGACCTCAACAAGGGCCTTGTTGATGAAGGATCAATGAAGGACGTTGACACAGTAACGATAAACTTCGAACGTATGTTTTTTTTTTTATCAGAACAAGTGAGGCTAAAAGCCCGTGATAATACGCTCAAGCGAATACTAACAGAACAGCGTTACAACAGTCGTTATCCATTGTAGTCGAGTGAACAGTAGCGTAAGAATATTACGCAAACAATAAGGAAGAGAAATAAATTATGCTAGTTACGCAAATACACAGTTAAAAATTCATGAAATTTTCATCATTTTGCTTAAGGACATTGCGTTCTTGTAGACTGTTCAGTGCGTAATGTGACAATGGGGAAAAACTAAGACGGTTTGTTAGACGCATTATTTATTTATTTATTTATTTATTTATTTATTTATTTATTTATTTATTTATTTATTTATTGCCATAAATACGTTCAAGTCTCAATGGGTCGAAGATATAAACAGACACCGGCATGTAGTACCGAGTCATACAAGTGAAAACTTACGAGATACCGTGTCAAAAAAAAAAAAAAAGAAACAAAAAAAAAACAAATGCCGGCTGTTTTGTCTAAGAGCTAAAGGTAGGGGTTCCTGATATGATTTAGTGTAACTGACACTGTGGTTCCTCTAATAATGTGATGTCGTAAATCTGACTGCGTGATTACCTTGGACCAAATTCACAAAGTGCTTTCGTTTTGGAATTAGCACGCCGGCTTTGCTAATGATATGTAGAGCATCAGGGTCGGCTCAAATATTCTTTTACGAACATTTTTAACGAAGATCCCTTTTGTGAATACAGGCCGATTTCATTAACTAGGTAAACCTAATCGTTCTTCTATGTGAAAGATGGGTGTTGTAATTTAGTACGGATGAAGGTTTTGTGTTGTAGCTCAGGTGATTGATCACTTTAAAATATTTTTCTGATGTCGAGAAAGGATACTGAAACATTGGCAGCATGCTTGAAAATATTTTTCGACAGTGCTAATTTTCTAGTTCTTACTACTTCAAGATATCCGTATGTTGCGACTCAAGATGTATGATGAACTGAGCAAGTAGTGAAAAGCGACCAGAAATTAAATTATATAGCGCATTAATTGGCGCTTATAACCGTTAGCTTTCTTTAGCCCCAGTGAACACCATTTCTTCAACAGTACGAACTAAGGCCGCATTTTATGTATGATTATCTTGTTTTCACTGTTTCAAAATTCCACATAATTCGAGACGTGATCACCAGAAATGGTTTCATGCATGGGACATTGGCATTTTTAATGAAGGGCCACTGAGAAATTTCATCATGGAAAATGTGCGCAGAACAGAGCCTTGTGGCACTTCGAATTTTTCATTTGTAGAAATAGAACGTTGCGCCGTTAAAACAGTGACGTTAAAGCGATATGTCAAAAAAAGTCACCACTTCGTGATAAGATTAGCGGGTTGTAAAGGAAATCATCAGCCACTTATGACATCTCTTAGTTTGGCAACTCCGAGCTCATTTACGTATTTTGGAACCGAAATCGAACTAAAATAGGTGTGTGCCGTGCTCAGAAACTTCTCAAAGATTTCAGAGCTCAACCATTTTCAGCAAATCCGACCCACGAATGAGCCGCTCATTGAGTAGTTGCATTCATGAGCTATTGGAGAACCATGCTGCATATTCGTTGGTAGTTGATCAGATGCTTTATTTTCCTGCATTGCAGAAAGCACTACAGAAAGCACTGCGTGAGCTTTTCGCCTCCTGTGAGCGCTTGAAAACTGTAGTAAAATTTACTGGAAAAACCGAATCTTCACCTAATTACGGTGAAAGTCGCGTTTGTCGCCAAACAAAACCTGGCTCCTAGAAAGATCAATAATAAGCGCCTGACAAGAAGCCCTCCACTTTCCGGCAGGCAGAGAGAAAGGCGAAGGCAAAAATTACAGGCACTGTGCGCTCTTCTGTAAAGCGATCCTTTTTTCTTTCATACCGTGCACGAAGAGCTCCCCTCCTGTCGCACATTTTTTTTCCCCCTTGGTTTGATGGATGACTCTCCGGAGAGCGAGTGTTTGCGCGGCGAAACATTCAGGAAGCAAAGTTTTCTGCATTAAACACAATGCCTCAGAAAAGACACAAGTTAGCAGTGCAGCTGTTTCATTTCCTGTTCTCTCCGTCTGATCGTTACCGTATAAGCACACTGTTTTTGAAAGAGGGGGGAGCCAGAGAGCGACGTACCTAAAGTACACTCCTCGCCTATGTCTGACTAAGGAAAAACGTGAGAAAGGCAAGCAAAAGAAAAGTTCACCCATACGCGCCTAAGGTCACATCTGTTTCGTGGCCCTGCCGTGAAACTAACTGCTAACAGCGCACGAGAATAACATTATAATACAATTAAGGACTTCGTCGTTTGCACGTTCACTTTTGTAGGGAGGCAAACAAAACGCTCCAGCTTGGACAAACCTGATTTGTTCGTAACTTCGGATAGTTCCCTGGAGAAACAAAAACTCCCACCCGTATATTATGTCGCTTAACTCTGTGCATATATATTGCTTCCTCCTGCTGCCGGTATATTAGCGGCCGTGTGGTTTTCACTAGCTGGAAACAGTAACAAAAGCAGCAGAAGTGTTCCGCCCAGTTCCGCGATCACATAAATGATGGCATTCCGTGAGCCAAACGCAACATTGCGTCCACTGTCACGTGTGAACTGACGAGAAGCTTATCAGAACAAAAGAGACCTGACCTCTCTCTTTTCTTCACGTAAGGTTGTCGTCCTTTCCACGTGTGCCGGTCGAATGGTCGAAAAGTTAGGTGCTCTTAACAAAGTTATTATGCTGTTCATTTAAAGAATATATAAAATTTTCCTAATAAACACATTTTTCGCTCGTTTGCGTCGTTTAAAAACTGAAATCATACGTATATTAAACAATCGTCTACCAAACATTTGCGGTGCTTGTGCAAGAAATATTTGTGGAGGTAACGTCGCGACGAGGGCAGTTACTATTCGTTATAACCTCGGCTCCTATTTGTCGCTTAGTATCAGCAGTGGATGCGGTATCTTTGCAGCTAAGGTTTCTTCAGATTTAGCTGGACACTAAGAAGCCTCAGGTGATCAGTATTTGTATGGAGTACTACACTATGCCGCCCCTCTTAATCATCCTCCCTGCCTTCTATTTCATTCCTTCCTCCTCCCCCTTCCCTCATAATCATATCAATGCTTTAGCATGAAAATTTCCAGAAGCGAAAGTATCAACATTAATCTTCCTGAACTACTGCGTTGAGGTGTCCACCAAGCTTCATTTTTAGCTCCTGAATGACGCCCCGTATGTATATGCTGTATATGCATTTCGGACACACCCTTGTGCAGCGTCGCCCTGAACTCTTGGATAAGGAACTTTGCGAGCTTTCGTTACCCTGACAAAAACGATGAGTGAGTACAGCGTGCTATCCGCCCAAAGATTATCTGTAAAAAAAAATGAAAGAAAATGAATTGTCCATGACGATATGGTTTCTTCCTTATAACACCAGATTTATTTGTTTCGTAAGGAATGTTTCATACTATTTCGCAGCATGCTTAGTGTCCCCCTTCCTATACTGCAGATAAATTAAGAGATGAAACTTTCGAAGCAGGGGCCGTATGTACAAGGCTTTTCCTTCGTAAATGCCATTTGAGATTAGTCATATCACTTCGCTAATGGTGCGTTCAGTATCACGATCGGCTGAAATGTTCTCTTACGAACATATTTATTGGAAGATGTGTTTGTGAATTCGGGCCGTGGTTATTTAAATGTCTAGGGGCGAACAAACAGCGCTCACAACAAATTGCTGTAATTTACCTAGTCTCGTTTAAAACTACCTTGTCTCCTAGAACTCTGAAAAATATGCTTAATAACATATCAAAAACAGTAACCTAATGATATATGCACCGTGTCGTATGTTTGTTTATCACAAGTTCAGCACCGCACCTTAGGTTTGTTTGTGTATTTTCTATACTTTATCAAGTAGCCAACTGCGTATCGCCGTGCCGCCTTCTGCGTTCGCGTTAGTAGACAAAATGGTTGCACTTGATACAGCACTGCTCTATAAGGTAGGCTCTTGCTCAGTCGAAGAAGCAAAGCAAATATGCAGCATTATAGTTCTTTTTATTTTTGTAATTGACATCACGAATTCCGGCATATCGGACATCGCAAACCCTTCCCACAGAATAAAGAATTGGAAATTGTGAAAGGAGCTTAAAATTTTAGAAGACAGTAGAAGTTAAGCAAGTCAAACGTGGGAGCTGACTGCCACGTTAAATTTTGGGTGTTCTCTAGTTGCGCCGGCAAAATTTTGCCATTTTTTTTTCTGCAAATGTCCTTTTCATGGCCTGTAGTACGTTATTATTCCTAAATGTCTTCAGTCAAATGTTTCAACAGCGAAATGTAACCAATTCTTTGCGCGACAAAGTCGTAGACATTCTTTAGATGTTTGTACACGTGCTAAGATTTATCATATCGCATTCCCGTGCCATCTAAATACTCATCGTAAACCGTAAGATAAACGAATCAAATGTTGCTATGTGAACACGTCGTTATTGAAACAAACAGACGTAGTACTTAAGAAGGACGCGACAATTCCCCCCCCCCCCCCTTTCTTTTTAACACTTGCTTCTAACTGAGAGCATCAAACAAGGAAAGCACTAACCCACAAAGAAGTAAGGCAGAGACTTGCTTCTTTTTCTTCTCTGCCCTCGAGTGAGCCTCAATAGCTCGAATGTTTTGTTAAAGTGAGTCACTTGAAAATATCATTTCTTGACAAGGTAGCAAGTAAGTTGCCGTTTAAAACGCCATCTGTTGGCTGTGCTATTGTTTTGGCAGTCAATGGAAACATATAATCTGCTTTGAAAAAGGTAAGTAATGGGAAAATAGCGACTGTATATTGCGATTCATATATTCAGCGAAAAATGAAGTCACGGGTCACTTCTGTGCACAAGCGTTCCGTCTCCTACAAAGCAAAACGAGCACCGATTCTCGATCTTTGGGTCTGTGTAATGGCAAGGCTCCGAAAAGCCAAAACGCCCATTCTGATGGCAGAGAGCATCTTCCTTTGATTCGTCCTATAAAAATATTTGCTTCACTTGATATTGTATTTATCTGTTTTTAACTCATGTTCAGTGACGTTCTGTAGAGATGGTAACGACGTGCGTCGTCGTCGGAGAGACGCAACTGTTATGTCAATAGTGTTAACTTTGTACGATATGAACCTGTATTTTACTCTTTATTTTTTTAACCCTCTGCGGTAATTTGGTGGCTGATGTGTTGGACTGTTAATCTCAAAGACACGTGCTCGATTCCCGGTCACGGCTGCCACATTTCGATGGGGGCGAAATGCAGCAAGACGCGTGTACCCTAATTTAGGTGCGCGATGAAGAACCCCAGGTGGTCAAGATTAATCCGGAGCCCCTTACTATGGCGTGCCTCTCAACTCTATCGTGGATTTAGCACACGAAAACCCAGAAATTATTTCTACAATCTTTTGCAATCTTGTTACCGCCAATGGCTCTGCACATCCCGGAACATTTCAACAGCTTGCAATCAGACCGAAAACAGCTGATCGAATTTCGCGCCCTCTTGAGCCAATTGGCTTGACTTCGCCGGGCACAACTGATTACCATTATTACGACGTCTTCTAAAAAACGCATATCCACGGAGTGAATGATGATGAGTGGGCGAAGCTCCGGATGTTTATCGTAGATCGTGCCGAGTTCCGGATTAATTTAGTTAACGCGCACGCTACGAATCCTTATGGTTCAACTACGCACAAGTGAAATCTCCCACCGGCACTTCATTGCAAGTCAAGATCCAGTGCCTATACATATATATGGGTGGCCGGTGAACGGTTCTCCAGCGCGAGCAGTCGGTATTTTTCAATCAAGAAACTCGCTAGAAGACGCTGCCTGCGTCAACGTTGTCTCTCGCGGGTGAGGGCGCGTTCTCCTTTGCGAGCTGGTAGAGCGTTCATCGAAGAAAGAGCGTTTCCGTAGTCAACGCGCGCCTTTCGCTCTCTCTCTCTGTCTCTCTCTCTCTCACAAGACAGCATATGGAAGAGTGAGAGAGCTCGCGCGCCGGGAGGCACGCGCCGAGAGCGAGCGCGAGCGTGGCTGCGAACTAGACGAGGTGGCTACGACGGACAACTACGGCAGACAAGCCTATGCCTTAAGGAGGTTCGCCCCTAAAAAGCAACACAATCGGAGGCGAAGCGCGAAAATTCTGTGTTACTAATTACATCGGTCAATCAGAATATACTTAGACTGCAACTCTATCGGTCACAGGCTGTGAGCTTATCGACATGAGCAAGTAGACAGACAAACTACTGTCGCCTGTATGACGTACGGAGGAAGTCACGTAGGCAGAATTAACCATGGCGAGAAGAAGCAATTCCTAAAATATATGGTGATTGGGAGCACAGAGGGTGTTGGCGAAGATGAAGGGAAAAAGGAACCGGAATAACGCTTGCAGCTATGTTCAGTGCGTATTTGTGAACGATGAAGACGAAAGGCCAACCTTGTCAACACCATACGGTGACGAGACCTGACCGAGGTTAATAATTAACGACGAGCCACCTGTCATCTGTGTTAGGCCACCTGTTACCTTTATAGATCATGCTATCTTCAGGCTCGGCTATAACCGCTACTTACCTCGAGAGAGGTATGCCGGACACCTATAGCCTCTGCCATCATTATGCTGCAAAAACTGGACCAAGAAAATGTACCTAATTTCACACAGACGGTCGTGCTCTTCTTCGTAGCTAAACTCGTCAAATGAGATGGTTAATATGCAAATTAAGTCGCGCTATATTTTTGTAAACATACTGTTCTGCACTTAGGCACGGTATAGGAGCTTAAAACACGAAACTGGGTTTGCTTTGTCTGTGCGTCCGCCTGCCCGTCCTTTCCCTACTCTCACAGCGCACCCATTGTTGCGTCGTCGTCTGGGCGCTTCTGCATCCTCATCTTCGCCCTCCCCGTAGCGCAAACTAAAGTGAAGTCTTCGCCATTGTATGCAAATCTGAGTAGTAAAGAAAGAAAGAAACAAACAAAACGCACTAGGCATACGGGTCAAAAAGAAAAGCGTCAGGTTGGTTACTCGGCATTTGGGTAATGGAAAAAGAGAATATGAAAAAGGGGAGTATGAAAGCAAGATAAGGAAATGTGCGGTGATTGTTCCGATGCATGAAAAACTGCAACACTCCGCAAACTCATTCCTTCGAGCCCATAATCCTCAACAAGCTCCGAAGTGCCTTCACCGCCTACTATGACGAGGAACGATGCTTTAGGCGTACTGCAGGGAAAGTGGCCTAACGTCCAAATTCACAGGGGGTAAGAAAGTGTTTGTTTTTGTGGGGCAGGCTGGCGGACATAGGCACAATAAATCGCTGATGTTCTCTTCGGGGCCTTAGACCTCACATGCCTTGTTTTCGGTCATTCCAATTCACGTAGGGAATGTGTTTGTGAAGGCAACTAACTCCCAACTAAAGCCGACAGAGAAGCGATCGAAGCTTCGTGTCGACGAAATCTGACTGGAAGTGAGAGTTGCAGTGAAGTTTCAGCAGACATATTACGGCCTGGCTTACATTCAGTGTCTACCACTCTCAATGAGGGACTGCACGTCAGGTGGCGAAGGTAGCATCGAGCGTCCTTCCTAAAACGCAGAATTCGAACATAGGCCGCTCGGTGTGATGCCCGAACAGCTTTGTTTGAGGCATCATAGCCACTAATCTCGTAATGTCCAAGTAATCATTGCAGGTCAACCTTGCTACCTTTGTATCTAAAAGATGATTTCGTACGCATTTTCTTTTGTGTGTGTGACGTCTGCTTTAGAGAACAGGATGCCTGCACTGTCACACCGATTTTTGAGTCAGTGAGCAGCACATTCATTTATTCGGTATTGCTGAACCAGTGAACTACAGTGCGCTGAGCAGAGCTGTGAGTTCTGCCTCCGTAGCCGTCGCGACATGTGATCTCTCTAGTCGCAGTGTTATTGCTCATGTTTCTGTGAACACATCACCGCCAGAACTGGGCGATGTACTCGAGCTATCTGTATAAATAGGCACGTAGTTACGGCACTTTTCGAACAGAAGGAGCAAGCTCAGGTGCCTTAGTGGCGGAGGCACATGACAGGTATTACATTTTATGCTGTCCTAAACTCGTTAGGTGTCTTTAACGGAGACTGAAACACCACGAAGAGAAAAACTGACCTGACAGAAAGCACGTACGAAAACAGTAAACAATCTGCGATGTGAACCGGCAGCTGCGCTAAGTGGCGCGCGGGGTATTTCTCCAACGAGGTTGTTGCGGTGGTAAGAGCGGCTCTTGGTGTTGTGCCTGATATGTGTGCGCATTGTATCAACCGGGATGTGCTTTTTGAGTGCGCACTTTCAAATAATGACAAAAGCTGCAGGCGTTGATGCGTTTCCTGCTAAGCCAAAGCGTATCCTAAAAGTTCAATACTGTGAATGGTACGCGTGTTAATTTTGCCGGTTTTCAATATTGCAGGTAAGCTGCGCCACAGGAATCAAATCAACAACACTCCGTACGGTTGTTGCATAACATTCGTCAGTTCCCTGCAAGGAACCTATGTAAGTGACGGATAGCAGTCAGCCGCTTTATAACGTGATTCACGGATACAGATCTCTGTCAATTACGATTCTCAAGAGCCTGAGACGTCTCCTGAGGGATATGCCGTGAATTCTACGATAACACACATCCCGTAAGCAGACATTGGCTCCCGGCTCAATACCACCGCTGCGCACATGAAACCTCGCTCCGCCATGGTGGTCTAGTGGCTGTGGCACTTGGCTGCTGATCCGAAGATCGCCGGATCGAATCCCGGCTGCGGCGGCTGCATTTCGATGGAGGGAAAATGTTGAGGCCCGTGTGCTGTGCGATGTCGGTGCACGATAAAGAACCCCACGTGGTGAAAATTTTCCGGAGTCTTCCACAACGGCGTCTCTCAATCATATCGTCGTTTTAAGACGTAAAACCCCACAAATAGATGCAATTGCATGAAACTTCGAGTGCTGGTTGATGCCATCGCGGCTGCCTTCTAAAACCGAGCGCGAAGCTGAAACTGTCTCACACGTGATGTCCAACTACAGATGTTGGGAGCGTAAAAATAAAAAAAAAAGTTGTAGAGCGCTTAGGAGCTTGTCGACTAATCCACTATCCACTGAGAGACAGACTGAAAAGGGCTGGACTTTGCACTCTGTCTTGGCGGACTCATCCGCCACAGTATTCGGTTGTCGGGCCACTCGTGGTGAGTACATAGAATGATGTCACCTGTAAGTAGCTGCACCGCCACATATATATGCTGCCACGAAGTTTCATTGTTTTTAACGCAATAAGAGTTGGATTATGCATGACATCATCGTAAGCCCCTTAGATAAGGAGCAGCACATATCGCTTGCAGACCTTGTGCCCGACATATGTCACCAAATCAACAACCAGTCTGAGTAGCACTAAATAAATTAAGGTTGCCCTCATGACGTACGTAATTTGTATTTGTGGCTGTGCATGTAATGTATACACAAGAAACGGGTGGGTCCTCCGCATAGATTGGCTTGAACGTCAAGCGAAGCTTTGCGTCCACGTCGTCGCTTCACGTTGAAGCCAATTGAAGCCGGATTGCCATGGCGGACGCGTAGTCACCTGTCCAGCGCGATAGCGGATTGTTGCTCAGAATTCATCCTTTACAAAGTACTTTTGAAAATGTTTGCCTACACTAACAAGAGAGACGTGCTGCACTCGCAAAGCCGCTACCCATTGTCACTTTCTCTCTTGCTACTGGTTCTGATGTTCGTCACGCTCTCTTGTAGTGTCACAACACTTGTATTTCGTGACAGCGACATGTTTTTGCGTGCTTCTCGTTGGGAGTTCGCAGAATGGTAATCATGCATTAAACAATAAGCATTTGAAAGTTTTGTAAGCGTTAAACCTTGTGTTTAAACCTTGTGCTGATCTGCAGTGTGGGCAGTTACCTTGAACACACCATGGTTTCAATAGAGTATCTGTCATGTACGTGGCGCAATTCGAATCCATGATATCCGCACGAAGCGTTCCCTTCCTCGTTACCGAACAGCCCCGGATGCGGCAGTGCTAACTTCTTGATTCCTGCTTTCTTTTTTTCTATACCATACACTATGGCGCTGGAGCTCGTGGATACATGGATGGATGTTAAAAGCATCTCGTTTCAACCGGGGTGGCGGCTAGTGCCACCATGCTTTTTTGCTAGTCCTCTCTGTACTCGGTTGCTTGTACTAAAACGTTCTCGATTCTGACCTTTCGTTTTCTGTCACCAATCTGCGAGCCTTGTCTTAAGACGAGCGCGATCTTTTGGTATTGCAGGAAACCTGGATATCGCTTTGACTGTGGAGTACCCGGGAACTCGTGTAGGCGCCACACGTGACTCATTGAGCTATAACACAGCAGCGCCCTGAAAGTGGGAGGGAGAGCCAAAAAAAATCTTCCATTAATTGATACCGCTGTCCTATACATGATTAAGAAAACGGCGCAGCACACACAAACGAGGTACTAAAGAAGAAGAAAACACGAAGATGAACGCCGGACTCACAACTAAAGTTTATTCCACACCACGCACATTTATATACCCACACGTGGGTACCATCAGCAGAGGTACACAAAACAAATCAGATGTGTCCATTCAGATGTAAGATTTCCTTTGTCAGCAAGGCGATTGATGGGGAGCTGATGCATGAAGTCCAGTTATTATGTATCTGCAAGGCCTCGATTATCTCACGAGTTGTCTGGTTATGATTTGTGGCGATGATGTTGGTCTTTTTGACCTGAGCAGAGCACCCGCATGCTTCGCAGTGCGTAGCCATATGAGATAGTCTATCATTACGTGTGTTAGCTTTATGTTCCTTTAATCTTACATTGATGCATCTTCCCGTCTGTCCTATATATACCGAGCTGTCCTGTAACGCAGCAACAGCGGTAAACAATTTACTCAAAAGCTTTCGTTTCACAAACTGAGTACGGCGGCGTCCTTAAACCTGTGAGGGAGTACCATTACGCTTTATACGTAGAAGTATTCCATGAAAAGAAATGTAAAGCATGAGAACAGCGTCGACTACACGAACTGGGAGTGAGTGACAACGACGATCGTAAACTTAAACATTTCACAAACCCAGAATATAGGAAGAACGAATACAGGCGGTTGGCGAAAAACATCGACACCGTCACTGCCAAAAGAGACGGCAAAATGAAAATACCTCGAAGACTTATATTAAAAACTCATTAATTTTGTTTAGGTGTAAATATTAATTGAACTGATTCGTCTTCAGCCTCAGTTGTAATTAGTACGTTGTTCTTTCGTTACAATAACTTCCCGCTTATCCTGCTGCCTTTGTTACTGAACACTCCATTCCTCCATAGTGGAAGAGCGCATGCGATCTGAAAAGCAAATAAACAAGCAGTCTTCACTCAGAGAATGGCATTGCTTAAGCCAACTGCTGTAATTTTTGCTTCTATCAACTGCTGGTTAAGTAAGAGTTATTCGCGCAATACCGGAGAATGCTTGCGCAGAATGTATCTCTGTTAATGTTACATCATTTCAGATAATAGAAGTCGACAGACAATCTGGCTTTAGATAAATGAACACGTCAAAAATGCTATTCCGGGACATTTGTGTCTTTGCAGCATAAACTCAAGAACGCTAGTGCAGATCAGGAAAACGTTCAAGCAACAACAACCATTTTTTTTTTCGTTTGATGCCTGGTGCGTAAGCTCTAATAAATTCGAAACTGTACCAAATAGCACAATTGTGTCTCTTCAAAACGTAATTGCAACGCGCTCTGCACCTAATATGCGTCTCTTAAGATCCTTGGATGCAGGTTCACTGCTTTTACGAAATCCTCTTGTACACCTCTTCGAATACGCCGCAAGCGCTCGTTGGGTGTCCCGAGTCATTATTCTTCAGCGAGTTGCTCGTCGAACAGAAGGTACTGGCACCTGCAAGAGGCGAGGCAGGCCATCGCGCGCTCGCCTCTCGCCAGCAAAAGCGAACAAAAGAGGAGAAAGCGAGGCATAGGCGCGACCGAAGTTGCACTTTGGCGTGCCGTAATATGAGGCAACCTTCACGAGCGTGTGAAACTGCGCGGGGTGGTGTTTATCGCGGACTAACCCCTTTTGGGCGGTTCACGCGAGCGCCCGCGTAGGGACGAGGCCTTCCCCTCGTCCGGAGAACTCCTTATCATCAATTTGTGCAGACAGTGCTGGAGGCGGTGAAAGGCGAGGTGCTGGAGGTGAGCGATGGCAACGCGGCCTCGTTGCACAGTGCAAGGGGCCGCGCGCCCGCGAGCACGGGTTGCGCCGCCTTGCCCGCTCCACCTACTCGTATACACGTTATACGGCTAACACCCAAAGCACCGGTGGCTGCTCTTTGAAGGATGGCCGCCGCGGGGCCCCGAGTTCGCGGGCCGCGTGTCGCGCGGCGGGCCCGTTGCTGCTCATAGACCGGCGTGATAAAGTGGCTCGCGTGAGGGTCGCTGCCTTTGTGCGATGCGAAGAGGCGGTGTTCCTAGCTGCCCGAAGACCTCGTGCCGTAGATTTCTTGCCTCGTTTTGTGAAGTATTTAAATTGTTCAGAAGTTCTCCGAGCGTCTTGGTGGCAAAGAACGTTTCGTCAAAATGTAAGGAAGGTCTGCCTCCCCAGATAGTGTGTATCCACTCACGGCAGCGATCAAGCGGTTTGGAAACATTGTGCAGTAATGAAATTTTAACGAGAGATTAATGAGGAACAATAAACCTTGCGCACAGAGGAACAGTGGCGAAGTGCGCAAATCTGGAAAGACACGGTGCGGTTTCAGCCACTTGTTCGCCTGACTCGATTCGGTCATCTCAGCGCATTACACCCGCAATCAAGCAACTCCGATCACACCTTCACATTTTTTATGGCATGCCTGCCTTTGTTCTCTCTTTCATCGCTCCTTCCCTATCCAAACGCAAGGTCTTCGGTCTCCAGTATTCTCACAATAACTCCTGTGATAGTTCACCTATAGCGTCTTGCTAGGGCGCTTTGCAGAGAGCTTTCGCAAATGCAACGCCTCTCTCCGGGGAGTATAGTCAGGCAATAGCCCTGCAGAGCTCTCCTAAAGTTAATCTATGTTTCCTACTTGTTTGTTCGTTACACCAATGTTTTCGCATTAAAGCAACTGCACATAACGCACATTACTCTCCCTGGAGTTCGGATCCTTCATTTCATTTCGTTTCTCTTCTCTGCCCGGTGGCATGCTAAATACGCGTTTCGTCACTGCTCCGCGCAACTTGAATCCGGATGACTCTAATTGCAAAAGGGTTATTTTGTGTAGGTCATATCGGTAGCATGGCTCAGCCTCCGCAGTGGTAGAGGAAAGGGACTGAAAGAGTGAAAAGGAGAGAAAAGCCGTAGTGGAGATCTCCGGAAATTTTGTCCATCTCGGGTTCTCTAACGTGCACTGATCGCACAGTATGCAGGACTCCAGTATTTTCGAGGCCCGTATACTGGGCGATGCCAGTTCGCGTTAAAGAACCCCCAGGTGGTCTTCATAACAAAGCGTACCATTTTATTGCCACATACAGCAGAAGTTTCCTCGGACACAGAGATAGTGACTCTTGATAACGAAGAGCTAAGTATGAAGGGTGCTATCGGTGACCACCTCTCTGCTGAGAACACCTCTACTGCATCACAAAAGGTGAGGGGACTAGAAGAAAAGAAAAGATACAGACGGGAGAAAGTACAGAGTGTTTCAAAAATCATCAGTGGGTAGGGGAAGAAGGAATGAGATAAAATGCAGGGTTGTCTGGGGAGGTCAGTGCAATGGACGATGGAGTGACTACATTGGCAAAAAACTTTAAGCGTGTTTCACGCACAGGTTCCGGCACGAACCCTCTGTACAATGTTTACATAATGTAGTTTTTGTTGTGAAGAAACATGGCTCAATATTCAGAAAAAAAAATGTTGCGATAAAAATATTTGTAAGCAAATATTTCAGCCGATCTTAATGCTGTAGTAGTGAAGTCGTCCAGCCAATGACAAAAAGCAAAGTATTACGAAAGAGTACTGCGGTAAATTCGACGCTAGTACTCTATGGTGTTTTACTTAAAGTAATCCTAATATGATAAGATTCACAGAGCGAAGTTCAGCAGACCTTAGTTTGGAAGTTCATTACTAAAGGAAGGATGCGTAATCCTTTGAAGGAAAGACAGTTCGTAAACGTGTGATAATTCAAATTTTCCTCCATTTTTTTTTCTCGTCGAACGTCATACCTTTAACACATTCAAATCTTTCAGCGCTTGTCTTTGTTTCTAAAGTCGGTACACCTCCAAAAAATTCTTCTAAAACAAAATCTGGAATGTAAGGAAAGGTTCACGACAGCCTCATGAAACTTTGGTTACTGTCTATAGCGATACTTTTTTCCGAATAATACAAAGTGCGGAAGCTTGTCAGCACAGAGTTGGGCCTGACAAGCAGTAGTAGGGAAATGGCGCAGTTATGCTGCTTACAGCAGAAAAGAAAGCTGAGCCTAGTCTGCGGGCCAAGCACCTGTGGTCCGGTAACCTCTTACAAAATAAGTCCCTGAAAGAGCGCTGTCACCAAATAATAATAATAACAGCGCTGTGGCGTATTTTTTCGCTACCACATGGACCACATTATGCATACGTACATTATAGAAAAAGCGCCATAACAGCACATATACACCAAGTCTAGTAGTTTATTGACTGAATCTGATTGATTTGATTGATTTGTGGGGTTTAACGTCACAAAACCAGCTCTGATTATGAGAGACGCCGTAGTGGAGGTCTTCGGAAATTTCGACCACCTGGGGTTCTTTAACGTGCACTGACATCGCACAGCACACGGGCCTCAACATTTCGCCTCCATCGAAATGCAGCCGCCGCGGCAGAGATTCCATCCCGCGACCTTCGGATCTGCAGCCGAGTGCCATAACCACTAGACCACCGTGGCGGGGCGACTGAATCTGATTGACTGCCAGTGCTTTCGTGTGGCAGCCATGCCAGCAGGAGACGTTTGTGCGGGCAGTGGCACTTTCCATGCTCGCAGACCGCAGGAAAGTGGCACGATTAGCGCACAAATTTAATTACACTATTTGCATTCTACTGCGCAAAGGCTTACATGCATGTACCTATGGTCTTGGTTCATAACGTGCCTTGCTCGTGGCAAAGAAAACACAATGTCATTGTGAGAAGGATATGGGTACGCAATTAAATTTTTTGAGTTACAGAAAATGGATCGGAGGTGAACATTTGCGCATTGTACAATAATGTATAAAAAAAAAGACTTGCGGTTGATATGCATGCACAGAGAATATTCCACGGTAGTTTTACGATTCACGCATTACGATTCAGCATGCAGCAACACTGTACCGCTCTTTTTGTTTGAGTGAGAACAGAGCCTGACACGTCAAAAAATTTAAAAGAAAAGTGCACTTTGCACAAAAAAAAAAAACAACTCATACTCTTGAAGAACTGGGACCCAATTTACAAAGCTTTTCTTTCGTAAGTGCTTTTTCCTATAGCCCGATTGCTTAACTAATGTCGTGTCCGGCATCAGGACTGGCTGAAACGTTTTCTTGAGAACATTTTAATCAGATGTCATACTTGTGAATACGGCCCCGAGCAACGATCAACCGTATCATCGAGAAACCTTTGGCGCACAATAAGAATGAGTGGCGCTTTATTATTTCATACGAAACTAGGGAAATTTACATCGGAAAACTTGAATGTAATTCGGGGGCACACTGTAGAGGGGTAGGGGGCGGGGGGCGTCTACGAAATAGTGCTTGGCAAATGGGCTCATTAAGGTCCCCCTAAATGGAATCAAACCTGTGCCCTCGCGCTCAGAGCCACAACGCCCCGGTAAGCCCCCAAGGCGGGTCGAGAGCAAGTAGTTAACACGAAGTGTAATTCTTTTGAAGCGAATATTTTGTTCTTTAGTTTTCAGACCGAAAAAAAGGACCCGTTAGTTTGAAGGAAGTCATCGCAAACCTTTAACAAAACTTTCCATCAAGGGGCTAGGTTTCGAATTGAAATTTGGAAAGAAAACACACACAATGATATTACTAGCCAGTTGCAGACTGAAGATGTTTAGGTAAATGTTCAATAAGATAGGGTTAAAAAAATATTTCCACAGTAAACGTGAGCGTAAATAGCCCAGTTCTATGAAGAAGCGGTTCCCCCACACCAGCAAGCTTCTTGCAGCTTCAGAATAAGGTCGTGTTTTTGACGCATACAAGCGCAATTGTTAGGAAATTGAAGCAGGTGGGACCCGGCTGGCCGCCTTTCTAAATATCAAAAACCATATCAAACGGTCAATGCTTATAGAACTGAGTCTCTTGCGCCAAGTCTTTAGAAAGAATATAATTATTCTGCGAATTGCTGCATCTAATGAGCGCGTATACATGAAGCACCTTCTGACTTTGTGTCAAAAATCAAGTATTTTCTTTCACTCACAATCAATGCAACTCACACAAAATATGAGCGTATTGCGTAACATTTTTTTCAGGATGGCTTATGTCAGCAGAATATTACAGTCAAGGCAGGCAGATCAATCGCGAGCATAAAAACAACTCCGCGTTAAGTCTTGCTTGAGGCCTCCGAAAAAAAAAAAAAGGGGGGGGGGGGGGAGATATTGAAGTTAATTTGTCCACCTAGTTTCTTGCATGTAATCAACACAGCAATGGTGCTACATATTTGTGGCAGAGGCTTAAATTCGTTCATGTGTAGCTTTCTGATATTTTTTCTTCTTTTTCGCGTAATGGCTAGGGAATTCGTCTAAGATGCAGACAGTGGGGGATTAAGCGAAATGGCGGTAGGATGCGAGGGGGGGGGAGTAAATTTGGAATACCGAAGAAAAAGAAAAAGGAGGCCAGCTGTCTCGGGAATTGGGTCTATGCAAGAAGCGGCATTTATGGAAATTAGGTCTGAGCTATTGGTCCTCAGCCGGCGCTTTAACTGGCCTCCCAGGGCTCGAGCATCCCAGCATGGGTCACTTTCTCTGAGTCTTGGGCAACGGGAATCGTTCTTTTTGGGAGTGCTTCCCGAATTCGAAATGCCCGTCTCAATTTTCTATCGCCGGAGTGGTCGCTGACCTATCAAGGGAGCGCTATTTTCCGCACGAGTCTCAAGAAGAAAGTGGTTATGGAGTGTAGAACACAAGAAAAACACCGAATATCGTTCTCCTCCTAACATCTACAGATGAGACCGTACTGAGTTGAGACCGTACTGATGAGTTCGTGTACCTTAATTGAGTATATTGCCAGTGAAGTTTCTTGGCAGGAAAGCTTTGAGATGTTAGCCAAAGGCTGCTTTTCTCACACCAACTTCGCGACGAAATAATGCTATAGAGAAACGGAGGTACACTATTGGGCTGCAATGAGCACGGAAAAAGAAATAGAAATTAACACGCTTTCTCAGCCAAGGCAGGCCGAATATCCCAACATTTCGCGCGTCACAAGAAAGTTAAAACTAAACGTAATCGCAAAAAAAAAAAGAAAAGGAAAGAAAATAAAGTGGAACTGTAAAAGTGTTTTTGAGAGACCATTGCGATTGACCAGCCGTCTCCGCTAGTCATATACATAACTTAAGTATTGGCCGAAATATTGTCATAGGCAATTCTAGGGCTCGTTGCTCTTGTGCATTACAGCGCTAGGCTGGTATTCATGAAAACGTTTTAAGCTGTAGTTGTTCTTAAGAAAGCATCTCAACCAATTCTGACTCCCGGAAGTTTCGTGAGCGAAGCGGGCTGGTTAATAGCAATAAAAAAAGTTTTTCAGTGGGGCCGTTGGGCTGAACGCTGGAAAGAAGAAATACAGAAAGCACATCATAGTGTGTCCGCTGCGTATACAGTACGGTCCAGTGTTAAAGAGAACACTCGAATTTGTGTCTTTCCTGCTGCTGGCGTCTTACCTGTAAGTGCTTCGGAAATAATGTCCGTTGATGGTACAGGTGTGTCGCAGAAAGGCAAAATTGCCAACCGCAACTGATGTGGCGCAAATATATGCGGCAAAAGCTTGGCAGGCAAACAAGATTTATACAAGCCGTGCGCACAAATGTTTCCTTTAACACTGGACGCATCTGTACAACTACGAAAATTATTCGAATGGGTTGTCATGCTACCAAAAAATGGCTACCTTAAAATTGTTCACGAGATTATATTTTTAGCGAGTTTTGTACTGAGCACATGATCATTGAAAGCAGCGGCCAAATTAAAAAAAAAAACATAATCCCATTCCCCCAGAGTAGGGTAGCAAACCGGACGGCCGTCTGGTTAACCTCCCTGTCTTTCTTTTCTTCCTCTCCTGTACCTACCACGCTTTTTAGTGAAAGAGCGCGTGGAAAGTACAGCCTCTCTTCACGTGTAAGTTTCTATTTTGAGCGCCTGTCGTAGCCTGGTTCACCTGTGCGGTATGCGCAATGACTTCCTTCCCATGCTTTGACAGAAGATTCTGAAATGATAACTGGAAAACGATCTGCGCCAGTCCTGCGCGGTCGTCAGTTTCGAGGGGACGAAGCCATCAAGGTCTTCTTTCTCAAGGGTTTGTTGCCATTGGAACGTAGGTTTATCTAATAATCTCAGATCACGAATTCTGGCTTGTAATCTTCTTGTAAGCAGTTGTGGCTTAACAACATGTGGGAATATTGGTGAATGTTACAAATGCGTAAGAGATGACAGTGTATGTTTGAGGTGTACGCGGCAATGCATGCGGCAGACGCGTGCACTTTTCTCTGTCTTTTCTCAATGCACGAAGTTTCGCGCTAATATTCCTTAGGTTACATATCAAGGAAGAAAAAATAATCCCCAGTGCTATAGGCAGGCTAGTAAGTAATCCGCACACATTCATTCACTTTAGTTTTACAAAAGAGAAGAAAAAAAAAACTTATGACATTTTTGCTTCCAGCGAAAAAAAAAAAAAATAAAGTGAAGTATATACATTGGTTCAGAACAATCCAGTATCTGTACAATGGTTTGCTGTTGGTCTCAGACGACTTCAACGTACGTCGGTCTAAGATTGTTCCCGGAGAAAGAAATTGGCTCAGAGCTCTCTCAACGACCGAAGCGACTTTCCGCGTACATCAATATCGGCTCCCGCCCAATCGTTCTGCTCCCAGACTGGCCTTGCTTCCACGTAGCACAGCGCATCAGGCAGCGCCGTTTACGAAGCTCGAGAGTTTCTCCCCAGGGAAATGCCTGAAGTAAGAACTGCATTTCCTCTGGACGAAAGAGAGGCAATTGCGAGTCTTTGAGTCAGAAAATTGTGAAATGAGAACTCTTTTAGACATCTGCTCTGGTCAGTGACGCCATCTTTTATTACTTTTGCAGCGACGTGGTAACTATCTTTGGAGAATTAAAAAAAAAAAAGTTGTAATGTTAGGTGATCTGAAACAACCATCGGGAGTTCTAAAGACAATATCTGGTTTAAAAGTCCCTTGTTCAAGTGGCTCAGCTCAAGTAAGCACTCATTCCAACTATAGAAAGATTCCATATGCCATTCCAATATTTTGGTGCGCTACACGCAGAAATTTTACGGACAGCATATTGTGCTGTTGGGATGCACATTGAACGCTCCAGTACGAATATAACCGACCCAACCAGCGCAGCGCTGGCCTTATTGACATATTTTACCTTCAGTTGCCAAGAAATGTTATTATAGTGTTGTCTAAGGCGTGCACTTTCGGGACGTCAACGAGACCAGAAGCCGAATCCACAAGAATTTTCGTTCAAAGGTTCTACTCTGTGTTGGCCGACAGCCCTCACTGACGATGTTTATTGTGGCATCAAGTCTGGGTGAAATCATCTCTGACGAACAATTCTAGCATGATGCATTTTTGTGGATACGGGCCCATATGCAGGAAGGCTGACACTTAAAGGGGGCTTGAAGAGAATGTGGCGCTTGCCCAGTTGTAATTTCTACCGCTTCACTAAGCATTCGACATGCGCATTCTGAATAATTCGGCACAATTGTAGTGTACGTTTAATAACGCTCGTTCGAAATCCTGGCATTCTTGCGCTCCCGAAACGACCACGCGACAATACAGGCCGACATAGGTACTATTTAGTGATGCTTCTGTGATGTCATCTAAAAGTATTTAAAGGTGTAAATATGTCGTTAACCTTTGTTTGCTCTAACAATGACAGATTTATATGATACCTAGAAAGTAAAGAAACACTTGGGCACCGTGTGGTGCCGATGTTCGAAAGCAAAGCTGCAGCACGGATTGTTTTCTCATGGCCTCCGAAGGCGCGCCTGTCTCGGTGGCTATTTTAGCGATTAAGATGACGCCAGCGGCAGAGCTGAGGGGAACACACACAGGGGAAATCAAAACCGCGGTTTTTATCGCTCTAATTTAACCCAGGCAATGCAACGAAACAATGCATATATAGATTGGAGAGCCAGGATTACGAATACACGTATCGTACCATTTTTTTTAGAAAACCTTTCACGGCTCCTTTAAGATGCATATTATACGTGACCAGCCATGCCGTACTTTCATTTCACACTTCAGCGCCTATCAACAGCTGAACTGCTTTGGCACCAAAGCTGTAGTGCACAAAAGGTGTATGTATAGTAAAGGTACAGAACACTAAGCCGAGAAGGTGGAGCCAATATTGGAAAATAACTTAGCTATTAAAATCATTAACGTCAAGCACATCATGAGCTAACTTCACAGCGATATTCATTGAAAACATTGATATCAGCATCTTTATTTTTTAAAAAAATTCTTACGCTAAACCTGCCAGGGCCGGCACCCCATTATAATCTTACATGCCTCATTAAGTGATGTCTTTTGAGACACCATTGAACAAAGCTTAGAAGGCAGAAGGGCAGGAAAATAGGTTACAGACAAACTGAAGTTGTGCACATACTGTGGCCGTTTGCATTTGAAAAAATATGGACGAAGATCGTTGCAAAATATGTGCGTGTGAGCACTCGCTGATTTTCACCGCTATTAGGACCTGGAGCTACAACGATGCCAGTTATTCTTATCCGGGAGTATGTTCCACTATCCTGGTACAGTGGTTACGGTGCTCGGCTGCTGACCTCAGCGTTCGCATTTTTGGAGGCGGCTGAAACGGTGTAGGCCCATGTACCGCGCGCTGTCAGAGCACGCTAAAGAACCCCAGGTGGCTAAAATTTCCGGAGTCATCCGCTACGGCGAGCCTCATAATCAGGTAGTGATTTTGGCTAGTAAAACCTCAACAACTACGTTCAGGAGTATCTATAACATATCTAGCGCACTTTGTATATTGGCCACTGAAATATACATTAGGCGACGTTCCCCACATGCTAAAGATGGGTCTTTTATAAAGGAAGGTGTGAGATTAAACGGCTGTATTTTTTTCGCATAAAAAAGGTTCCCTGTTGGCTCGCAAGCTCAGCTATAATGTTATTTTTGCTATCGTAGCTATTTATGGGCTCACCTCATGCCTCTATATACTATAGCCTCCTCTGTGGTTTTGCTAACGTACCAGCAACCAAATTTCTGTTTGAATTCTCGCCTTTTTTTTTTCCCACGTCAATCGGTATGCAGCCGTGAGTGCAGGGAATCGAACGGAAGAACTGCATTCAAATAATGAACACCGGGATGCTAACACCGAACATGCATTCGGTAGAATAAGCCATGAAAAACAAGTTGTGAACACAGTTTCATACCTATTCTACAATATTTTACTCGTGCGGTAATGTAAATAACGGTGAAATAAAATTTGCATTCTAAGTTCCATACGTGCGTCTAGCTGCTAGCCATTAATTGTCTTTTTTTTATGTTCGTGGGCAATTTGTATGGTGGCAGCAGCAACAATGAAACATGGCTATGCGAAGCCATTCTGACCAGCCATTCTTATATAAAACTTGAAATCGTGCACTCGCTTGCTTTCTTGCGCTGTAAAAATAATAAAATTTTCAAGAATACCCAACCACTAATTTCACTGGAGAGCCTGGATTCCGCAGCAAAATGGCTTATCTTGCTTTTTGGGCTGGCATCGAGATGTTAAAGTAATCTAAGCATAACAGAGCTTGTTTACGTTCTTCTTAAAAGACTGAGTACCATTCAAGAGCCGCGCAACGCGTGTTTCCCCTCGTTTCAGAAAAAAAAAAAAAAAGCATTCCGCAAATCTTTTATTTTGAAACACAGCAGATATTGTGCTGTATGCGATTACAGGTCCTTCACATCTATCGCTTCTATACGTATACTAAAACCCGCCAATCAAGAACAACAAGACGAGGGAGTAGGAAAAGGAGGAGGCAGATATGCACGCGGCGGAAGTTAATAAGATAATGGATGAAAGGCTCGCACCGTTCCTCATAAAAAATTGTGAAACGTCCCGCCCAGTTATTCATAATTTTCTTACAATTCGTTTTCCTCCTGCCCGTTTACTATATGTCCTCGAATGGCGAAAGACTGAAGCCATCAGGGGGGCTGCTGTGTTTTAAAAATTTCGGTTTTGCTGCGACACCACTTTTTCGAGCGGTATTAGTGACTTGGACTGTGTTCAGTTTGTACGTTTTCGTTTTCCTCTCACCCTCCGTGTCCTGGAAGTGTTCCAAGAAGGGAATTGAAGTCTTCGCTCCCCTCGGTCGACCGGATTGAGCGGGAAGTGATTTATCGTATTCGTCGATGCGCACTGCGCCTCCGGTGTCCGGGCCGGGAAAGGATAATAAAGTTAAACGCGCCCCGCTTAAATTTGTCTGAACGACAAACCATTCGTTTGGAGTCGGGGAATCCGAACCGAAGCGTATTGACTCTTCAACAACGGAGCGTTGGGCTTTTCTGGCGCAGTCGTCGTGCGACCCGGCCTTTCTGAAGGGCTCCTTATCTTTTGCCATTGCCTCTACTGGTGCTGGCGCACCCGCATGCGCCAGGTCATGAGTGCGAAGAGCTATTGCAGTGCTTTAATGAGTAAGAAGTAGTATCACTGTTTCCTTTTACCTTCAGCAACAGCTGAAGGTGGTGTCAGAGGTGGTTTTCCCAGATTGCTTTTCGTGTCAGTAGATGCGGCAGTTACGTCAGGAACTTTTCTTCTCTCTGGGAATCAAGACGCGTAAACGTCAATGGCGGATAAGAGCGCTTGTATTGCATAACAACAGTGTTACCAACATGGGGCAAGAAAAGAAGAAAGGACGCAAAGGCGCTTTGTGTTCTGTTTTTTGTTTGTTTGTTTGTTTGTTTTTAAGCTAAGATAGAAAACACCCCCCCCCCCCCCCCCCCGTCACTAATCAGCCGTTCATTCTAAGAGCTGCTTCGTGCGAGTTTTCTGCAGTTCTTTATTTTATTAGTGTCGTTTCATGGACCCTACGATTATTGTCTCTAAACGCCATATTTGTTTTTTTTTTCTTGCATACCGACCGTGATCACACAACGTTCCTACAGCATCTTTACTCTTGCTCTGCAGCATTTATATCTTTATTCTAACTCTGTAATAAAACCACACAGACTGACTCGTAAATATGGACACATTGTAAGAGAAACCAGACTCCTCATCGCTGTTAACCTAGGCAAACGGTGAAGTATCGCAAACAGGCAGTCGTCGTTGGGGGCGTCGACATCGAGTGACTAGGAATCGAAGAACTGTTTCTCTTTCATGTAAACGCAGAAGCCATAGCATCTCAGCTCATCGCGAAACCGCATATCATTCTTTCTTTTTTATGTCATACGAGCATCTCTCAAAAATGTGAATGGAGATTGTGCAGCGTATTATTGCCCACAAGAAATATTTTCGGATGGATTTCAGGAGCACACAAAAAATCAAAGATAGCGAGATAGCGAGACAGCTGTTTTCCTAGTTCACGCTCAGCAGAATGAAAGGACGGAGCACCAAGTAGAAAGTCTTGGGTTAAAGCTCGCTGCTGACTGAAACTAATGCGGTATCAAGGGAGAGACGCAAAAGGAATTATAAAGCGAGCAGGTAAAGAGAGCATAAGTTTGCCGCTGATCCCCTTTCACTGAAGCCAGGTGACAAAGTAGAAATGCTGCGGATAACGAAAATGAAAATGTGTAAAGGTGCCGTCCGCGTACACGTCATGCGGTGCCCGAAAACGACCATAACAACACATGCAGTTGTAATGTCAAGAAGAATGTACAACAAAAAAAGTACAAAGGCAAGGATGTTCACTAGGCACAGTCTCATTTGCCTCTCTACACAGGAGAACGGGAGGAGGGGGGTAGGAACATACGAAGAAGGCAGCACGGGATCACTTGGCACTTTCACTACATAGTGCTTCATATCCATGCCACTTATGCTTCTTCCTCCCCTACCGCGGGGAAGTTCAAGTGTCAGCACAACCACAGGATAGTTACAATTCCAAGCGACCATCCCTTGACAATAGACCGATCTCACCGCGCTGTTTCACCGCGCCACCGCTGCCGCAGTGCATGCCGGAACTTGTAGTAGTCGCGGCGGTCGCGGTAAGCTCAAATGCGTGGCTGGTGCATCGGCGAACGGCGTTAACGAGCTTTATCGGCTTTATTTCGAAGAGTTGTAGTGGTTGGATTTACGTCCTATGTGCCGGGATGCTACAAGAACAGCCTGAAACAAAAGCGCTTCGGTTTTTCTCGTGTTCGCGAAGGATGTCAAGCTCCGGCAGGAACTGTTGCGTCGGACAGACCGGCTGGTACGCACAAGGCTTGTTCAGCAGTGTTTGTGAATTTTGTAGTTTTTATGCATGACACTTTAGCAATGCCCTACAGCGTCATAACAGCTCAGGCACATCACGGACGGACCTATCAGTGACCGCAACGATTCATAGCATGTGATGGTCACCTTGCCGGGCGATCTCCGCCAACGGCGTCGGAGTGGGTACAGCTTGTGTTCTGGACAAAATTGTGCTCGCTAGAAAATGCTTAACCTCTTGCGAGTGATAACGACAGTCCAGCGTCAACGTGAACGAAAGACCTGATACAAGCCCAGTTTAGCGCACACTTCACGCTGCGCAGGGCTATTGCTGCGCCACGCCGACATCAATAGCAACCATCGGTGCCGCCAGTGTTTCGGTTTTAAATGTGTGATTTTCTTGCGAGCGCAAGGTAAAGAGTAAATACCAGTGACAAAACGTGTCATCTTATGTGCGCGAGCGGCCTGACGCCTACTGAGTTTATGTCGACGCAGTTTTGAAGCGGTGAGGCCTAGCGATGACATCGGCGCCGAGCCTTCGGGTGTGAGGGCGGCGGGCAGGGCGGGCTGCCGCTTTTTCGTCGTTTTGCACCTGTCGCCAAAGTTACTCACCCACTCATCCGTACTTTATGCAGCAGGAACTGCTTGTTGTTCGCGATATTAGCAGCGGCCCGTAAGCTTTCGCTAACGGTGTGCGGCAAGTCATCGTTCCGCTAAGGTGGACGCGCCTTTAACCTCTTCATTGCGATCGTGTTCCACCCATTCACATCTAGCGCATCACTGCGATCGAAGCCCTGTACTAACAACACACTGTGCATGTGAAGTTTTGCTTTGACAAAACAAGCGCAAAATCATTCCTTCGACTGAGTCTTCAGTTTTCACCATTCCGCGCTCTTGGCGTCGTATCTCTGTACTATACGCGCTCTGAGACATCTTTACTTGTTTTTTTTTATTGCGAATAATTCAGCGTATACGGGTAACAGCAATTCGAAGCGACACGGGCTAACGACGAGATCGTGGCCAGGTCCCATGTTTACATTCCAACCCTTATTTTTATTTTTTTTTCTCTAACAGCGCTACATGGAGTGACAAGTTTAATGAAACACGGCCACAGGAGGTTCGGACATCGTTTTCTGACGCGTTCAATCGTCGTCCACGCGAAGGATACGTGAAAAACGCCAGTAAACTTATAGCATGCAGCACGCACAGCCGTAGCAGCTGTGCTTTGAGAACTACAAATAAGATGGCGGCGGCGCCGCTCCTGGAAAGTCGCGCATACGCAGATCACGCTGTGAGATCGATCTATTACATATGAGTATTGCGTGCAACACATTGAGCATTAATAAGCGCTAGGTCTAGTTGCTCATTTCTTTCTGCTTCTTTCTGAAGCCAACAAAAGTAAAGCCGACTATGATAAGCCTATAAGAATTTTCATTTCTGTAAGGTTGCGGCTGCAGTTCGAGTCAATCATGGCGGAGAGCGGTGTTCTTATTAACATTAAAAGAGAACATCTCTATACGAGCACATGCTCGCCTATCTGCATGCACAAACTTCATATTCTAGCCAATAGAGCATTCCGACTAAAAAAAAAAAATACAGCGACGATTTTCACACATCACCTTACGACACGAGCAATGGAGGAGTCTCCAGTCACGCCGTGGGAATATGAATGCCGCTGATGTAAACGTGCATTTACGCAAGGTTATCCGAGAGTTACGGGATCGAATCCCGGTCGCGGCGGTTGCGTTTCGATGGAGGCGAAATGTTGAGGCCCCTGTACTGTGCGATGTCAGTGCACGTTAAAAAAACCCCAGGTGATCGAAATTTCCGCAACCCTCCACCACGGTGTCTCTCATAATGACGTAAAACCCCAGAAATCAATCATCATTCACGCAAGGGGCAAAGGCAGTATATTTTTTCTAACATCGCAGCCGCGTTTCGCCAATGTTAGCTTGCCTGCAAACTCACGCGGTTCTTTCCCGATGGATCGCTTCCTGGCAACGGGATAAGAATTATATATACAAACATTTTTACCGCTGGCAGAGAAAGCCTGAATTTCAATGATACTACTGTGAATTGACGATTGAAAAGCGGTTTTATTTCATATTTCACGTACCAATTGTTGAATTTCTCTTACGTACGTCGCACGTGCATTCGATCTGCGATTTTTATCAGAATGGGCAAAGTAATAGTGCCTTAAAATATGATAACATTGGCACGTCGGCAGAGGTGTTTCTCTCCAAATACGTCTATATATGTCATGTACAGGATATCGCGTTTGTGGACGCTAATGGTAGTCGTGTCCGCAGAAGCTCGCCGCAAATTCCGGATGAAGTTTTCCAAAGTATTGCAAAGGACAAAGTGAGCCTGTCACTTCGTATCTTCCTAATAACGCAATGCTTCGGTGGTACGGGCATGACCTTGTTTTCCAAGGAATTTCGCACCATTTCTATTTCTTGTTATTTTTCCCGTCAACAAAGGTTGCACGGCAGGCGACGACTTCATCTCCATAGCAGGTAAAAATGTATTACCAACAGTGATAGGGAATTGTAAGAAATGTGAAAGAATGGAGGTCGGCTGCCACCTCTAGGTGTCATTCTATAGCCTATAATGTGAGCCCGAGTTGATACCGAAAGGCCGTTATTTGTATGTGCGTGCTTTTTCCCCTCTCCAGGAGCGACGTGCGGGGTCTCCGCACACGCACGCTCTTCCTCCTGGAGTGCATTTTATTGTATTTATTTTTCCAGGTCCGTCTTTTGTGCGAGTGTCCGGATCTGGTGTCTTTGACCAGATCGGAGGGAAGTCCATAGACCGGGCGGCCGCTTTTGTTCTTCGCCGGCCAGCCGTGTTTGTGCAGGGCACGAAAGAAGCGATCGCCGAATGGCGTTGGCATGGCATTGATATTCCTCGACACGCGGCTGATCAAGGGCTCCTTTTGTCCGGCGCCTATCTTCCTTCCTTCGCCGTCGCCGCCGTGCGCCTCTTCTTCTTTATTCCTACTCCCGCACGCTTCTCTTTCGGAGTCCACCTCGCGGGACGAGCTGCTTTGTTTGATCGACGCAAAAAAAAAAAAAAAAGAAGAAAACGAAAACGAAAAAGTGCGCCAATTTCGCTTCCTCACTCGGCAGGGTGGTGCTAACACGCTCTTTTAGCGAACACCTACGACCACTCGACGAGACTCGACGGGGCGTAAAGCAAAATCAAATTGTAGTACTCCACAACCGACCGGCGCCGGTGAGGAAGTCATGATGTGAGTTCTTCAAACAAAGGAATGACTGAAAGAGGACCGGAGACTTGAGTTCTTGCGAGTCTTCCATGTACGAACGTATAGCCAGGGACCAAGTGGACGCCACCCGATTGCTGCGACGGGTGTGTTAGCACGGCGCGTTATGTTTTGATTGTACCATTGAATAGCGAAAAACCTTGTGCCAAGGAACTATTTCATTCAACAGGGCAATACTCTGAAGTGCTACCATGCACGAAATACGAATTACGGGACATATTCGCGTACCTCTGTTGCAGCTAAATGTACCACAGTAAAGCAGGTAATTTAGCCTTGACGTGTGCCGAAATCAAGTCTAAATAATAATGGCAGTATCGGCAAAACTGGACTGGATATATAGAGAGAAATGTTTTGACGTCGCGGTATGACGTGTGGTCGGAGGGAGGCCAGGCGAAGTTTTGAGCAGATGGAAGCTCGCTTGCTTGCATGTGCCTTTACGCAAGAAGGCTCCTTTCGGCAAGCTCACCATATACGTATACACACCGCAACTTCTCAGTGCGGCAGTGGGTCTTTAGCGGGAAGATTATGTAGGAACACTTCACACAGGCACAGCCACGTAACCATGCGCATATTATTTCTGGAAATACCGGTGGAAAAATATGGAGTCACAGGAAAAATTGTCAATATAACGACAAATAACGCATACGATAAGTGAATGACACACCTGGTTTTGGGCGTTATGAGAGCATCAATGAATCATTCAAGAGAACAAAGAAAACCGCAAGGCGTTCAGTGTGCGAGCCTATGGACAAATACTGCGCGCGAGCCTTTGTACGAAAGTGTTAGCAAAGTATACAGTCGAAGGCACTGCATCAGTGGCAGTATGATGAAAGATGATATTATAGTAGTAAACCCTGCCCTGCCACGGTGCGTGCATTTCGATACAGGCTCAATGTTGAGGCCCATGTACTGTGCGATATCAGTGCACGTTAAAGAACCCAGGAGTCGAAATTTCCAAAGCCCTCCACGACGGTGTCTCTCATAATCATATCGTGTTTTTGGGACGTAAAACCTCAGAAAGCAATCAGTAAGAAAGATCGTCCTTAATGCTAGTGGCTCAACGTCCAATTAGAGGCATTGGTGTGCTCTTCAGAAAATAATTCTGCAATGTAGCGCCATGGCAATACATACTTGATAGACGAGCTATGTGTTATACAGAAGGTTAGATAGGAAGGTTTGTCTGAAGCGTTAGGAAGATCTGTAGTTCGTCCGCCTGCTATGCCTTCTGAAAAGCTGCCCTCTTTCAGAGCACCGCTCGATGTGTCTTAGTTCGAATGCTCTTACGCATAAATATTGCAGTAAGACCAAGAAAAGCATGAGCCTATTACATTCTCCTGGTGCGCAGAAACGCGAATGTGTGCAAAGGCACCGGGGATATTTGAAACGTTGAAGATCCAACAGGGAAATCTTTCATCGGGCACACTGTGGCTACAGTTTTTCCGCTTTCATTTCACTCCATATGACTGTTAGTGCGCGAAGAGCCTAGAATATAAAGCGTATAAGCGAAACACCGCTGAAAAACAGCGGCAAGTGCTTTGGCAAGCGCTGCCACTGCATGATGAGGCGTGGCGATGAAAGAGAAATTAATTACCCGGCGAGCCAACTGACGTGCGTGCAACGCCTCGACGCCCTGTCAATATTCACGCAGCTGCCTCCGTACACGCACAGGAGGAGGTGAAGAGGGGCTGCCGAAAACTGAGATGCGCCTGTTTACTAATGCAGCCGCCTACCCATGGCGTGCACAGCGTCTCTGGCGAGTATTTCGCAGAGAAAGTGCCAATAGTCGGGTCTTCAAGCTGGCCACGAACGGCCCGTGAACAGCGTTTAGTGGGCTATCACTTTTTTGGTCATACAATAACAAAGACCTTGGAAAAAAGAAGGCAAGTCGCCCTGGAAGACGTGAACGACAAAGGACTGAAAGCTGTGCTTGTCTTTCGCCGTACCTTCGTTCTTGCATTTAGTTTGTGTAGGGAGACAGAGTTGACACATCTGTCTGTCTGTCTGTGAACAGCCGCAGCTAGATGTTCTGTGAAGCCACAATGGACTGTCTAGCTATTGTTGGGCGCATGCGCCTATGCACTGCTGACCTGAAAGCGAAAGTTTCCGGCGCTTTCTGTGCATAAGCTGCTCGCCGAGGCTCTCTCGTGCCGGTGGCGACTGTTGCCGGATAGTTGGGCCATTCAATATTCACGAGCTGAATTATGAAACGCTCGGCCGTTACCTTTGGCAATTTTGTACGTATATTTTGTTTCATCTTCAGTTCTTGCGCTTCTCCTTGTGGTGAGGTCCGCGTCCCATCGCGTGGACCGGCACTGAAGACGTAGTGGTCAGCACCGATGGGCCTGTGCCGCCTGTAGTTCTCCGGGCGTACTGCGCCAGCGTACCTCGTCGAATTATTAAAGGCGCTCGACAAAAAACCCGGCTGGAATTTCGCTTGAAAAGAAGCTCTTATTTACGGAGCGCCCTGCTACAGGCTTGGCCTCCGCCATAGATTGAGGACCACACAGAGCGTTCAATGTAATCGCACGGGTCATGTTTCATGCACGAATAGAACGCGGTCGAGACCTTGCCTCGGTACTCTGCCTAGACAATTTATTAACTTTTTTTTTTCTAAGTCGTTCGCTATACCCTCTCCAAGCATGGGACTTGTTGCTCGCTCTTCGCCACCATAGGATTACCCTGATCGCACACGATAGCCATGGCGCATAGATAGTAGGCTCCGGGGAGGTCCAGGATATTTTCTGTTGCAGCGTTTGTTATTTGGGATTCCTCTGAATCATTAATGGCATTTTACATTTAAAGCTACATGGGTTCTCGAGAGGCTTTGTAGTGGAGGGCTCGGTATTGGATTAAATTTCGATTAGGTCTGCCTTTTTCGCTTTCTGGAAACTTTATTCAAGTACACGTGTTTCTTTCATGCACACGTGTTCCTTTCAGGCACACGTGTTCCATTCTGCTAACTGCGCTCGCAGTTGGCATCCTAGATATTGCACCAGTGAACTAATGTTCAAAAAAAGAAAAGGCTGTTGCTTCTCAGTGAACATGCGGCGCACTGCTTTATTTCACTATATAGACGTTGCATTCAAAGATCAAGGGCTGAATTCACCAATCTTGTTGATTTTAAGTTCACTTTGTTATAGGTCAGCCGCATTCGCTAACAACAGGGCGAAATCAGAGGTAGTGTTTTGCGAACGCAGGCGGTTTTGTTCGCTTTTCACTACGTGTCATTGGCCGTTGTAATGCAATACTCGTAAGCAACGGGGCGCGGCCACATTTTTGCATGACCATGTTTCTTTCTGCGCGTCACGCGTTTAGGCTCACGAAAAAACAACTTATTCGTTTTCATAAACCAGTCTTATTCATTAGAAGACGGAAATCACTTAGTTTCGTAGTATATTGCCTAATAGAAGGCAACAGAACATGCTCGTCAATTTTGGGAATGTTATCCGCTTGCCCTTTGGTTGCTCTTGCCCTCCCGTTCTTGCATATCTTATGGGTCACCTTGTTATGAAACCCACTCAAACAAAGGAGAGCGACCAATCCTGGAAGCCTGCGCTACACTCAGTGGCGCCATATCCGCAGTGCCCACAACGATAACCGCGCCCCCAACTTGGCGAAGTCGCAGCAAGCGAACGCGTTGTGTTCCGAACAGAGATCTCCGATCGCGCCTCAGGTCCTGTATCATGGCCGGCTAAAGTAATTTCTTGCAAAAAAAAAAAAAAAATGCCCAGCATAACAGTTTTTTCTGAGCATGAGTCAAACTCCACATTTAAGTAAATGTCGGATTCAAGGGGCTGTCTATTATACGCGCAAACATAAGAATGTAAGAACAACGGGCAAAACTCAGTGCTATTCGCATAACTGTTGTTTTGGCACCTCCATGCCGACTGAACGAGAAATCTGTCTATCCATTCATCATGTAAGAAAATTCATTATAACTAGATGTGTGTGAAAGAAGGTTAAACTTTTGTGACTTCTTCCGGGTTATGATCTCACCGCCCCACGACCTGAAACCAAGTCGGTTAAGCGTGGCCCTGGGACGCTTGCAAAGGGTATTATATCAGAACCATAGAAACGTGTAATAGCAACGGTAGAAGAAATTAAGGCTAGAACATTTGGTAGAATAAAAGTCCTTTCTAGAACAATGCGCAAATCAGACATTGACCG
Source organism: Hyalomma asiaticum (assembly GCA_013339685.2). Taxonomy (NCBI): domain Eukaryota; kingdom Metazoa; phylum Arthropoda; class Arachnida; order Ixodida; family Ixodidae; genus Hyalomma; species Hyalomma asiaticum. The sequence continues at coordinate 259,190,559 of CM023481.1, forward strand.
TTTTACGCGTTATGACGCCATAAACTTTGCGAAAATTTAATGCAAAAGTCCCCACACACAAGACGCCCTGCGTTGGTCGCGGGAGGCGCCGTTTGTTGCCGTTTCAGGCGCTGACGAATGTTAAAAAAAAATGAAAAGACGCCGTGCCGAAGCCGCCCAACAACATTGCAGGGACGGCCGGAACGCAGAACAAGCGTAGGAAATACAAGCGCGTGACTCGGCGTAATCGGGAACAGACAGCACAGTTACTGGCCTCAACAGGTAATCATACTACGAGGATACAGCACCTGTTGGTAGTCAACGCTTAAGCATCACTTAGTTAAAAATCTATCCACGCAGCTAGTTAAAAATAAATCCACGCAGAATCCCCTCTGGAGATACTGCGCGGATTGTTTTTTAGCTGGAGGGTAGCTTTCACCTATACTATAACTGCATACATGATTCGCTGCACGTGCTTTTAGGAACAGTTCTGATGTAAGTGCTTTTAAGAGGATAATGATCAATATTATAGCCTTCTTGCAGCAAGAACTAGCGTCAGGTTAAAATTTCAATGGTGTTTTTAATAAAACCATGGCAACATTCCAACGCAGTGTCTAGTGGCTGCAGGAGACAGTATATAGTTGTGCTAAGCTGTTTTGTGTCCCTATGTTATAAGTAACCTCGTTTGGTAGTTTCGGCACAGTTTACAAATATGACTTAATTCATAAAATTGAGTGTCCCAAGACAACTCTGTCGCTATGGGCGACAGCGTGTAGTGGAAAGCTTTGCCACGTGGAGTTCTCGACCGTGCACCCGACTCCCTTAAGTTCACGAGTGTTCTTGCACTACTCCTTCGACAGAGTTACTGTGGCCACCGAACCCACTACCCAGTGTTAGCAGCAAAACGCATTTGTCGTACTGACCCATGTCTGGCAAGTCGTAATTGACTAAATAACATTTTTCGCTTATCAAACTGACCTTACACGCAGTATGTAGAGCAACAAAAGGACCAGCGACACTTTGACTTTAAGTAGCGTAAATACCAAAACTTTCTGCTAGTACGTGTTGGATTTGAACGCGTGCTAAAAGAGCGACAGGATGAGAAACCGCCCGTGACCCGAGCTCTTAATGCTCCAGGCACGTAGCCTATGTAGCAGCACTGTCGTGAAAGCAAAATGGCGATTTGTACTGGCGTAGAGTCCTCCTCATTTTGTCGTGAAGCTGCGTTCCGAGTTAATGCTTCCATCGCTACCTCGTAAATTAGGTTGCTGAGCTGCACACATTAGTACGCGCCTCCTGTGGGGTGCACGCTCGCCACGCTCCTTGTCTCTGCTGGCTCCCATGGTTAACAATGATCGCTACCGCGGCTGTAATCACCGCGTAGCAATACGCTCGCTCAGCAGGCGGTGACTCGCGCTCTCTGTGGGGAACCTACGAGCGGCTGTGGTGGCTGAATCAGCGTTCTTGCGCACGCGGAGGCAGCCAGGTACCGGCCTCTAATTGCTTCGCGCTGTAATAACCACCGTAACTGCCTTAAAGAAAAACGTGCCTGAGACCGACAGACAGATGTTATTTCCAGTAGTTAGAGGGGCGGTTGCGGTCATAGTGGTCGTATGGTTAAATGCTTGTGTAGCCTGTCAGTTGAGCCTGTAATTGTTCTGTGTTAAGCGCCTATTGACGTGCCACAGAGGCGTCCACAACGAGCCTATTATTTTGGCACACATAAAAAGAGCCAGGCCTGCGCGGAACCGCAGGACAGTGACAGCGCAAGCTGGAGGAGCGACGTTCTTAGAGGTCATTTTAAACGCTAGGGGAAACTAGTTCAAGTAGAGGCGGTGGGTATCCCCTGCTCCATAACTCTTATCATTTCGCCAAGTAGGGAAGTGCCCACTACGTCATAATTACTGCGGTACTGTAACGTGCAAATCTGTATAACTGCAGATCTTAAACAGTCTCTTGGCATCGTTTTCCCGAGAACGAACCGAACTTTCGGCCCGGCGTCGACGGCGAGCTTCTCTCTGCACAGCTGTCTGTTGTGCCGGAGTTGCCGTGCTGCAGCTGCGCGCGTAGCTCTGCGATTCGCTTCTTCAGCAGCGCTCCGCACCTTGCCGAAGAGCCAAGTCAGGTTGCTGTCGGGGCTGCGCACGTCGCCTGCCGCGTGACGCATGGAACGATACGACAAAACTGCTTCAAAGGGCAGCGCTTCGTAATAATGATGGCGGAAAAGTTGAAGAAGATTGCTTCGTAATGATGATGTTGATGATGCCTCTGTAATGGGTGCAGAGCTACGAAGCATGCACCCCTGTGTTCTTTCAAATGATTCCTCGAACTCGTTATGTAATCCACTTCCCGCGGCGTGCAATGGCGTATTATTATTCTGCCACGTAACACTACATTTGTTAAGGCGATTCCTCGGCAGACGTTATGCCTGTTTAGGTCCTTTAGCGGTGATTTTCAAGCACAGGCGTAGCTCAGTGGTAGAATGCCGAACTGCCACGCAGGGGATGTGGGTTCGAATCCACGCAGAGGACGGGGTCGAATACTCCTCGGTCCTAGTTATTTTTTCAAAAATTTGTTCGATAGTGGTTACGGACACCGGCGGCGGCGGCGGACAACTACGGCGCTAAAACGGCCCTTGTTGTGATCTCATAACAGCTTACGCTGTAAAATTAGAGTAGAATGCGCGACCCCTCCATACGGAGCAGCCACTTTCCTTACTAAAAAGATAACCAAAGGTTATCGCAATGCCTCTCTTTTCTTGACAACATAATATCGTGGCTTGGACCACTTCCTTGCACCCAGTGCAGCGTTGCGACGAAGAACACCAGGCCTTAAACGTCCAGGCTGGACTGTACGCTACTTCTGTTCTACATTTATACAATAGAAGAGTGACTTCATAATTGCGAAGTGATCCTGCGACAGAATAATGGCGTGGAGCTGTTTACCACCTTTGAGAGTATCTACAAATTTGATCTTTTGGGCACTTGTGACTGCGATTGGTCTCCCTCGCTTGCGTTGGGTTCCTCGAAAATGCTGCATTGGAAACACCATTGTTTCTTACCAACATGTGACACAATGAATAATGCGGAGATATTGCCTTCAAAGTGTAAATATTCCTTTTGTTATCAATATAAATAATTAAAGCTAACGCATGACTAGAGAATTTGGTTAAAGGGACGCTGATAAAGAACTTTAAATTGGTGAAGTGATTTAAATTGTTAATTGGTCGGGCTCCATGGGCCATAACGACAGTCTGATTACCCTGTTCGTTATAGTAACCGGGGCTCCGTATTATTTTTTACCATCCGCGATTTCTTCGAAGCGATAGGTGTTCGCTTGGGGAAGCTCGAAGATCGAATCCTGGCGACGGTGGGCGCATATCGACGGAGGCCTAATGCAAAATACACCAGTGCACTTCGATTTACGTGCACGTTAAAAAATCCCAGGCTTGCAAAATTACTCCGCAGACCCCCACCACGAGGCATGCCTCATAATCGTAGCTAGTTTTGGCACTTAAAACCCAATTAATGATTAATTCTTCAACGTGCACCTGAGTCCAACCACGCGAGCGGTTTTGAGTTTCGTTCCCAGCGAAAAGCGGGTGCCTCGGACAGCAGCACTGATTCCACGACCTTGCCCATAAAACTGCTCTATTACCCACTTACAAATTGGCAGTGTGATTTCGTTATGCTATGGTCAGTTTCGCAGCTTGCGAACAAAAATAAAAGACAGAGGAGAAGTATATTAACAGGCGGCTGACACAATCATGATTGGAAAGTTAAACTTGGAAAGCTCGTAATATTTACTTCGTTCGTCTTCGTGTATACTTGCTAATATATAAGAATTTCTGGTGTTTCACGTCCCAGAACCACGGTGTGATTATGAGAGACGCCGTAGTGGAGGTCTCCGGAAATTTCGGCCACTTGTGGTTCTTTAACGTACTGACATATCACACACAGCACACGGGCCTCTAGCATTTCGCTTCCTTCGAAATGCGGCCGCCGTGGCCGGGATTCGATCTCGCGACCTTCGGTACAGAACTCAGCAGTCAAGTGCCATAGAGAGTTGATCATCACAGCGGCTTTTAGTGGACGCTTGCTGAATCAGATTCCTCCGTGAACATAAACGAGCCTACCACAAGCATTGTAAACACCATTCTTCCTTCCTTGCACGCACAGCTGAAAGTCGGCAACGTTAGTGTGACGAATCTTGCTTACATAAGAAAGCTGAGAAGCAGCCTAATTCAGCCTTTCTTTCAGAAGTCCGTGGTCCCTACTCTTTCGTTGACAGGCATCTGCACTAACGCTTGGTTAACAGTCGTATAATGACGCCAATGAATGATTACATTAACCGCTATAGCGTATATTTGCTCATATTTCACCACATTTCTTTATAACACACAAGCCCTCACAACGGTGTAAGTAACTATGCACCGCTTGTCCAGTGATCTCGTATCCGTAAACTCCAGTCCTTTGCCGCGCTTTTAATTTTGGCGTAGCAGACCCTCATTTTCCGCTTTCCGGACGCCAATTCTCCGGATGCCAGGAGAGCATGCGTCCTCTCGTGGTGTCAAAGCAGCTCCAAGAATAGTATATATGCGTGCTAGTGTGGTGTGGCAAAAGCGTGGGACGGCGTCATGCCAAGGCCACGCGTACTGCGCCTGCCACCCTCTCTGGTTCGACGCGAACGTATTTACGCTGAGCTCGGGGCGAAATTTTGAGAAGTGTTTGCTGGGTCTCGCAGTGCTTCGCAAGGTGTTTCCCGAACCCTCCGACCACGACAAAATAGGGTGTGCAGGAGAACAATCCGGACTAAGTGCCCATCAGCTGCGGTGCTTCGCTAGCCTTGCGCTACTAGTGCAAGCTTCACTAATTTTTCTAAAGTGCAGGTACTGAAACGTTGCATGGTATTCTATTATCTCGTCTTGAAGTCCGCTTAATAGGGGCCATAATAACGACCAGCATGTGCCCGATTACCTTCACAATAGTTTATTACAAAATTTATATGCACAGCTAACGATCTCAAAAAAAAAAAAATCCAAGCAAAAGAGGTGCTGGCGAAACAGAGGACAGTCACGCGACGGCAACATCACGTGGACTACAGCATTTGTTACAGCGGCAGTCTGAAATGAGGAATTTTTTAAAGAATATCCATGTCACTCTACCGGATGACGAATAGGTAACGACCGGCAACCCATGTCTGTTTATTATTGTCTCCAATTTGGCTATTCCACGTTATGTTGCCGCCATGATATTGTCACGTGGTCGTGAGGCACGCAGCGCTCAAGACGAAGCACGCAGAAGTCAAGACGATGTCAGGCCAACTGGGTATCGGGCGAACTTGAGCCCAGCAAAACAATGACCGATGCACAGCAATAGCGGCATGAACAGTCGTCGGTCGACGGAGAAGACTGACAAACGGCTAAATGCGCCGGCTTTTATACACACGTCATAATACGTTCTCGCATAATCTCTTAAATTCTAGAAGACACTCAAATGTGCGCGTCAGGCATGCAAAGTTTCAAGAACAGTCCACAAGAAGCGACATGCAAGGTACGAGGGTAGCGGGATCGAATCCCGGCCGTGGCGGCTGCATTTCGATGGAGGCGAAATGTTGAGGCCCGTGTGCTGTGCCATGTCAGTGCACGTTAAAGAACCCCAGGTGGTCGAAATTTCCGGAGCCCTCCACTACGGCGTCTCTCATAATCAGAACTGGTTTTGGGACATAAAACCCCACAAAACAACAACAACAGACATGCAAGGTAAACGCGGCCTGCGCTGCGCGTAACAGAAAGCGATAACGGCGCTCGCCGCAAATAACAAGCGCGTGTCACAGTAAAGTGATAATGGCTTTCCACTTCAACAAAGCAAAACAACCGCACGTGTCAATATTCATGTGTCGTCACTAATTCTTTGGCGGGATTTTTCAAATCGTTAGCCGCGCCGCATAAATTTTGAGATATTGAATTATACTAGTCAAAAAATCCGGCACAATCGGGTCGTTCATATGGTCCCCAATAAGTGGGATTCTACACTACATAATAAAATATCATGCAATATTTTGGTGTCTACACTCCTTCAAGCTCTAACGAGAGCCAGAAAATGTAAGAAGACCTGCTTCGATCGCTTCTCAAAATCGCAGCTATCCTGCTCGCTTACGACCAAGAGCCGAGGCAGACAACAGCGGTGCAGCGGCGGATGCCATTCATAGAAGCTATCTTCTTGGTTACTCCTTACATGCTGAAAGTAGTTGCTGCGCCAGAAACGCTTCGAAAATCCCGCCTTTCCAGCGCTTCCCGCGGGGACAGCCATAGCAGCGGAAAGGAACGCTGACGCCACTACCCGTATGGTTCGATCGCGCAGGCTTCGAGGTATCATTTCCTTTTCTGTGCTGAAAAGTGCTCTTAGTATCTTATTGCATTGCTCATTTGCACCTTGTAAATCATCTTTCGTGCGTTTCGTCTTTTTAATTTTTTTTGTAGTTATTGCATCTTTTTATGGCGTTGCATTGCGGCATTACGGTTTTGTGTCAACGTTCCGATGTCGGGAAGAGAAGGATATTCGATATGAATCTGCCGAGAGGGGAAAAAAAGAACGTGTGAAGGTGGAAATGAAAAAAATAATAAAAGGTTCCGACAACGAGTTCGGGTAACATCTTGCACGGACAAAAACGTGAAGTGTCAGCAAATCATCTTTTCGTTTCCTTCCTTTTTTTTAACACTGTGAGAATCCGTTTCCTCTTTTGCTTCTGCCCGGTTAGTAGCATCGCCAAAGGAAATCGCGAATATAAATGCGTGCTGAGCCATGCAATTTGCAGTCGCTGCGGCTGACTGTTTCTGCAGAAAAAATAAGGTACCTTTTGACAGGTACACATTTGTAGTATTTTGCTTGTCTTTGAAATTCTCGTATAAGCTTTCCACAGTGCCGTTTTCGTAATTCGTTTTCTACACGGTGGTATTACCACAGGGTCCAGTTGTCGCAGATAGTTCCGCTGCACGCGTATGCGCACACGTTTGCGCTCGTCAAACGGGGGTGTAGCCTACATTTTCTTTTTTTTTTTTTTTGCGTGACCTTGCTATATAGGTGAGAAACACTGTTGTTACAAGGGCCAGAAGATAGGCAGGATCATGCATATCTGCAACGGTTATAGCGCTGTCTTTAGACAACGCCCGTTGCTTATATCGCATGAATCAAGATAATCTAGGAGTACATACAGCGCACATGGGAGAAATGAAGATACCGCTTAGGAGAAGGGGCACAAGTATGGATAGTGCTTTTCGACGATATGGCAGTTTTCATGTAAAAGCTTGAGGGAGGGGTGTCGCCGGTAAATACGACCAAAGCCAAATGCTAATACTAATTCCTGAGATGCTGCTTGCCAAAACTCCTATACTATATCATGGAACACGCCTTAGTGGAGGGCACTTATGATAGCGCACAGTACACGGGACTCTAGATAGATAATTGTCAATGTATAAAGAAGTGTACGATTTTAACATTTATGGGAATTTACGTTTTGCTTTAGATAAATCTTTTTTTGCAGTGTAAGCTGTTATAGGCTTGTTCCAGTGGCTTAAATTGATGGCTATGGTGTCCGCTATCGGTGTCCGTGATCGCTTTGAGCTCGAATAGGTGAAAAAAAAAAAGAAAACTCATGTCAGTGCGAATTTGAACCCAGCTCAGCAGGAGCTGTGCCATTACACTAGCTGACTGACTTACCGCTCGGTTAAGGATCTTGCGTTCTCAGCTACGGCTCTGATATTTCAGGAGCGATGTTTCGTGAGATAGTGTGTCCGTTAGGCACTGGCTGTGGCTTCACTGACAAAGACGAGGAAGACAGGGGAAGAGGCGGGAAAAAAAGGAAAAGAGAAAGGAGATGACGACGATGAAGCAGAACAACAACATTGCGAAGAAGTGAAGACGAAGAAGCAAGGACGGCGAAGAAGAAGAGCTCGATGAATGAGGGAGCATGCAGCAAAATCTACTTTACGCTGCCACTGTGCTGCGTCCTCTTCGCAGGCCTGGGAGTCTTTTTCTGTGCCAATGAAAGCAATGCGCTACACCAAACGCGTTACTTCAGGATTCCATAAGTAAGCTTTGAAAAGAAGCTTGTTAGCCCCATACATTGGAGGACGTCATTGCGAGAACTTTTGATCCTGAACACACCGAACGCAGTATTATTTGTCAGCGTTTATTTTATACCGATAACTAAGTGAAAAGTGTAGCCAATACCATAAAATATCGACACCTTGTGCGGCTCTTCTTATTTCAAGAACGGAAAAAGAAGTTGAGGGCCGTGTGAGCAAGGGTGGAGCGTGAGGTGGTGAGCATAACATCAAGAGAGCGAGAGGACGACGACTGTGAGGATCATCAAGAGCAGACATGGTAGCTGATACTAACTGAGAATAAGAGGACGGAGTCGGGTTGAGCACGTAATGTAGTCTGCATATCCTGTTCTCAACGTCAACGATGTACAGTCAAAGGTGACAGGAAGATAGGTGATGGGATTAGATTAAGAAAATATCAGGTGTATGTGAGAGAGTTAGCCACGCGAAATTGGAGTGAATGGCGGTATCTGAAAGCCGTCTAATTGCGCCTTGCAATATACATAAGTCAGGTGGACGATCCGGATGATTACTAGTTACGTGGCGATACGAGTATTAGCCAGCACCACTGGCGAAAACTTCTTATCAAGCGTTTTAACACGTTTTGTCGTTCCGCAAAGAAGATTTAGGTACCATATATCATTTACTGCATAATTCTGCAGCGAATCTAGTGGCCAACTGCCACACCTGAAGAGGGAATTCGCATAGGCTTACGTATGAAGATATAAGACAGATAAGTCTCGAGTGATAGAGATGGTCCTACAGGTTTCTTCTCCTCAAATAAGCACAGATATTTCTGTCGAGCCGAACTCATAGATGCCAAGTATACTGGGTAAAAGTAGTCACACATTAAAAAAAAAAGAGAGAGAAAACGTTGAAGCGACCTTTTCGTTATGGTAAGGAGTGTTCGCGACAAAATGCCTCTGAAAATTAAAATCAGATCAAGGATAAATTTGTCATGTATCTCTCCGCGCTGCGGATAGACGTGGGCGGCAATTGGCACTCATTCGACCTAATACCCGATTTCTGTTCTTCTGCGTGATTGATTTGGCCTCCGAAATTGGGGTCGTTAAAACAATGCGCACAGCCGCGCGTGTGTGGCGCACGAAGCCGCCGTCGTCAGCTTCCGAGGCGTTCTCCCGCAGATGGGCGCTCGACCCACGTCGTTACGCCGTCCTTTTCCTCGAGCCCGACTTCACCGAACCGCCCACCCCACCAAACCCGCTGTCCCCGACGTACAGTGTGGCCGCACGGCGACTCGTTGCTCAAAGCTTAAACTGGCCGCTTTGTTCTCTCGAGGAGACTGGTTTCGAGCCCTTCAACAACAACGGTGGTATAAAATAGAGACATCGCCGAGAGGATCGTCGGTCCAAGTTGAACGGGCGCGCCTTGGAGGGCTGGGGGAATGCGAAAGAAATAAAAGAAAGGAGAATGTGAAGCAAGAAAAATGCGTCGCCTCAAAACTGCAGCGCTCAGCAGCGGAACGAAGTGAGACAGGCTGTAGAAGAGAGAGAGAGAGAGACGAAAACGCGAAAGCTCGGCAAAAACCGATACTCGACTCCTCCTTAGCCGTGTTGTCCTGCAGCACTGTGGTGGCCGCTACAACAATTTTTTTGTTTGCCTCTCTGCCTTTTCCTCTTACCGCACGTTTGTTGCCGTGGAAACAGATATGTTGTAAGTCCGATTCTTTTCCGAGTCGCAATTTCGCTTCAGCGAGGAGGAGGAAAGAAGCAGGCGGGCATGAATAATGCAACAGGTATACCGCGTTGTCGCATTTCAAGATAGAAGAAGCATCGCAGCGAGGGGAGCGCCGCAAGCGAAAGACGGACACGTTTGCTCGACGTGGTACACCGCGCACAAGGCGTAACATCTTTTAGGCCCATCTAATCGTGTTCCCTTTCTCCTTATTTTCTGCCTCTTGTTTGCTTAAGTATGTGTACTTAGTGTCAGCACACTGAAGCCAGTCGCTGTTATAAGTGAATGTCCGGAACGGCCGTAATCATGGCAGTAGATGCATCAACGTAATGAAAAACACGATAGGAGGCCATGATATGGATGTAATGTCATCGTTCTTGAGGTGACTGCGACAAAGCAGTTCACTTGACCGCGGCGACATCGGCATTTCTTAAAAGTTATTCCTCGATCTATAAAATCGATCTACAAAATTTCTAGGTCGAAGGATTAATTTAAAGGAATCTGCTTATGTGCAAGCGCTCAACCCTTCGCTAGGACAAAAGTAACAAAAGAAAAAGAACGGCACGACATTTCTTATCGTGGGATACAACTTCAAAAACGAGCAGTTGGCCACTGGGGCAGACGGACCATGCGAATCGGTGTTACTCCGCCAGCCCATGATAGAAGCAAAAAATACCGTCGTCATATGCGACCTTTTCAAGATGGCGTCATGTTTGACGCCATCTTCGGAGGGTCTGCTGTTCTCGAGCATTTTCGGAGGTAGCAGCAATGAAGTGTGCGTAAGACACGGACAAGAATGTATGGAATCTGAACGTTTCACTCTTCCAAGGGACATAGTTCATTTCATTTCCTTCCGAAATGTTTTTGCGTATGAAACTTTACTGCGAACTGAGCTGAGAAACTAGTGTGGCGGCGCTTGTGGCGAGCGCCGGGTTTTCGCATTGCAAGCATTTCATTTGAACTCACTAAAGAATTTGGATTTCGACCTTCCACTCTAATGAGCGAATGAAGTGCACTTATACACTTATCCTCCATTTTTGCCACTATCGCTGCATCTTGGTTACATGCAACGTTCGAGGTATAAAGAACTACTGCTGCTTCCCGGAGGAGTAGTGGCTGGCGTCTGTGAGGGCGTCGGAGGCACTTCATTGCAGACTTTTTTTTTTCTGTCTGACTTTAAATGTCTTCCTTACCTGTGTGGCGGGGGATTCACTGTATGTTTCCTTTTATACACGAATGAACGTTAGGATACGTCATTAAAAGACAAAATAGTAGCAATATTGACTTTCGTTTTGAACATTAATAGGAGCCTGGCCCTATGTAAACGTTTTCCAACTTGTTAGGCGAATTGTCATCGCAGGTGTGCGATAAAATCCTGTGCCGATATGTCCTGAAAGACTAGGCACGTCTTCACTTCTCACGTAGTCTGAAGCAAACTAAGGTAAACGCGTCACGTTTTATGTTATCGTTAGCAGAGGCAGATATACGCGGTGACTTTACGGACCCTTTACGCTCTTTTTCTGTGCTAGTGTCGGTGTAAATGACATAAGCATTTGTGTGATTTCGCGACACACCGCAGTGCCACCATCGAAGCGCGTCATGCAGGATCGGAAAATCATAGAACTATGTCGTATTCCCAATTCATAAGCCGGTCTCCTTGACTGGCAGAAATGTTTTGGGCCGTGCTTGCAGCGCTTGTCACATGATGCAAGAGAAGCCATAGAAACGCCACATTGCATAATGGCTGCTGATTTACGACAACTTCCAACATAAGCGAATAAATTATTGTGGTCCCGCTGTTAGCCTTTCCCTAATGGTCAGAAATTTGCACCCTGCGTTAAAATAGCCGGACTGTCAGGCTAATACACAACCCTCGGAACATTCGCGACATCGAAACGAAATGTACACTGTAAACAGCTCATTAATACGCCGGTCAAATTCCCTGCTTACACGAATTCGCTTGACAGTGTCCTCGTTCAAAAAAGAAGGTGGCTGCCGGCCAATCATTTAGGCACCAATTACTCATTGCAACTAGCAAAATATGGGATTTATTTGCCTCTAACTAGCAACTTGACTGGTATACCGTGAACTAATAAGAAAGATTTTTTTCCCTCGTCATAACGGGGTAAAGGAGGGCGAGGGTGCTGTGCTGGTTGGGTGGTGTGGGGCCGTAGGTATGAGTGCACCAGTTTCTAGTCATACCCAAGCCTTTACGCAGTGTAGATTGAGTTTAAGGCGAACCCCTTTCAATGTGCCTTGCATTGGCACAATGAATCGTCTGTTGGAGCAGCGTTACGCGGTGATGTTTTGCTGTGTAACTGTGAGTGAGAACCATGACATGATGAAGACCACTTATGCGAGTGATGCCGTTGGTCTATGAAGTGTTTTTGAGCGGCGCAAAGTATTTCGTAGGAGAATTGAGCAACCTTTACATTAGCAGTAGTCTGGATGCCCCCCAACGTCAAAAACTGGCGAAAAAATTATCAAAAGCGTGAAATATTTGAAATTTTCTGATGTCAGAATAATTAAGCTCAGGAACTCTCGGAAAATGAGTCCCACACGTCCATGTACCAGTCGCTGGACTGTGGAGCTGGGCTCCATCACGACAATTCACCAAGCCACAACGCCTTTGCGCACCGACTGCCTGAACAAACATGGCATCACACAGCTTCCCAGTGAACCTTCTTTCTTTTCTCCCGATTGGAAAGGGTTAAGAAAGGAAGACACCACGCCTCGATCGAGGCCATTGAAGAGGCCGTAATGAGCCAGCTGAAGAACAGTCCAGTTTCTGCGTTCCAGTGAATGCCAGTGCCGCTGGAAACGCTTTGTGATGCAGAAGGGACTTATTTTGAAAACTATTGAGTCGACGTGTCAAAAGTGTGAAAAAGTTTTAAAAATTCAGTCCTACTACATTCCGGACAAGCCCTGCATTGCAACGCTGACGAGCGGTCTTTTCACATTACCACATCGCTCCGCTTGGCTGAGGATACGCTTTTCTTTAACACATTACTGCGAGCTGCATCAAACTCTTCAAGCCATTACACAATAAGCGATAGAAAGCGGACCAATCGGAAACGCAGGAGGAACCCTCCATCGCCCTATAGGTCTGCAAACTCAGCCCAACTAAGTCTCCTCCACTTCTGCGTGCGTAATGAGTCCTATCAGCGCTGTAGATAATAAATTTAAAAAAGCAGTGCCATTATTTTTCTAAGAAAGAAGAGGTGATCTCCCGTGAACAGGAAGAACATTTCCTTGGTCCCTCCAGAAAATGTTGTTGGTTGGCTGTGGCGGTGACGCAAATTTGACCTCAGGAGAAACGGGATAGAAACATGATGAAATAACTACAATTTCCCGCCCCAGAAGTGGTGAGCTGCAGCCGGGATTCCCTCTCGCGCTTCGTTGTTCTCACGCTACGCAAGCTAGAGGTGGGCGCACGATGTCCACCTACTTTTTATGTGCGGCATTCGCCACTGAATCTGGGGCGCGCCGGTACACCATAACGCCGAGAATTAATTATTCGTTGCCTGTGCCACTTGCGGAGCAATGCGAACTTGTCGAACTGAAGTGCTTGAGATACCGATCTGGTCAAATGCCAGGTCAAGAGGTCCACAGACAGAGAAACAGACACATCAAGACTGGAGAAAGCGAAGAGTGCCCACCGCTTAATTGCCTTCAATATCGCGCCTCAAGTGTTTCGTGGAAGGAGGCTGGAAGCATCATCTTTTTTTTTTTTTACTTCATAAAAAGCCAGCTGCTATTTTGCTAATCCTTTCAGAGAAACACTGTGGTTGATTTATCCGGGCTTTGTGCACTCGTTTAGCTGCGTTTTTACTTTTCCAGCTGCGGCCAGTGCCATTTCTTTCGAGCCATCCTTGTAAGATATTCGAGAGATGCATGCTGTGCTGTGGTGCAGTATCAGGTCACGGCTTCGCGCTTCTTTCTCTAGTCGTTTTTTCATGGCTTTTTTTCCCCCGAGTGCCATCCGTATATTTTTCATCTCGTTAGCTGCCGCTATTGTGTCCTGTTTCTTTCCGGCGTGCGTGTGCCTGCGCATGTGGGATCTCTCCTTTGTATAGCGGTAGCAGTGGAGACGAAATTCCAGCTTAAATTGAGACCCGTCGCACGTTCCTCCACTCACTGATGTTCTCAGCAGCCAGGTTGAGAGCACGCCCGCTCTCTAAACAGGGCGAGAGTCTCCGCTTCGCCGCGTAGGAACGTGCGAGAGTGCCTGCGTTTGATTGCTCTAGGTTCAATTTCCCGTGCTCACGCTAAGGGACAGTTTAATTGCGTCAAGTTAAAAAAAGAAAACAGAAGCTTAAAAGAGGAAAAAATGAGACGCAAGGAAAGGGAGGCGAATGCCGGCACTACTTATGCATACAACGGCTGCGGCGGGGCATGTATACCCGAGTTACATTTAATTAGGTTTCGCTATAGCTAGCTTAGCATATCGTGTCAGTTCGTTCTTCGTTTCTGTTTTTCTTGCAGTTTGTGTTTCCTTTTCGGTTTAGTGGACTAATCTTGGCACACGCTATATACAGGCAGCCAACGAGTGCAAGTTCGTTGCCGGCTACGTTAGAGGCGTAAAGGAAGAACGTATTAAACCTGGATGCTGGTTCGTAGGTTTTCTCCGTTGCTGTTGTCCCCGTCGATTACTTTGGTCAGCTAGTGAAATTGTTTAATGAATAAGCAGGATAAGGATTAAGCAAGAAAGTCAACTTGCTTATGCTGGATTACGTCGATATTCAGCCCTTCATCCCCAACATGAATATATCAGCAGTGCAATGTAAAAGGGAGCGACTCTTATTGGTTGTAACTAAGTGTACTCATTCAGGGCGCACGAGAGTGTATCCAACATTCTAGTGACAATTGCAATGAGAACATCACGCACACGCATGCACTTCCCATTATACGCATATTGCATCTAGTATCACACAGCAATGTGAAATCATATATACGCGCAGCCTTTGATAAAGAGAAAAGCTATCGCTTAAGTTGGAGTGGGAGCGCGCACAGGGGCACACGGCTATGTGCGCACGTGATAACCAGAATGCAAACACACTGGCACGTAGAAAGAACGATAGAGCATTCCACGCAGCGCCTTTTGAAATGGGATCGCTAATGTTCTGAATAGCGATAGTACGCCATCGGAAACAACGAAACGTTTATTCGGCTGGTGTTGGTGGTGAATCTTTCAAGCCGGAATGATCAATATTGAAACAAAGACTGATCATGCGTGCATTTGCGGTCACGGATATGGGATATAGCTTTGATTCGAATGTGTAAGCTTAAAATATATTTAGTCGTATAGTTTTAAAGACAAAAGTGTGAAGAACAAAAATCGGGCCTATATCACCGAAATCTCTCTTATCTTACTAGACTGCTCGACTTAATTCGCGGCGTCTGACGCTTTGTCACGTCGATTACTTTTATGGCTAAAGGTGGATTCGATCGCCAGTCAGTGAGGAAGTTGTCTTACTTTACTGTAGCTGTGTAAGGATTGGTAAGTATATAAAAATAGCGTAATAACTTGAATAATGTTAATTAGAAAAGTAAGAAATTGCGGTGCGTTTTTGCCCGCAACGCTAAGCAAACACGTAGGCCCAAGCACCAATACCACACGCAAATGTCAGGCGATGCGCAGGTGCGAGAGAGACAACTTGCCCTTTTCGCGACCAGGTACTGTCGCGATGCTCCTTCATTCAACGCTCGTCCCTTTTTCGCCACGGGAAGTCCCGGTTTGACGTAACACATCAGCTGCATTTCCTGCGCGTCCGGTGCGCTGTTTAGATATGGGCATTGAAATTCGGTGATGAATATATCATGCTACGTGCGTTTCCTCAGATGTCCAAAAAATGAGTACGGCTGAAATTGTTACGCCTCACAACTTTCCCATATCCGTGTGCTGTGCGATGTCAGTGCACGTTAAAGAACCCAAGGTGGTCGAAATTTCCGGAGCCCTCCACTACGGCGTCTCTCATAATCAGAGCTGGCTTTGGGATGTTAAACCCCACAAACCAACCAACTTTCCCATATAAACAACTGCCCTCGGGTTAATGAATAAAAAGTTAAGAAACATTTGTTAATTAGTCATTTCAGTGTGACTTTGCAGGGGCAAGTTAATCTACCCCTCCGCGTCCAGTTTGCGAGCGAAGGCTGTGGGTTCCTTACTGCCAACTTCATAAAAAGCATATAGTGCCTAATGAGTGAATGAATAAACGTTTGTTGGGATCGGATGACAGGCGGTCGTCCCGTGGTGGGTGATCTCCTCAGCCCAGTAAACCATGCGCCTTAGCAACCAGCCTAAAAAAAATCCTGAATATTGATGTGTTTTCCAGGTAAGAGAGGACTTGATACTCCAAACAAACGTACAGCCGTCAGCACGCTAAACACGAACGCTCTGCAGCGTTCCTAGACCGACTTTCATTGAAGCCACCGCCGCAAAGTGGTGGGTGCTGCGGTCGAAATAATGACTGGCTCGAAAGCGGGGTTTAAAACCCCCTTCAAGCCGAGTTGTATTATTTCCAATAATTACGCCAAAATTTCTAGAGCACAGCTAATGCATTGATTATTTCCTTTTCTTATGTTCTTATATTGCCGTTCTCCACAACTGTCAAACTATACCCCGATCTTTCTTTTTTCTTTCACTCACCTCTAGCTGAAATACTCGCGGTTACGCTTTCGTTTTATTGCTTTCAAGATATATATTGTCCCGGTAATTCATCATCATCATCATCATCATCAGCATCATCAGCAGCCTGTTTAGGTCCACTGCAGGACGAAGGCCTCTCCCAACGATTTCCAATCCACCCTATCCTGAGCGAGTTGGTTCCACTTTATGCCCGCAAACTATTTAATTTCATCGCTCCATCTAACCTTTTGCCTGCCTCTGTTGCGCTTTCCCTCTCTTGGTATCCACACCGTCGCTCTTACTGTCCATCTGTTATCTTTCCTCCTCATGACATGTCCTGCCCAGGTCCACTTCTTTCGTTTAATTGATAAGATAATATCGGCTACTCCTGTCTGTTCTCTGATCCATTCCGCTCGTTTTTATCTCTTAGCGTTACCCCTATCATTTTTCCTTCCATTGCACGTTGCGTGCTCCTTAGTTTCATCTCTACTTTTTTCGTTATTCTCCATGTTTCTGCACCGTACGTTAGTACTGGGAGAATGCAGTGATTGAATACTTTTCGCTTTAATGAGAGCGGTAAGTTTCCGGTCATGATTTCGTAATGCCTTCCAGTAATTATTATATTACAAATACGAAGTAACTAAAACAACATCGCCCTTACCTAAATTCAAGCAATTTGTACATTCATATAATGAAGGAATGAAGGAGGAAGCGGCGCACTCATGGCATTACCAAATGTTAAAAATCTCAATGTTATACTTGCCTCTTTCTAACGTGGCTAAACGGTGAGCTTTTAGGATTCACGTATAGTAAGAAGTATAAGATCAAAATATTACCTAAGAATAAAGCACAAACGCCGTAGAAGCGAAAGAAAGAGAGAGATAACGGGAGACAAGAAAACTAACAAGTTGTGGTCTATGTACATGAAATCTCCGTCAAAAAAAAAAAAGAAAAAAATATGATGAGCGAAACCCACAAACAGCGAGCGCGCGTGTCGGAAATATCGCGCCCCCAGCTTTTCCGAAAGAGCACGACTTGTCTATGGAGGCATAAAGCCTATCTTCGTGCACGCTGGTTGCGCCGTTCTGGCTGGCGCCGTTTTCGTCAAGCTGCAGGCGGAAGAAAGCTGTGTTCTAAAACTCGAACCGCTCCTTTTCTTACCGCCTTCTCAAGCCCTCTTTTACCACCCTTCTTTCCTTACTTCTAATTTTTTTTTCCCGCACTCCCTTATTTCTTCCGGTCTAGGTGGCAGTCCTGTGCTTTAGCGCCGTCTGCGCTTCTTTTTCTCCTTCAATTTTCGGTTGTCGTCTCCTCCCTTGTCCTGTTAGGAAAGGACTCCTCTTTCTGCGGCGCTGCTTCCCTGTTGGCAGCTCGTTTTCAGGGTCTCGTGCGCAAACCGTCATTTACACACAAACACACACAAAAAAAGTCCCGTCGCTTCGCTGATGGGGATTTGCGCGTGTGCTGAACCCGCTTTAAATATTTATAGGGATACGCCTATTCTGTCCTCTATATACCGTCGGCTGAAGGAATGAAAATATGGCGCTATTTTGTCCCGCAGGAACGTTGCAGGTATCAACCACTCTCTCCCCTCGAATCTGCCGACTTTCCTGTCATCCCCTTCTTATTCGCTCCCGTAGAGCGTGCGCCGAGATCTCTTCATTTCTCCGTGACGTCGTTTTGTTTTGTTCCTCCAGCCCCGGTGGCCGTAAATGTCCTGGGCACGCTTTTATTCTCCACTTAATCTTATCCGCACGAGGGGAGAGAAATCGACGTGAAATCAAGTCTGGCAAGCTGCTAAATGCCCGGAAAACGACCGGGCCCGAAACTTCGCAAAAAAAAAATAATAATATAAAAGATAAAGTGTGCACTCGAAAGAATCGGTTTGCTGTCTGTCGGTGAACTGCTCGCGTCCAAATTTATCTTGCCAGAGACTTGATTAGATAGTAAAAACTCATGAGAGCTGGACAGGTTGTCGCCTCCGTATTTTTCGTCTCAGCCGCTGTGATTTTTTTCTACCTATCCACCAATTAAGGCCTTCTGAAGTGTTCTTCGGCAGAGCAAGTAAAGCAGGCACTTTCACGCTTTTTACAAATAGAACCAAATATAAAACACATTGCTCTTTCTTACATAAGTAAATACGAACTGCTGGAATGTCGAACTCTCATTTCGTTTTATGCAGTGTGACGTTACTTACCTTCTTACTCCCTCTGTGAAACCCTTGACCCAACTTCACTGGGTACAGACTGCCAGTGAAACGCAGCGACTTTCTGTGCTCCTGTCTAGCGGTCAGGCTGCGTATGCCATGACAGGGTATGACGTTACGTCGAACGCTTTTCTCAAACTTTCTAGTGATTACCGGGCCGGTAGTAAGGTAAACTTAAACGCAAATGGCACAGGATAAGTTATGAGAAATTATCCATCTAAGTGGCATTTCTTAGTAAATAATCTCCAGTATGAGCCGAGTACCGTTGCAAGCTGTTATGTCCGTCTGGAAACGTTAAAGGCCACATCATGGCACTATGTGGAAATGACCTTTTGTAATGCAACATCACTAAAGCGGGATTTAATGGCTCATAATTTTACGTAATCCAATGGAACTCCCGTTTCAACATCTTTTTCTTTTTTGAAATCCGTAAACGTTTTTTTTTTTCCTTTACATTTTCTTGAGACCCTCTCGATGACAAAGTTGCATGTTTTGCGTTTCCGGCCATTATTCTGACATTATTATGCAACGCTTCAAAATGATGTGCATGCAACCTCGCGATCATCCAGTAGTGCTACGCGTTTTTATACCTGTTGTTTCTCTATTTATATTTGTTTTCTTGACTTCTTTCAATAATCCGAATGAGAGAATGTCGGCATAAATGTGATAACGAGGAATGCTAAAAGTCAAGCGAGAGTCACGGTGCACAGGGCTGTTGAAATGTTTCTTAAACTGCTATGTCTCAGTGGCCACGTTTCTAAATGTATGGTAGAGAGCTGGTAAACAAATAAAAAAAAAAGCTCAGCTAGAGCTGTCCGAAATTGTAAAGGGACTACAACGGTAGCTTGCGAACGAGCATAGTTGTGCTTCTTTTCACGAGGCGTATGTATGCGCGCGCGTGGAAAGAGGGGGGGTGGGGGGGGGGTGGAGGCAGCATGCGCCTGTTTGTTCGTTGTCCGTTTCTAGGAGCCATATTCAAGAAGCATGAACGCGACCGCAAGTACCAATGATTGTAATAATTGATTTGCGCTAACGCATTTTCCAACGACGATAATAGCTGCGTTGACCTTTTTTTTTTAATGTAGTCGGCTCGAATGCGTTTATTTGGTTTTTATAGTTTCATAATGACTTCGACCTACAAAAAAAAAGTTCGCCTTTAAATCATTTAAAATGCCGCTGCAACCTTTCAGTGATTGCATTATGTTGTTCTACTCAAAATTCTCCCAAGTCAATGTTGCGGTTTTAATGAATGCTTGTGTCGCAAGAATGTAACTCGTAACTCGGAGCCCATCAATTCTTAACATTCGATTTCTTAACTACCTTGTCACGTCTTGTTCATAGCCACGTGAAACAATATATCACAGCACGTTGGGACGCATCTCTATGATTTCAATCTTTGACAGCACTCCTAGATAAAAGCCAGTAAATATAATGCTTCGCTCGTACTGCGGTGGTGATTTGCCGTTGTGTCGTAATTTCAACATATGGGCAACTTGTCATATACAACTAATAAACGTTGTAAAAAAGTCCTCCAATTTATGAAACACTGTAAAGCTAAGCCTGCCCTGGTTTTGCTAATATTACTGAGCGGCCTCTTATTATTTGGTATCTCAAGACGCGTGGTTCCATTTCTGTGGCGCACCTTTCTGCACCAACCACCTTCCAGAGTCCGGGTTCATAAATACTTTTATTCCTAAATGTTCGCTGTGATCGGCCGATCGCCATCACTAACGGTATATTCAGCACAAGGATTTTTCTGGAATTGGCTGTTATGAACACTTTAACGCAACATCTCTTTGCGAATGCGGGTTCAAAGGCGTAGACTTGAAATGTTTCGAGGTGGTCTGGCGCCCCGCATCGCACCGTTACCACGGCTTCCTCGAAATTGAAACGCACGCCGCAGATACTTCATCCACATTGAAGTGAAAGTGTGCACGCGAGTGTTCAGAAGAGCAAGAAGGAAGAAATAACGGAACACAGTGGGGAGGCCAAGATCGAGACGGTGGAGTGAGTGTCTGGCGCGGTGCGGGCGACAATTCATTGGTTTAGGGAGCGCTGTGTTTCTCTTGGTGTCCCCGCGGCAACAAATTGAAGCCGCCGAGCAGTCGTGATTAATTCCGAGGCGTTTCGCGCAACTCTTTTGGTCTTGTTTTCATTGGTCGCCTTTGAGAGTAATGGTTCTTTAAATTAGAGCCGCGTTCAATGATTTGTTTCGCACTGGCTGATCGCGAACGCCCGTACGCTTCGGGAATTGATTAGGAAGAGCGCAGTTATGTATGCGTTTCACCCCTGCGTGCCGTCACTCGCCCGCTGTGGGCTGTTGCTCCGGCAGTCTCCTCTTCTTTGTCTTTCCCGTCGTGCTCTGGTGCACTTACACGATCAGCGTTCGGCAGTGTTCTCGATCCGTCTTCGTTGGTGCCGCTCGTCTATTGCGCCTGCATGATGGTGCCGATGAAGTGCACGCTGCGCAAGGTGTCGCCCGTTTGCCCATGCATCAAACGCGGCCTGTTCGCCTGTCACACAAACCATAGCAGCTAGCAGCGCGTAGCTAATTCTCACAGTCTTCTTTCTTTCTTTCTTTCTTTCTTTCTTTCTTTCTTTCTTTCTTTCTTTCTTTCTTTCTTTCTTTCTTTCTTTCTTTCCAGGTGTAAAAAAATACTAAAACGAAACGTCAAGCGCTGTTACTTTCAATTCTTTCTGCGTTCGAAGGAAAAAAAAAAAAAGAAGAAACGTAGCCGCAATGTCGAGCAGCTTTCGTTAACAAAGAAGTGCCTCTGGATATCGATGGCCAGCTGGGCTTAATATAAGCGGATTTGGGCTTGTCGTCTAAGTATTATGTTGATGTATTTTTTTGTTCCTGCAATATTTCTTTTTGCTTTCTTTTTCAAGAACGGCGGAGTTGCTGAGATGTAAAAAAAAAAGAAAACAAAAAGGTAAAGCGACTGGCATTTCGATCTTCTGACTGCTCCTGTTGACGGCGTTTCGTGCTCTACATGAACATTTGTGTGTCATGCGATATAGCAAATATAGCTCCACATATTAGTTCGTTGCCTTTTGAATTAGAATGCCAGAAAAAGAGAAACCTGTCTTTGTATAACAAATATGAACAAGTTTGAAGCAGTTCGGTCATTCCACTAAAGTAAAAGGTTTTGAGCGATATGCTCAAAACGTGTTACTTTAGTGAAATGGAAGAAAGTGAAGTGGAAGAAAGTAGTAACTGACCAACGGCCTGCCTCGTATTCTAAGTGTCTCATCGAAGAGAGGTACCTTTATGAGGAGCACTTATTTGAATTAAACAGCAGGAATGGTGGTGATGCGGTCGTGTCATAAAGAAATAAAAGACGGGAGACACACTAAAGAACTATTAGAAAAGAGAAAAGGCTACCGCCTCGAGAATTCTGTCCAAGTCACAACGATGGATTTTTATCCCTTAGCTATGCATATCTATCAAGTCGGTAATTTATAAACCATTACTTCTCGGTCTCCGTCAAGGGTCCGAAAGAGGCAGTGCCATCTTGGAGTGTACGTTGAGATAAATGAGCGCATGTCTAAGTTTTTCAGAACTTCGTTATCCGGACACTCCTTCTTCTCTTTTTGTATTGTCTAATAATGAATGGCAACTCATTTTAACAGGACAGCAGTCCACTGTGCTTCGTGCTTTTGAGACAAAAATATTTCCATGCACAAAGTCCTGCAAAGTGTTAATTTTAATATCGCAGTTGATAATTGTGCGATATATTCTGATTGATAATTGGAAGGAAGACCCTGCAATTATATTCATTTGAAATGGCCTCTTACCTATAAGACTGATCAGAGCACATTGAAACTACAGTTCTAGTTGCTGTCATTGCCCTGTAGTCATGATGCCAGCAAGAACATTAGGTGTTCATATGTTTACTTTACATTCAGCATTAACAGGCAAATTCGTGACAACTTAGCTATATACTCTCAAAAGCAGGGTTAATCACTGAGGTCAGGGTCAAGGGGACATTTTCATTGTTTTGGGATTAGTACAAGCGCACAGTCGTAAAAGAGGTGAAGAGAAAAGAAAAAGAGAAGACTGAATATGGTGCGCATTTCACTTAGTTATTACGTATACGGTAATTTACGACGATCATCATCATCATCATCATCATCATCATCATCATCATCATCATCATCATCATCAGCCTGTTTCGATCCAGTGCAGGACGAAGGCCTCTCCCAACGATTTCCAATCCATCCTATCCTGAGGCGCGTCCGCAGGCCACGCGGAGCACAAACCGACTCTTTCGTGGGAATAAGCATAGTCTTTAGGCCGCGTTTCGAAGAACCGCGTTCTGTGCCGACGACTCCTCGGCAAAATGTTTGGAGGTGCGCTCACAACTTGCACTGGCAGCACACTCAGAAGCGGTTCTCTGTTTCGACGCGCGTACCATGCTTTTCTCTCACTCGAGCCCGTGATGAATGCATGCGCCAGCAGATGTATAGCGAATCGCACCGCCTTGACCAGCAACCCAGCATTGATGCCATGACGAAGCACACGTGGATCTATAGAGGCTATGTACAGAGAAGAGGCTGTCCTCAGAACTTTTTTGGGGCTCATTGAAAACCATGCTATACGGCACTTTCGTCGTCATAGTCTGAGGGTCTCTATATCGATACCTTCATTGCTACCTTCTTTCGGACATTTTGTGCCTGAGGCTCAGTACGTGTGAGTAAGCGCACTGTTTTCCGCCGGGTGTCTCTTCGTCTAAGGTCTGCTGCTGCAGTTTCTCGTAGCATAGTTTGACAGACCTGTTACACGTACGGCTCGTTTCAATAGGCTTTCATCAGCAGTGATTTCGGGCTGATTGGGGCCTATTCAGAGAGAATGAGTACCTCGTGGCTTTCGTTATGCCCGCGTGTTCTCGCGAGCGTTTGAGACTATCCGGGATCCTTAGCTTGTGCCCATAACGACTATTATAGACAAGGCTTTTGCAACTTGAGCTATGCTAGGTTAATTTGACATTATTCGTGAGTATTTTTGCAAGAATGAAAGAAAGTTATCGCTTAATTAAATAGCATATTCGGCATTGGCGACTAACAAGAGTGTTTCTTTTTTAAACCCTTGAGCGGGCACCCTTTGAGAGCGTCTTGTACCATCTACTGCGAAACTAACTAATTCACTTTAATTATAGGTTTTTGAGTGTTAAAGCCACGGTATGATTATGAGGCACTCTGTAGTCGTGGATTCCGGATTAATTTTCACCACCTGGGTTTCGCTAACGTGTTCAAAAATCTAAGCACGCGTGCGTCCTGGCATCTTCATAACCCAGAATGTGTGATGTACTTTGCTCAATTGCCATTTGCTTCTTCGGTTTGCCCAGGTGAAGGGCTAGAACATAGCACAATGATGTGCCTAAGAAGAAACAATGTGACGAGAAACAACATTCAGGATTCAACGCGCGGTGCTTGTCGTTGCCTATGTGGCGACATTGTGGCCGTATACACTTGTTTCGGCACGAAAGTCAGCACACAGTGGAAGTTAACAAAGTTAATGGCATTTGTTATAGTATAGTCAACAGAGTACTTCTGTAACAGCGCGTTGACTGCACATAAGTATTTCTGTAGGGCTCAATGATGTCTTTTTTCTACGAACGCCTTGTGTTCGCTGTCTTGTGTTAAAAGCTTGCGCACCTCCAATTTCTTATTATATTTGAAATGACACTGCCACCCAAGCTGCTGCCATCTGACTGGTACACTGCTTACGTAGTTTCGGTTCATAGAAAGTGTCTTCGGAGTCGGTCTTCAAATTATAGGCCCATTTAACTAACTAGTGTATGCTGCAATACATTAGAACACGCAATGTATTCCACCATTGATCATTACTTAGCGGAAAACAACTTTTTCACTTTCCACAAGCATGGCTTTAGGGACAGCCACTGCTGTGTTACTCAACTGGTTAAATTTTCCTACAACCTTTTCAACGTGTTCCAGCACCTAGATGGGCAGCATCATGTCGGATTATCGTCTGGCCCTTCGTACGGTTCCGCATTCTTTGCTCTTTTTCAAACTATTCTACCTCGGTCCGCCACAATTAGTGCCTGGATGGTTATTTGAGAAACAGGTACCAAAAAATAGAAATTAATGTATCAGATTCAGACTCAGATTCAGATTCATACTTACTATCATTAGGCGTTCCAAATAGGTATATTATGAAACCACTTTTATAAGTTTATATTAACAATATGTGCTTAGACATAGCATCCAGGCTTACACATTGATAACAAATGACTGTGTGATCTGTAAGGAAGGTAAGGATCACGTAAACACTACTATCTTACAGGCACTACATTGAAAGTGCCGCAAATGATCGCACCACATTAAACATATTTCCGAGTGTTATCACGTACAGTTTTTTTAGGAAGCGCAAAAAATGTAAGAAACTACTACTACGAAAACACTCAGCGGATAGCAATGTGTCAAATACCTGGGGAGGTATATTTTCATCGAACCTATAGCTTAGAATAACCATGTGAGCTATATAACTGAAACACATAGACGGGTACATTTTTTTTTTGAGAATTAACTTCAGGAAGAGATTGTGTGAGGTCACAGAAGTGTTATACTTTTCTAATGTTCGCCCTATCTCGGAATATGCTGCTGTGGTATGGAACCTTGAGTCGGTAACTCGTGTTGACGAGTTTGAAGCTATCCTAAATGATGCGGCACGATTTATAACTATCTCTTATCAGGCTAACACTAGCTTCACTGCCCTGAGGACACATTCCATTAGGGGCGAAATTAAAGATCGTTGTTTGCGAACGTGGGCAGTTTTGTTCACTTTCCACTGCGTGTCATTGGCCATGGTCATGCCATGCTCATAAGCGACTGGGCCCGGCTACAATTTTGCATGACCAGACATTTTTTCTGCACATCACGCGTTTAAGCTCACGAAAAAAATAGTTTGTTTTCATAAAGCACTCTTATTTATTTAAATACGAAAAAGATTTCGTTTCGCACTATATTGTAACAAAACATGCTCGTCAATTTTGGGAATGTTAAGCTCTTGCCCATTGGTTGCTCTCGCCTCCCGTTCTCGCATATTTTATGTGTCACGTTGGTATAAAACCCACTCAAACAAAGGCGATGACCAATCTTGGAAGCCTGCGCCACACTCAGTTACGCCATATCCGCAGCGCGCACGAGAGCCGCGCCCCCAACATCGCGACGTCGCAGCGAGCGAACGCGTTGTGTTCTGAACAAGGATCTATGATTATGCCCTAGGACACACTTGATATCCGTCGTGCCATAGCTAGGTGTTCACAGTCAAATCAAATTTATCGAAGCCATATTGCCATCAGCCGCTGCGTTTCCCGAAAATCACACATGTTTTTTGTACAAAAATAAGCACACGAGTGTGATAGAAAAATGCGCACAATTCCCTGCCGTATAACAATATTTAAGTCGTCCTTCTTCCCCCGTAGCACTAACAAATGGGACAAGCTGCCTCGAACGGTGGTGTTGATATAGGGCAAAGATTTTGTTTGCTTGCTAAGAGGTAATACATATGGTTTAGAAGAATTTCCTGTATGGAGGTCGATGATGATATGTGGTTTTTATTGGCGCAAGGGCCAAGTGTGGCCTAAGAGCTCCAGTATGTATACGTCGAGTCGGTGCAAGTCAACAAAAGGAATATATTGCGCAAACTAACGACCACGTAAACCGTGCAGGCACGAAGCCTGCGCTGGCCCTTGTGCGTGGTCGAGGTGGTCGTGAGTTTGCGCAGTTTTATTCCTTTTGTCATACACTCTTGGCACGGTAACCTTTAGTTCATTTTATAGGCACACAAAAATGTGAAAATATGCTCCTTTACTAAAGGTTAAAGCACTTTAACCTTTAGTAAAGGAGCATATTTCCACATTTTTGTGTGCCTATAAAATAAACTAAGTGTTACCGTGCCAAGAGTGTATTTGCGATAGCTCGTATAGTCAAGGACCGTAAACGTCTGCCACGTCCTGTGACAAATTATGCGTATTTCCCTGTTTTTAATATTTTTTCTCCAACAGTTTGGTGTGCGTTGCTTAATCTGACTTGAAACTTCGTTCTTGGAGCGTACATCTGCTTTTCATGTGCTTACCTGCGATCGCACAATGCAACAATTGCTCTGATTGCTTCCCTTCGTAGGAACCTGCTGCAGCAACACCTTCCGGCGAGCTGCGGTCGAGTGAGTGAGAGTAAAGTGATAAATAAATAAATAAATAAATAAATAAATAAATAAATAAATAAATAAATAAATAAGATGAGAGCGCCTTCATTTCACGAAAGCGGTACTTGTGATACGCAGGGAAGCGCGTTTAAAGTCCGAGTGAGGCCGGTACATTTCATACCGAGTAAGGAGCAAAGCGGAATATCGGCCTACATGCATGAACTAAATGTGCATTTGTACAGGAACAAAACTGATTCGTCGAAAAAAAAAAAAAGAAGCTCTTGAGCACCAAGGGCGTGCGCGTGGTGTCACGGCCTTCAGGTTATGCGATTTCTGCAAGCGCCGCTGCGAATACGTGCCACGATCACTATACATATATTCCGAAACGGGAGATGACGAGGAGCGGAGACTGTCAGCAGTGACACATGCTGCACGGCACTCCAAAGTTCAGGCGTTCCGACCTCGGGATCCTCTCCTCTTGCCATCCAGTGCATCTCGCAACCCGTGCGCTGCAAACAGACGCCACGCAGCATGGCGAACGCATCATTTCGCTCGCCCTAGCGGCATCGCTCGGTGACCGCGGTTCTAGCGCTGGGACGGAAGGGACGGCTGCCTATCCGTTCCGCGACACGGCCGCTGCATGCCGCTCGAGAAAGAACAGCGGGGGCTTTTAGCCGCTGCTTTCAGGTTGGTGGGAGGCGGCGCGTATGTAGATTCGCCTGTCGTCTTCTGGTTCGCATCTGGCGGGGTTCTCTGGCCAACACGGCCGAGATTGGCCCGGATTGTCTGAGATTGCCAGGGTGCGCCGATGGGAATCGAACCGACAAGAACGCAAAGTATTACCCGCCGTGGCGGAGCGACAGGGAAAGCGAGGCAGAGAAAATGCGCGCGTCTGCGTTCGACGCGAAGCGTGCTGTATAGGAGAGCACGGGCACGGGCGAGGCAGGTCGGGTGTGCCCTAGCAGCTGAGGAGGACGCCTCTCCACGCGACCCAGTGGCCCGGCTCACCAACTTTTGCTGGTCTTCCCCATTTCGCCCGCAATGGCGAGGCGTCTCAGGCGCATCCTTATATGTATACGCTTTCGATATGCTGGTTCGCTCATTCGACTGCGTCGTTTTTCGATTAGCGAGCTCCACGTGCGCATATTCTTCGATGAATCTATTCCTTTCATTCGGTGTCGCTTCGATCGCTTTTTTTTTTTTTTCGGCGCTTCCGAGGGTGCCAGTCGCCGGCGGCTGTAGTTGCACATCCGCTGCGGAGCTGTCGCCGCAGCTTTGATGGAAACGAGGTCGCTTTATTGAGGGTCCAGATTGCATCCAGGAGACAGATACTACACGCGTCCAGCCGTCCCGCGCGGCTAGCAGCATCCGGAGAGGAGCGCGCGCCTTGCGCTGCATGTGGCTGTGACCTGCGGGGGAACGGGGTCTGCTTCCGTTTACAGAAGCACAGCCCTTCTTCCGTCTCCTGATCGATCGTGTTCGCTGACGAAGGGCTTCTGTTTGCCGGTGGCGAACCCGTGCCCCTCTTAGGCCCTTGTCAACGTACGGCACACTGTGCGCCATTTTATATTCGCCAACCGGCGCACTTTGTTTGCGCGGCCAATGTTTGTATTCGCTCGGCTAAGTACTTAACCGCCCGAGCCTTCGGGACCTCGATTAGTTCCTGCGTTGCGATTACTTTTTGTTTCATGCGCGGAGTGCTCGGTGAATTCTTTTGCACTGTGACTTTTATTGGTATCCACTTTTTTCCTTGTTTTAGTAGCGTAGTTTACGCAGTGATAGACATCGATGCAAACTGTATGAGCTCTTCTGCCTGTGTACCTTGTTACGATAATTACGTAGATGTATACGCTGTCGTAGTACGTAAGCTGTACTATGATATAAATTTATTACACTTTTTTTGTGGGCAAATGAAGTACTTAAAATGGACGCCGGGTAATGAACAAAGCATCTCTTACGTATGTGTTGACCGCTGTTATGAGCGGTGGACCCCTGAACGCTGACCAGTCAGGAAAAGCACTGGAAATTTTGTGCAGACAGACGCTAAAGTGGGGCTTCTGTCAACGTGAATTAAGCGATTCTTCTTTTTTTTTGTTTTTAAACTTAGAGTAGGGTGATTGTTTGGACAAGTAGGAAGAGGAAGGAAGGGGAAAACAGAAAGGCAGGGAGGTTAACCGGAAAGGCGTCCGGTTGGCTACCCTACACTGGGGGAATGGGAAGCCGGAATAGAAAGGTGGAAGAGAGAGAGAAAGAAGGGGAGAAATACTCACAGTAGGAACTTTATTGCTGCTTTATTGTAGCAATAAAGTTGCTACTGTGAGTATTTCTTTGTTTTCATTTTATTCTGCAAGGTTCACCCTGATAATTTCTGCGCTTAAATCTGTTGTTACTTGTCGCTGGCATGTGCCCCCAGAACCATCCCATAAAATACAGTAATTATTGGAAACATAGTATGCATGATACTTCCTTGGGAAATACGATCAGACCTAGCAGAAACTGCGGATGTAGCACGCGTGCGTGTGGGAGGCCTCTATTTTCTTTCCTTGTTGTTTAAGCTTCGTGAAAATCTTTAATTCCAACACGACAGCGGCTACACTTAAAAAAAAAAAATGCCGGCTCCGTATAAAAGCAATAAACAAACGTCGAATGTGCAAAAAGCACACCCCACGTGTGGTCAGAGAGGGAGAACAAAAAAATAAAAGAAATTAAATATACTTAGCCAGAGAGTCTGAAAGCTAAAGGTCTTGCACATGGATAAGTTAAAGGCAGAACGGAGGGAAAAATGGCAAATGAATAGACACCCTACGTGCACAATAAAATACTGTTTATATAGGTAGTACCCGAGATTTATTGACATTTATTTTTTATATAAAAGGGCTTAGGATACTGCGTTCATCATCAGTTTTATTATTATTATTATTATTATTATTATTATTATTATTATTATTATTATTATTATTATTTATACAGCGCTGAACACATAATATTTGCTATTTTTAAATATTTTGGCAGGGTAATCACCCCACAAGGGTGATCGTGGATGTCGCACTGCAGGGTCAAGCACAGGAGGTGCTTGATAATCTCTTCATCCTTGAAACGTCACTTGAAGAGGCGTCTTTAATTTTCTTGAGGAATATAAAGCGTCCAACCGTTTTGCTAATACAGTCACACCACGACATAATGAACCATGATTTAACGAAATCCTCTATATAGCGAATTTTTTTAATTTCGCAATCTCAGTTGTATTGAAAACCATGCATGTTTATTTGCCATTTGCTGAAGTGCTTTCGTGACAATCTCTCTACTTAAAGAATTTTGGGGCTATTTGGAGCTTGTATTGAAGCATCTCCGACTCACAAGTTACGAAAAAATATCCAGGTAGCCGCAATGGGGGGAGTTACCTGTAATCGTCCTTTCACGCTAAACGTTCTAGGAGCGAGAACCCCGGGGTGCGAAATTATGGTTTACCAAATTTCAGGATTAATGCATTCTAGACATGCCGAATACTACTGGGGAAAAAGACTACGAACTTCCACCACAACAATGACCGAAAAACATGCGAATATGACATATAACCGGTCGCTTCAAGTTCGCGTAGCTTGCAGAAACGAAATCAACGTCGCCGTCTTGTTTTCCCCCAACAAAAACAAAACACGTGCCGCAACCGTACGCGCTAAGTAGTGATGCGGACACAAAATACTTGCACGGATGCAGTAGGCGATGCACATCACACAATTAGCTACTCCACTCTTTTCTTCAGCGGTCGCGCTCAGTATGCTTTCTCATGAGATTCGCGACTTTACGAAATCCTCAATATAATGAAGTTTTTTGGTTTCACATGCGACTTCGTCATATTGCGGTTTCACTGTGTATGTTACGTTGTAGTGGGAGAGATGCGTCGGTAATGCTGAATTCACACGGTGGGTTGGATCACTGATCCAGTCGGAAGACGAGCACGATTTGACTGAGCTGCACAGAATCGTTGTGTAAGCAGCTCGCCTGGGCCGCCCTTAGGTGTGGCACGATTTCGCGCCGTTGAGCGACGCTTTCCTTACATATGAAGCTTTGTTCGTTGTGCGATTTACGTTTGAATGAAACGACGTCAAGAATCGTGGTTTCTTAAGCATCTGTTACATCACTCGGGAGTATTAAGCAAAAATCAGAGATGGTACAACAACCGCTAATTCGAAATTGTAGCGCAGCTGTTGGCTTGTATCGAGTTGAGTTGTTTTGAAGAGTGGGTGGGTCCCCTCGAAAGTGGCACTTAGCGGCTGTTCCGCTGGCGAGCGTCGTGTTTTCTTAGCGACGGCGCTCAGCTTCTGTTTCGGCGGCACCCATCTCTGGATTTTGGCGTCGGTGGCGCTGAGCTTCTTCTCGGGCAGATTGTTTAGCTGCGCAGTAGCATTTCCACCGGTTGTGTCGCTCATTTCCAGAAAGAAAGCGTGGACACGGGGCAGCGTGGCTTGCATAGTGCTCACTCTATAGCGGTCGCGGCACAGGTAAAGTAGAGCATGCGCCTCCACCTACGCTTCTTGCCTGACACTCTCTTCGCTGTCACTGTCTTTCGATATCCGTTGCACTGTGTTTCCTCGGTCGCTAAAATCTTCCTCCGCTTTCCTCCACATGTTTCTGTTGTACCTTTATTATCTTTCTTCTTCTCGCTTCCTTCGCTGTCACTGTCAATTACTGCAGCTCTCTGCGTTCGCTTCCTTTCATCGTCCCTTGTTGCAATCGTTCGCTCGGTTACGCCGACGAGAACTACGTCAAGTTCACGAACGGGCGCTTAATAGACGCGCTCTAATAACGAGAACAGCTGCGGTAACTTACCGGCAAAACAACTCCTTATGCGATGTGGTAGCGGGCTTTCTCTCGGCAGACACATTGAACATGAAAAAGGGCACCTTGTCCCGTGGGGCACGGTAGCACATGCCGAATGGGTACAGGAAATGCGAAATGGGTCTCGGCAAACGAGGAGAAATTGACAATTTAACGCTTGCCTGTCGACAAAGATTCAGAAAATGGCACTCTGTGCGCACTTGCTGGTGGGGCGATATGTAGCTGACATCTGCGACGTTAACGCGAATGCACTGCGCAAGACTGCAACCTTCTGCCGGGGTTTAGTCCAGTCTGTACGTCGAAGTACGAACACTTTAAGAATGCGTGCTTCGTGTGTTGTTTCATGGTTCACACACACACACACACACACACACACACACACAAGCGCGCGTGCGCATTATATATATATATATATATATATATATATATATATATATATATATATATATATATATAAGCAGTGAAGAAACGGACGAACGTGCGAGAACTTTTTACTTTCAACGTTTCGGCCGGTGGTCCGGCCTTCAGGAAACATCAGGAAAAAAAAATATATATATATATATATATATATATATATATATATATATATATATATATATATATATATATATATATATATGTGTGTGTGTGTGTGTGTGTGGTTTTAACTGTGCTATGTATGGTAATTATGGCATAAATGGAAAAAGAATTGAAATGGAGGAAAGAGCAAAAGAACACACCTCCTTCGGTCCTTCGGTACGGATCGAACCTACGGCCTTCAGATGTTATCCGACGTGATAGTAGGATCGGAAGGTCGTACGTTCGATCCTTATTGAAGGCAGATGTGTTTGTTCCACCACTTTTAATTCCTTTTCCAGTTATACGAGAATCACCATACGACAGTGAAAAACTAGATTAATTTCCCCTGTGCTTGCTGTCTTTGGCTTCTTTAGGTTGTTCCAACAAACAAACTAGCCCTTTACTCCGCTCCTTTGCGGAGGAGTGAGCTGATCTGACAGAACAGACCAGTAGCAGGTGAATGAGGTCTATTGTTCATCCCTCATGCTGCTTATTAAGGTGCGTGCCAAATGCGCGAAGCTAAAATTTCAATACGTGGCATGAGAGATGAACAATTGACCTCATTCACCCGTTACTGGTCTGTTCTGTCAGATCAGCCCACTCCTCCGCAAAGGAGCGGAGCAGACGTTTCTGTGTAGGTTCACTAACGATAATGTGAAAATCTGCTCGAGTTATTTTAGCCCCTCGACTACTCCCAGCTACTGAAAGGGATATCTTCATGGGGTTTTTATATGCTTGAGAAAGAAATTTGGCCAGTTCCCTGGCAACCAGCTTAGTTCCACGTGAAACAAGCGTTTCTTCTGGAGTGTGCTTCCGGGCATCTCTACTGCCGCCTGGCGAGCTCTTTATTTCAGCTGCCGGTAACAGCCGTCCGAGGGCAGTTTATGGCTTTCACCCAACGGGAAAGAGCGTCGAGAATGGGCCAACATCGAGATGTATAGTTGTTCACACTGACTCCAATAAACTAAAAGGTTTCCTGAAACACTGCGCGCTTTTTCTGCAGCCCCTGGTGTCGATGCCTTGGCGCTCACGCCTGGCTTGCAATTATTTCGATTGCCGTATATTTCCTTGGGACTCTGTGGCTGTAACTTTCCCTGCCTTCTCTGCTCCCCTCTGCCTTACAGCGACTTGTTTCTGCTTTAAACAGCTACATCCGCCGCTAGAAAAGCCTGTTTGCCTTCTTCGTAGTTGCTGCCGTTAGGCGGAGACGCAGTCTTGGATGTCCGCGCACGTTCGTAGCAACTGCTGACGGAAGCCGATATTGTGACACGTTTCTAGGCTCCTTTGTAGCTTACCGAGTTAAACTTTCATATTTCCTCCTGCTTATTTTATTCTGTAGGAGCAAAGTTTGTGGATGTGATAAGTACGGAGATACGTAGAGTTAATAGGAGAAAAAGATCATAAGATGGATAATGTATTTCGACTTTGCGACTTCAGGTTACTTAATGTGCTGGTGTTTATACTTTGGTCAGTGAGTTGCTTAAATAACGATGCCTTTAACTGACCAGATGGTGTTTTGCGTGCTCAAGGGGCTGAATTCGAGTGCACGCATGTAATTTCTGAATGCCAGAATATGCCCTAAGTATTGGAACAGTTATGGCACTTAGCGTAGGTTCAGCAGCCGCATATGTGCGCTGGTTCCAAAACAATGTAGTTGTGACCGTTACTATTCGCGTCATGCTTACAAGATGGCAGCGATGTAAATAAAAAGAGGGACGCAAAGAAAGTGTGCGATTGCAAGATCACACATGAAACACATTGACTATTTTCTGGCATGGGTAGGTGTGAACGGTTTAATAAATTACTGTTGTGACGCAGTCGGGGATCCGCGTTCTTGGCTGCAGCAAGAATCGGTAAACGGCAAGCAGCCTGACGCTTTGGCTCCCGCGAGTTCATGCGCATACAAAATGGTTGCTCAAGAACTCTGGAGGAGCTACCGATGCCAACCTGAACACTGCGGCCTCAAAGGCGGCTACGTGACCGGGGATTTATGGCTAAACAAAGGCATTTGGGGAGCGCGCGTTACTTCAAATAAAAAACAAGGCTCGACGCCTTTTGTGAGATGGCCGAGACGTGCCCGCATCCACACGGTGTAGCGGCCGGATCCGCACAGTGGTTGCACAATGCCAGCAGTCTTTCTTGAGCAGACGGGCGCGTCGCAGAGTCAGGCTTGTGCGCCACCCTTCTGTGGCCTTGGATGTCACCTCGCTGTGTCACAACTCTGTGGTAGAAACAACTTAATGAGCAAACAGACAATGAAGCCTTCATTGTCTGTTTGCTCATTAAGTTGTTTCTAACAAATAAAGAACGAGCTCTTGACCCCTTCCCTTTCGTTAACTCTGTGGTAGAGCACTCATAAAATATCTCGAACAAGCTGGCCGTGTTTAATTTTATAGAAAAGCTGGATATGACTAGCGCTCCACGCATTTTAAATGCGGAGCATTTCTTAGTCGCATGTACGATGTCGCGCTTCGGCGTCGGCGGCGCCGTCCACACCCCCACTGCGCATGCTCGGCTCGTCTCGTGCTGGCCCACCGGGCGTTCAGCAAGCCGAGCATGCGCAGTGGGGGTGCGGACCTCTCCACCGTACTCCTCTCCCTCGAACGCGGGCGGTGTGTATATAAGCGGCGGAGCGCGCGTTCGGAATTCAGTCAAGGGCGTCTTTGCGGACCTCTCCCCCGTACTCCTCTCCCTCGAACGCACGAGAAGCAGCGGCGAAACGTGAGCAGCGAGCTTTAAGACCCCAGGTACGTGAGCGAGAAGCGGCGTGCAAACGTCGTCAACGGGACGCGGCTCCGGACGCTGCTCGTGGACGCAAGCGCCTTCATTCAATAAATAAGAATAATAAAGACGAAATAGCAATTAAGCATTCCCAAACCATACCCAATTACGCAACATTCACGCGATACCCCCACCACTCTGCGACGCATTTACTCGAGTTCCCCGAGTGGGAAGACGCGGGCGGCATTTTTTTTTTCGTGCCCAGCACCAACACAAAATGTGGGCCGATCCCACATGCACTGCAATCTCGCAATTGTCTGACTAATTTGCGAAACTACCGTATCTAGTATAATAAGGGTAAACGGTGAGCTCGACAGATACACGTAGACGAAAGAAGGGATAAATACAAAACGAACAGACTTGCGCGCTAAGAACTTTTATTTATATCTATTGTTATGAGGATACACAGCGACAGCGCAATTTCTAAGGGCTGACTCTTCTATTTTCCGTCTCTTCATCTGCCTCCGCGCTCGCC
Organism: Hyalomma asiaticum; assembly: GCA_013339685.2. Classification (NCBI taxonomy): domain Eukaryota; kingdom Metazoa; phylum Arthropoda; class Arachnida; order Ixodida; family Ixodidae; genus Hyalomma; species Hyalomma asiaticum. The sequence continues at coordinate 259,225,991 of CM023481.1, forward strand.
AAGTGCGAGCACTCAGGCTCCTTTTCCGCTCTTCGTCGTCGCACTCGACCAGAACTGCGAGTGTCTGTAGCAGAATTTGTAGTAGTTTGCAGCAAATGCAGCGGCCTCTGGCGGAGTCGTGGTCGCTCTCGGCCACTCTGTGTGCATGGGGGCACGGCAAAATTGCTTGGTGGACGACAGTGGCTGTGCAGTGGTAGTCGCAAGTTGCGCAGATGATGCTAGCTCATCGTAGTTGAATGAACAGAGCAAAAGAACGCGAACACTGAACGAGCCAGTATCTCACTAAGGTCAGGTTCACCGTTTACCTGGGGTCGGGCATTTTTCGCGTCTCCTGCTGGACACGGGCGCCAACACGGTGCCGCCGAGTGCACGTGCTTGGCTTCTGACGCAACCAGCGTTTGCGCAGTGCCGTCGCCGTAGGGCCTTCCGAGGTGCGCAAGCCGATGGATCGAGACCCAGTGCCACGTGCAGCCAGTGCGCCCTTTTAGGGGCGAAGCTCCTCTTAGTCTAACCTTGTCCCGCGTCAGGCGTAACCGGCAGTATCTCCCGGGAGGCACGCGCTCGCCCTCGGCGCGTGCCTCCTGCCCTCGGCGCGCGCCCTCGACGCGTGCTGTCTTGTGTGAGAGAGAGAGAGACAGAGAGAGAAAGCGAAAGGCGCGCGTTGACTATGGAAACGCTCTTTCTTAGATGAACACTCTACCAGCTCGCAAAGAAGGAGAACGCGCCCTCACCCGCGAGAGACAACGTTGGCGCAGGCAGCGTCTCCTAGCGAGTTTCTTGATTGAGAAATATCGACTGCTCGCGTTGGGGAACCGTTCACCGGCCACCCATATGTATATATATAGGCACTGGATCTTGACTTGCAATGAAGTGCCGGTGGGAGATTTCACTTGTGCATAGTTGAACCATGAGGATTCGTAGCGTGCGCGTTAACTAAATTAATCCGGAACTCGGCACGATCTACGATGAACCTCCCGAGCTTCGCCCACTCATCATCGTTCACTCCGTGGATATGCTGTAATTTTTTTGATATCCTTGCCTGCAATGGATGACTTGTGATGCACGGGCAGGTCTCCGACGACAGCGACCTGAGCCATGTTGCGCATTCTGGCATCAGGAAGACAGATGTCGCCTAGCAAGTGGGAAACATTATGGCATTCCACCAATGACTGCCGCGAAGACCGTGCCTTTGTCTCTGATTCTTCAGAGATGATCCTATTGGAGCACGTCGTCGACCCGGCAATCGTAATCCGTCAGGAAGTCTGTATCCTACATTGGCGTCTCCATGTTCAAAAGTGAAAGTGAGCTTATTGGCTGCGTCAACGACTTTTGTGGCTTGAATGTGGTCTCGTCCTCTCGTAATGGGCTCGCTTCGGAAACACGCGAAGTCCGATAACTGAACGTGCGAACGGAGCCTGCGTTCGGTTGTTGTGCCAGGGCAGCCTGTGAAACTGTCTAGTCATACCCAGGTGCGACTAGACATGTTCACAAGCCCTTCGCATTCATGACCACGCACTTGCATGGTTGAGGCTTCACGACACTGCCCCTGTGATCATCGTTGCAAGCTTTAACATGAAAACTTCAAAACCAGGCAAGGAGTGCTTCGCGCAGGTTGTTACACAAGAGTTTGAAATGCCACACTTATTCGAATCGTTCAGCTTCTCAAAACTGTCGTGTGCAGATGAAACTTAGGCCGAAAATCTGTCTAATTTTATAAATTGACTGATCGGGTTATATCATAGTGATCACAAAGCAACCTTCACCACCATTACCAAATGATCAACACAAATGCATGTACTCTCGTCTAACCCAGTGCGATATACAGCTTCGCTGGTCATATACCGCCAACGAGGGATGTACCATAAAAATGTCCCTCTGCTTCACATAGAAATGTACCCATTGACGGGGGCAATGCAGAGGTATGTCTAATCACATTTTTTTGTGTCACCCTGTATAAGAGTGTAACACTCACGAATGAGGGGTTTAGGAATTATATCTACAATTTTCTAAAACCGTTTTTATCAATATCATCTATTATGTAAACCCGCATCATGTTAGCTGTAGTCCCAAATAATCCTTTTCATTAACGAAAACAGAGCTGGCAAGCTCACTTTCATGTTGTCGTAATTCGTTATGCTCTGAAAGCTAGGCTTTCTTCAAGCAAAATGGAGTAACGCAACGAAAAAGCTTCCACTTCCTCAGGCGCCCTCAACTCAAAAAATTACACCATCTCCCGCTAAAGGGGACCATGAGGCGATGCGAACCAGCACGGGGGGTGCACAACGCGTTTGCATCGGTTTGACTAGGTGTCGCGTTTGCATCGGTTTGACGCTAGCAGACGCTGCCTGCGTCAGCGTTGTCTCTCGAGGGCGAGGGCGCGTTCTCGTTCCTTGCGAGCTGGGAAAGCGCTTATCGAAGATTTCCGTCAGGCGGCAGCTGCGGGCGCTGCGGCGAGCGCGCTGCAGGCGAGGGAGAGAGTGACATCAGCCCGCACTGCGAGGGGAGCGTGACGTCAACGCGCAGCTGCGGCGTGACCTACTTGGCACCGCTCCAACACCTGCGGCGAGGGGAGCGCGTTGCGGCGCGTTCGTACGGACGGAGGGACAGCGTTACACAGGCTAGTCAAAGAGCTGCTTCGCATCTAATAAGGTACAAAGTGATATCAGTGCTCAGATCTTCATTTTGTCGCCTCTGTGAGCTCCGGAGGGGCTTTGACATGCATTCGTGAAATCTGGAGCATTCCTGTTCTTGTTCTTGTTTGTTTCCTTGTTTTCATTTTAAGACAGGCGAGTGAACCAAAGTTGTCTAGGAGTTCTTGGGTGTCGCTATTGATCGTATTTTCCTTAACAGAGTCGTACCTATCGACTACTTGGTTTTAATGCGCTTAATGTGCTGCTGTTGCTACCGGTGCTACTGTTACAAACTCACAATAAATATACTATGTCTGGAGCTGTCGGTTACGGTTTTGTTTTCAACAAGTGATTGTTGAAGCTTTCGTCGTTGTGTTATTCATACCATAATAGTGGCTTTCTCTTCCAGGACAGTTTATTTGGGGTACACTAATTCTGATCTATTATGCTTTGAGACGCCGAAGTGCATCGTGTATTCAGCGCAGTTTCAACGAAACCCCCTTCAACGAAAAAAGAAGGGGAAGCGGGGGGGGGGGGGGGGGGGTATGACGTCCTTTCATCGTATCCTCGGCTCAGTTTTACGTGTTTGAATAGTCAATCAAGTGAAATCTGCCCGTGTATATCACCACCCCGCCTTTCACTCGATGTGCGGCCTTTGCTGGTTTTTGGTGCGGCGGAGGATTTCGGCCACATGTAGATTAATGCTAAGAATAACAGTAAGGATGACGACTTGGTGTGAAGACGAGGAAGCAGTCACACTTTAAGCTCGTTTCTAGATAGCGATTAACACTCGAGGTTTCTGGTTACAATGTGACCTTTATCGAACCGGACATTCACATAGGTTTGCATTGTGGCCATCTGCGGAACGATCAGTTCATAGAAACCTGTGCTTTAAAGAATCCACTTGTGATGGGGAACACTGATTGAAAGCGTTGCCACTTGACGCGAGACATGCTTTGTTGAGTGAAATTTCGGCTTGACACCTCTGTAACACTTATAGTTGAAGGGACTTCGTCTCGCTCAGTGGCGACGCTTCACGTCATTCTTGCGAAACACCTGGGCGTGTATATGCACACGCAGCTCTCTACTGTTTGAACTCTTCGGGTGCACCTCGGCGCGCTGTGCTGTTCCTCTTTTCTCAAGGCTCTCTCGTCGCACTTAAAGTCCTAGTTGCGCTCGATAGGAAAGAGGTCACATGGATTCCAGAAAGATATCTGGTCGTGTCACTGCAGCTTCACTAGTGTCGCCACCGCGGTTCACAGCTTCAGGAAACAAATCGTTCGTCTCAAAATCACGCGCGGCACATACACGCATATCCCGGTCTGGGGTATGCGCCACACGTGATGAGGTGTATGCATCTCTACCTACTCAAGGTCACCGCTCTATATGCAGGTATGGGTTTTTTCTTCAGTATGCGACACTTGTAAGTGGGTATATACATTTTCATGCAGCTGCCGCGTTTGTCCACTGCTCTATAAAGTTCACTGCTCCATAAGTTCACTGCTCCATAAAGTACTTAGGACTTTCGCCTTAGTATCGAGGAGAAGCAAACGCCCACCACCAATATCGACAAACAGACCAAAACCAAAAGCTGCCGCGATTTTGGTCTTGTTTGGTTTCCATCAGGGATAACCAAATAATCGGTCGTCCCTGGTAAAAGCATATCTCTATCTCGTATTGCAGAGCCGATGATGTTACATTTCGTGTTCCACGAGAAGCTAACGTGCGGCAATGCAGCTTTAGTTCTGTCTGTTTCTGTGAAAAGTGTTTTTACCTTCACTGTGTAGCATGGGGAGAGGTTATGCATCCGGGGTTACATTCCTAAACGAAGCGGCACATCAGGCGTGACTCTTCCGCAGCTATTACGGGTTGACGGGTCTTCAGGGGGCATAAAGAAAAGGAGACAGGGAGAACGGGCACTCACTTAGAGATACGACGGGCACATACGCTCGCCGAGACATCTGCTTGCTCGGAAGGGGGATAAGGGGTGTGCGCTTTTGGACCAGCGCACTTCCCGGCAGCCGTGCGGTGTGCGGAGCTGCGTCGCGCCCCACCAGATTAGTGCTCCCCTTCAGTCAGGCGCGCCGCTCGTCGCCGCACTTCAATGGGCCCGGTAGCGGCCTTCGAGGATCGTCGAAGGCCCCCGGGTGCGCAATCAATTTCTCTGCCATCCAGCAGCGCGGAGCCACGGGTGCGCAACCGCACTTCCTTCTTCGATTTTGGCAAACTGCTTCGTTCTCTTTCCTTCATTAGCCGCGCACACGCGGCTAAGGACACTGCCAGCCTAGAGCGAAGGGTGCGCCCATTGCAGACACCTCGTTTAGGTCCTCGTTTTCTTCACCATTGCTCCAGGAGCGGTAGCTGTCGCCGTTTTGTCCGCGCTCACGTAGTACATTGTACACGCTGAAGAAGGGCGGGTGTTCTGAAACGTCTGTCTGCCTCTCACGTCGTTCTGCATTCGTTTTTCACAGTCTTGCAACACTGCCGCTTCTCGTTGATGAATACTATTCCTTTTTGTTTTTTTTTTGTTTTTTTCTCTTTTCATCACTTGGGCTTGTCGCTTACTAGGACAAACATCGAAGCAAGCCGAAAAGTCAGTCACGCGTATGCGCGCCGCAAGCGTTGTCTCGGTTGAGCACTGCCCTCAGCGTTAGTTGTACCCTGTATGCAATGGGATGGGCGACAGGCTCTACCGCACTTGGTTTCACGGACTGGGAAATTGCCAGCTGCTTTTACGAAGCCAAACGCCCGTGTGCAGCTTTCCTCATTTCTCGTCCTTGCAAGAAAATTGACGAACGCGCCATCGAAGTTGCATATCCCTCGCCGCCAGTGCACGTCGAATTAGCGTGAATCTGGCATGGGCAGGTGTCCCTGGATGGGCCACATGTCTGTGGTTGAAGGACGCCAAATAGATTACCTTGTCCTGCAAAGCTACAAGATTTTATAACAGAACAATGCATTAAATATCCCGTACGAGAAAACTACTAAACCGAACTTAATGCGCACTTAAAGGGACCCTGAACCCCCTCCCCCTCGCGCTTGGTTTTGAAAACGACTTGGTGTGTATTGACGGCCTCTCAGAAATACACAGCCGAAAGAATTATTCAACAAAAATCGTGGGGAGCGGATATAATGCGACCGGGAAATCTCCCTTGCTTGTTCTTTCACAATTAACACGGCAGAACAGGGCTCCGGTGAGCCGCCGTGAGCGGGGTACCCTGCCGACCGCGTTACCTGACCAGGCTTCAGTGCGTTAACAGCATGGCTGACTGGGCTTACAGCTACGCGGGGCTGCTCCGGTGTAGTTACCGTATATAGTAACGCTACACCCGCGTCGAGGAAGGTCCGCGTAAAGGCGCAGCGGGCGGCAGCGAATGAGTACATTTATGTCACCCATCGGCCATTAGCAGCAATTCTGCTCTAAGACGACATGGAGTAGCTGCAAGGAGAGAGAGGAGCTGCCCCTCTTGGAAAAGAGGTCACCTAAGTGAAACCTTGTGTTTGTGTGTGTGTGTGTGTGTGTGTTGTTTTAGGGGCGAAGCTCCTTAGGGTGTTGGTCGTTCCCTCCTCTGTAGTAGTACGTATGTAGTAGTATGTATGTAGGCACCTAGCGCCGCCGGGAGGCTCGCGCTCGCCCTCGGCGCGTGCCTCCCGGCGCGCGAGCTCTCTCACTCTTCCATCTGCTGTCTTGTGAGAGAGAGAGACAGAGAGAGAAAGCGAAAGGCGCGCGTTGACTATGGAAACGCTCTTTCTTAGATGAACACTCTACCAGCTCGCAAAGAAGGAGAACGCGCCCTCACCCGCGAGAGACAACGTTGGCGCAGGCAGCGTCTCCTAGCGAGTTTCTTGATTGAGAAATACCGACTGCTCGCGTTGGGGAACCGTTCACCGGCCACCCATATGTATATATATAGGCACTGGATCTTGACTTGCAATGAAGTGCCGGTGGGAGATTTCACTTGTGCGTAGTTGAACCATAAGGATTCGTAGCGTGCGCGTTAATTAAATTAATCCGGAACTCGGCACGATCTACGATGAACATCCGGAGCTTCGCCCACTCATCATCATTCACTCCGTGGATATGCGTGGATTTTTTTTTTCTTCACCAAGCCTGGGTGGTGATTGAGGGCCCCTTTCAGTGCCTTAAATGGTGTCTAGCGTTCGTTTGGTGCGCTTTTTGTTAAGTGAGGTGGGCTTTTAGTTAACTCGGGTTGACTGCCCCGCCACGGTGGTCTAGTGGTTATGGCACTCGGCTGCAGATCCGAAGGTCGCGGGATCGAATCCCGGCCACGGCGGCTGCATTTCGATGGAGGCGAAATGTTGAGGCCCATGTACTGTGCGATGTCAGTGCACGTTAAAGAACTCCAGGTGGTCGAAATTACCGGATACCTCCACTACGGCGTCTCTCATAATCAGAGCTGGTTTTGGGACGTAAACCCCACAAATCAATCAACTTTAGGTTGACTTGATCATATATTCAGTGCAGGTATGAGCCAGCAGGTGATTTCTTTCTTACGCGTGGCTCATACCACATATATTCAATGCTGTTTGTCTATCTCCATTTAATTTATTGTCATTAAGTACCCTGACGGTTGAAGGACTTTCTGTAATAAACTTATGCTCTGATAACACACAGACTCATGCAACTTAAACTTGATGTTATTTCTGTGATATTTATTTTTCTCCAGATTTTACTTTTTTCGTTAGCCCCATTCGGGGTCGAGTGGCAAGTGCTGAGCAAGAAGCATGTCTTCAGGCGCTAGCTCCGTAACGCCTAACGAAAGAACATACCGTATGGAACCCGTATAAGCAGCGCGAAGTTAATCTCATTGAATCGGTCCAGCGCAAGGCTATTCGTTTCATTTGCCGTCGCTTCGACCGGAACTTCTCTCCCACAGGTGCTCTTTCGGACTTATAACCCTGCAGCTTCTTTCAAGACGACGGCACATAGAATCTTTGAAGCTTTTGTACTCCTATAAAAACTCCCTTTGTTACCTCTCCGATCCGTCGCTTTCAATGCCTGCTTGCGTAACATCAACTAGAGCTTATCATGCCTCAAACATTAGACCATTCCATCCACGCACTAATACTTTAAGATACTGTTTTTTTTTCCCCGCACGATTGAACAATGGAATTTGTTACCTGTTCGTTTGTTGCCAATTTCACAATTTTTAAATGCCGTTGCTGATGTATGGTTTCTTTACATGTTTATATCTTGTTTTCATTTATTTGTTCGTAAAGCTTCCAATCTCTGCTTATTGCACATTTCTGCATATTTTTTACTTGTACGCCCACTCCTGCCATAGCACTAACGGGCTCAGTATGTATAAATAAATAAATTTAAAAGAAGACAAGGATAGCACATCTGGATAGTTAAAGTCCCACAGTTGCTGCTGCTTCAATACATGTAGCTCGAAGTAATCTATCTTTGTGCCAGCGAAAGTGGGGTCTACTAATCATATGTTGATCACTTAAAACAGCAATAATCGTCGCAGAGCGAGGCATGCAGAATATTGACACTAAAGAATAAATTTCTTCCGGTGTGTCAGTTGAAGTCCATTTTTCGCTTGAGAGGTGAGGCGTTCCAAATAAGGCAGCCGAAAACCACATATGATGGTGACGTTAAACATCCCAAGAGGAATTCTCTGCGGCATAACGAGGGAAAAGAAGCTCTCTTTTATCTGCCATGCAAACAACAAGCCCATCGCTACTCGATCGTAGCGTCCAACCGATTTGTTCACCAGAGGTTGCTCTTAAATAAACTGCGTTGTTAACAACCTGTACAGCATCTGCTAAGGACTTCCCTTGCGAACGCGCTGGTTAGAAGCCCTAACCAAGCTACGAAAGCGGAAGCGCAATATAACCGTGTTCCACTCGAAACACAGTTCCAGCCTAAGCTTCACATCACCGCGCTTTACAAACCAACTGTCCAAGCGTGCAGGTACGCTCAGAGCGTTTGAGTAGCTTCGGGCGTCTGGTTGCCTATATCCCATGGCAGCGTGAAAACCACGCGCACGCACGCCTGTGGTTTCAAAGCCACGGCTTTGTGGCAAATCCCTCGTGCGCCAAACGCGCGCCGTTCCCCCTGCGTCTGGCAGTGTTTCCTATCCTCGTATATATTTATATATGTAGTTCATTTTTCTTTAGGCATGGAGGAAGATATGCCCGAGTGTGCGTAGTCGAGTCGTTCTTCCGAGACCGACCCGGGCAAGTTCCAACACAAACCAGACGGCGTAGAGTCCCGAGTCAGAGCTGCCGGCGCAGGCAGCGGCAACTGGGCGCGGAGAAGAGCGCCAGGCCATGCACGAGCGGCGCCGTCGGGGAGCGCGCGTCTTAGTGCGCGGCTCAGAGGAGGCCCACTGACCGTGTCGGATGGACGGCCGGCCGCGTCCAGCAAGAACGCTTTCCCCTGGTCCGAGCGATAGGCACACGCGGCCGAGCAGCCCCTTCCCCTGCCTCTCAGGGCTGCACGCTATTTTCTCCGGCCTATATCGCCGTCGGGATCTGGCCAGTGGAGAGAAAGCAAGCAGGCTCGGCAGGCCCGCGTGCATCGGCCGTCTCGCTCGCCCCCTTCCACTATCGCCTCTCTTTACGTCCCTCCTGCGGCGACGTGATTCGCGGCATTGAGGTCGATGTGCGGCCAGCGTTGCTGCCCCTTGTGTGACGGCCGCCTTTTACGCCACAGCGGAGATAGTGGACTGCGCGTGGCAAGTGCCTTTCCTACGCGGGAAAGAAAAGGAAAGCCGCTTTTTTTTTTTTTTCTGCGCGCGTGCGTGGAAATGAATGGCCAGTCCTATGATCAATATTCCACGAAATATATGTAACATCTCGCTGTGGATTTGACCTCGTGCGTTTCGCGAGCGAAATCGAAGCAGCTTTCCTTGACTGCCGGGTCATCTCAACTTCCCGTCCTCGAGGTTCAGAAGTCGCTCTTTGGCCAAACATAAGAGCGACGCATATACACGCTTAAAAGAGGGGGGTGCCTTATGCTTTAACAGATTCTCTATGTAAAAGGCCTTTGTGGAATATCACAAGAAACCGAATGTCGGCTGAGTATGGTTTTTCAGTAGATATATTGATATGGAGACATAAAATGGCGACGAACAAGATAAGACGTGTGCGGAGGCTAAGTTGAAGAGAAGTGTATGTTGTTTATTACAATCAAAGTAGATTGTTTGTGGCCGATCTGAAATACTTGCGGGACAACCAGCTCGTTATCGAGTTCATCTAAAGATGTTCATCACTTGCGTAGTGCGCTCAGTCTTATCAACTCTCTCTCTCTGTCTCTCGCCTCAGCTAGCAAGAAGACAGTTTGTCAATTAAGTAAGGCAACATGGCATTGGTTGATGCTATTTTTGATCCTCTGACAAAGAATAACATTTATTACCTTCAAGATGGAAATGATATTAAAGGGTGGTTGGGCAGCGTAGCACAACATGGAGCCAAGCAGGTGCGAGCGTGAAGAAAAGCGCAACTTTCAATACTTGAAAATTAGCGCTATTGTTCACCGTCGTTCCATCTTATGTCCATGTTGCGCAGCGCTATCCAAAAACATTTCCGAGATTACGCAGGGACAAGACCGCTTCGTCACCCTTGTTGACATAAGAAATACTCATAAATAGGTGTGGGTAGACTGTGAAGGCCCGAAGGGCACTCCTCTCCAGCTAGCAATTCACGGCCCTCTATTGTGTTACCTAAACGGGTCCATGCTGGGGCAGGGCAAGACTCGAGGTACAGGCTACGGCTGCAATGTATTTTCGCGGGAAGACCTTGAAGTAACAAAAATAACAGCGGTGCATGTTATACTCTACAAGCACTTATGATCGTCCAATAAAGAATATTAGAGAAGCACTATAGAAACACTCGGAAGTCTATGCAGTCACATAGAAAAAGATACATCACAGTTTCCTCTCTGCATGATGTCCTCGACAAGGCAGAGTTCAATGTTGCAGTCTGTTGGAAGAGAAATAGAGCTTATTTCGTGCTGTAAACAGGTGAGCTGTGCACCGCCTCCGTCGTCCGTTCGGTCTTGGGGCGTCGCCAGTGCAACCGAGCACAGGCCCTTTCCTTGGGCCACCCCATTTCCATATGGGCATGGAATATCTGTTTATCCTCCTATTTCCGTCGGAATCAGAACGTCACCGAGTCTGCTGGGCACTCGTCTAGTCCTCGTTGTCGAGAGCATTGGGTTATCGTCTAGTGACCGCCCTCTCGATAGTCCAATAGTGCCCAAAGTCGTCTAGGACAGACATTTCCGTGGCCGCGTAGAAGGGGTACGGGCCACAAAAGAGTTAAGCTTGAAACGAGCACGAGACCATGTACTCTCTTTATTCGGACGAGTCACGTGACGCGTCCAGAGAGGGTAATCAAGGCTCGCAAAGGGATACGGCGGTCGCACCTCCTCTTACATGCACTTCTTTTTCGCCGCAAAGCTTCATATTCCGTCGAAGTCTGGAAAAGTGGTCTTTTCTACAAAAGGCAGCTTTCAAGGTGCACTTCGAGCTGTGGTGCACCAAAGGCGTGCCTTTAAACTGTGGAGAGCCATCATGGTGGTAATTGATAGTACACCGACCGCAACAGTACAGATGTCGTCACTCATGCGATGAAATTCAGCGACGCCAAGTTTAAACACGCCACTTGTCATCCATAGCAAATCGTAGGCGACTTGAAATTTTCTTGACCCATTTGCTCATAACGGGGCGCGAATGCATAGTAGGAATAATCCAGAACGCAGGCGATCACACCCCTAGATTGCACAAGTGGCTACCTTTCCGAAAGACTCATTACTTCCTTTGCTTGACGAATTCCTTTTCACATCCATAACGAAACATGTTACATGCTCCGGAGTGAGGAAGGTTGGTGAAAAATGGAAAGGGAATGTCCCATTCCTGAGATGCAGTATTTACTTGCCCAAAAAGGTCGAAGTACCTCTTCGTCCCACGCAGAAAATGACTGGTCGGTGTTTGATGGCAATGGTCATTGAACCTACTCTTTGGCCCCACCACGGTGGTCTAGTGGCTATGGTACTCAGCTGCTGATCCGAGGGTCGCGGGATCGAATCCCTGCTGCGGCGGCTGCATTTCGATGGAGGCGAAATGTTGAGACCCGTGTGCTGTGCGATGTCAGTTTCACGTTAAAGAACCCCAGGTGGTCGGAATTTCCGGAGACCTCCACTACGGCGTCTCTCATAATCAGAGCTGGTTTCGGGACGTTAAACCCCACAAAACAACAACCTACTCTTTGCCACACTGGACAATGACGCCACACTTTCGGAAAATTCCCGTCGCCGCCTCTTCGCCAAAAAACCGCCCAGCCTTTATTTCTATTCAAAAATATCCTTGTTCCATTGAGAGAGACCTGTCGGGCAGCGGCTTTGAGCAAGCTCTTGCTTTTATTGGGACACCAAGGTGCCGTTCTTCCTCCTGTCAACAGTTAGTGTGGGAACAACTTACGACAGCTATAAAATTATCTTAGAACAAAGAAAATTCTCCCACAACTACACTATATATACGAAAAATGCCCCGCCACGGTGGTCTAGTGGCTATGGCACTCGGCTGCTGATCCGAGGGTCGCGGGATCGAATCGCGGCTGCGGCGGCTGCTTTTCACTGGAGACGAAATGTTGAGGCCCGCGCGCTGTGCGATGTCAGCGCACGTTAAAGAACCTCAGGTGGTCGAAATTTCCGGAGCCCTCCAACACGGCGTCTCTCATAATCAGAGCTGGTTTTGGGACGTTAAACCCCACAAAACAAAAGAACAAGGTCATTACACGCCAAACGTCCCAGACATTGCGCTCGACCCTCTCCAATACTATTGTAAAAAATTGTGGACGTTCATATCAGTGCACTATTTGCCCTCGGAAAGTACTTTTCGGGAAAAAAAATTTTTTTTGTCTGTTACAGTGATTTGAACCTTGACGTTGTGGGTGAAACCTAGGTTGCGAAAAAATACTCTAAAAAATACAATACCTCACGGAGCACCTTAAATATCTGCTATTTGCTTGAAAAGGGATGGCACTATCTTATTATCACCCATTGACGAACACTACTATGTCTCACGATGTGCTTTGTGGTGAAGCAATACTGCAATTCTGCGCCCGTTTTGATTATTTTCTTAAACTTCTACGAATGTTACAAACACAATAGGACTATATCACATGGCTGGATAGTTGGTATTAAGCGTGCAAAAAAAGTATTCAAGTCGACGACCGAGTAGTTTCGAAGTGGGAGGGGCGCAAACATTGCAAAATGCGTGTAATGCCCCATGTTCAGGCTCATGTAGAGTGGTGATGCGGTCCAAGTAAAAATGCATGCTTGGTGTCATTTGGAAGAGTAAACAAAGGAGATTTATTTGTGAAAGTTTAATCGGAGTGATATTTGTTTTAGGCGAGAAATAAAAATTTATGTTGAGCCTTCGCGGCGTGCCCGGGCGCGGGCCCGTGAGTCCGCTTCACTGCGTCGCCACACTTCCTAGGGGCAACGGAAACATGCGGCGCCTACGCAGGTGGAAAGATCGTGTGCTGCTGTGAGTTTTCACGTTGCTGAAAACTTGCAAACAGTCTACATGGCTGGCAGAAGGCTTCGGAAGGGCACTAAAGGCTGCCGGATAGTAGTCGGAGCTGAGCACTATTTCACTGCCACTGCACTACACGCGCACGTACGACAGACACAGCACTCGGGTTGCAGCGATGCCCTCAGAAGCATGCTGGGCAACGCATCATCTCTCGATACCGATAACATTGGCTACCTTCATATTCAGCAATGGATCAGTGGTGTCCGCTGCAGGCTCGAAACAATTATCTTAACTCCAGCAGGAATTTCCTAAGAAGTTTTAAGACATGCTACAAGAGCTAAAGTTGCACCACTTCCTGAGCAAGCAGCAAGCAAAATATTTAAGAGAGCTGAAAACGAACCTCAAGGGTGACGCGTTGATTCTTATTTTGGACTTCGCAGATAATTATAGTTTCCTTGTGCAAGATGCTCCCCAATCATACGACTGGGTAAACACGGAAGCCACATTACATCCATTCGTCGCATACCATCGCTGCAAGGAAACTGGCTCCCTTCGGGCAAAATCATTTGTTGTGATTTCAGACAGTCTGGAACACACTACAGCTTCAGTGGCTACATTTGAACATGAAGTACTCAAAGTCCTAGAACACGAACTTCCTGATGTCAAAAAAGTTCACTAACTTTCCGATGTTGCATCGTCGCAGTACAAAAATATGAAAAATTTTGTAAACTTGTGCTACCATGAAAAGACTTTAGTTTAGCTGCAGAGTGGAACTTTTTCGCAACCTCTCATAGTGAGAGCGCTTGCAATGGTGTTGGCGGCACCGTGAAGCGGCTGACAGCCAGGGCAAGTCTTAAGAGACCCTACAAGGGACATATCCTTAAACCGCATGAGCTTTTCACCTGGTGAGAAGAAAATATCAAAGGTATATTTGTGCTCCTATTGCCAGAGATTAGGGTTGAAAAAAAGAAAGTTGAGCTCTCAGCAAGGTTCGAATCTAGAATCTTCCTCTAAGGTACGCGCACGTTTCACCATTTCGTGCCATCATCACTGACCACTCTTAATGCCGCGCTCACCTCCTACTCGGCAACACAGGCATTTCAAGTGGCGAAAACCACACGCCGGCAGCGGAAGTAGGAACTACAACCTCTGCAGAGATCGAAAACCGGGCACACAACCCGAGTGCTGTGTCTGTCGTACGTGCGCATGTAGTGCCGTGGCAGTGAAATAGTGCTCAGCTCCGACTACTAACCGGCAGCCTTTAGTGCCCTTCCGAAACCTTCTGCCAGCCATGTAGACTGTTTGCAAGTTTTCAGCAACGTGAAAACTCACAGCAGCACACGATCTTTCCACCTGCGTAGGCGCCGCATGTTTCCGTTGCCCCCAGGAAGTGTGGCGACGCAGTGAAGCGGACTCACGGGCCCGCGCCCAGGCACGCCGCGAAGGCTCAACATAAATTTTTATTTCTCGCCTAAAACAAATATCACTCCGATTAAACTTTCACAAATAAATCTCCTTTGTTTACTCTTCCAAATGACACCAAGCATGCATTTTTACTTGGACCGCATCACCACTCTACATGAGCCTGAACATGGGGCATTTCACGCATTTTGCAATGTTTGCGCCCCTCCCACTTCGAAACTACTCGGTCGTCGACTTGAATACTTTTTTGACACGCTTACTACCAACTATCCAGCCATGTGATATAGTCCTATTGTGTTTGTAACATTCGTAGAAGTTTAAAAAAATAATCGAAATGGGCGCAGAATTGCAGTATTGCTTCACCACAAAGCACATCGTGAGACATAGTAGTGTTCGTCAATGGGTGATAATAAGATAGTGCCATCCCTTTTCAAGCAAATAGCAGATATTTAAGGTGCTCCGTGAAGTATTGTATTTTTTAGAGTATTTTTTCGCAACCTAGGTTTCACCGACAACGTCAAAGTTCAAATCACTGTAAGAGACAAAAAAAATTTTTTTTTCCCAAAAATACTTTCCGAGGGCAAAGAGTGCACTGATATGAACGTCCACAATTTTTTACAATAGAATTGGAGAGGGTCGAGCGCAATGTCTGGGACGTTTGGCGTGGAATGACCCAACAATGAGATGAAAACAATTTTCGAAGTATTACTGTGGTGGTAGTGCTAAATTCGAAGTGAAATATAATGCATACACACTGTGAAATAATTTGGTTGGCTTAGTTATGCACAAACGCGGCGTCCCAGTAATTGCAACCATTGTTGCATTTGCGCGATCTGTCGTTACATGTGCTGAGAGCGCGCGCATGATTGTGCATGTGTGTACTTAGGTCCTTAGCCATAGGTTATACCTTTCTTCTTTATGGTATGAATGACGTCACGTCATATTGTTCATAGATTTTACACAATGTGATATACAGTCATGCATTCGGCACCAATTTTCTTCGCGGAGATGCTTCTACGCAGTCAAAATAAGCAACGAATTTTGTTACTCGCTTGCGATCCTATGCTTAGATCTAGAAATTATCAGAAAGAAGATTCCGAACTCTTATTTTTTTTTTTTTTTGCTCATAATGTGGTGCATAATATTAACTATTTCCGCTTGCCCTGTAATCCCCTGAACATTCTTCGTTGCCCCTCACTGTTGCGCTGCAAGTGTGTGCTTTGCCTGTATCGTTGCTCCATCAGCAGATTTTCTTGATTGTGTACACTTACGTACAAAAATTGTTTTAATTATTTGTATATGGATGCCTTCTAGTTTGCAGAGTGACTATCCCTTACGTTCCCCGCTCCTTGCTAAAGTCCTATCATATGGCTGCAGTGTAACTAAATAAAAAAAATTCTTGAACATGCACATTCTTTTTACATGTACACTCGGCGAATTCGAAGCCTTCACATAAAAGTTATGAATGGAAACGTGTTGTTTCAGAAGACTGCTTTTTTTTCTCTACCCAATCAGCTTCCTTTGCGAACATGCCACGTTCGCGCAGTTTAAGTCATTATGTCACCGCACATTAGCGAATCTGAAATAGCCCGCGGACTTTTGCCCGAAACAAAGAAATATGACGATAACGTTTCTGAATCCCTCGTCGTTCGCTAACCAAATTGGATTACACCTTGATTCGGTAAAAGCGTTTTCGGCCCCGCAATTTATTTGCGCTCGGCCATTCGAGTAGCTCCAGGCACTTCTATTCCTCCAAATCAGGATGGCCAATTGCTCGGGAACGAGTAACGCGAAAAGACTGGCCAAAGTCAAACACAGCGCGCGGAGGCGTTTCGGGGCGAGTGCTGAGCAAAAGGCAGGAAGTAAATAAATGAAAAGGGCGCCTAGAGAGCCGAAGCGCGATAACTATAAACACACAATCGTACCGAAGCTCCTCCCTTCCCGAAAACGTTGTTTCCAATCTCCGGTAGTGGCAGCCCTAGTTTGCTTTGCACTGCTGTGCTTTCCAATTTACTTTGATGAGGCATTATAACGGGGGACAGAGGGGAGACATGGTGCAAGCAGGAAGAGAGGGGCGGCAAACCTTGAAAGCTGGGCCGTAATTGCTTTTAAGCCGGGCGCGACTCTTCCTCCTGCACACCCTTAGCCGCCCTTTCCGGCTTCCTCGTCGGCTTCTTGCTCTTCCTGCCCTTCGGCTTCCTGGCTGATTTGGCTTGATGGGGGGAGGACGTTTCCGAACGTTTTTCTCCGACCGCTCCGTGCTCTCTCGCGCCGGTGTACCGCTCTGCTACTGGCGTTTTTTTCTAGCTGCGCTCCTTCGCTTTGCCCTCGGCCTCATGCATGCACGATCTCTGTGGCAGCCGCGGGTAAGAGCTTGCAAAGCAGCCCAGTCGTTTCGGCCTTTAACGTGAGCAGAATCAAAGCTCCTCGTGGATACATGGATGCCACATATAAGGATAGTAATAGAAGCGATGGGAAAATGCCACGCGAATAAGATGACATTTCTTTCCGCTTTCTGGAATCGATACAAAAGACCATGACACGCGATAATGGGCCCTCGCACTCGCTTCTACATTGCGAGTTGAGAATGCCTGTTATATAACAGGCATTCTATGCGCAGTCATGAGCGATCGCCTTAGACAACTGAAATCCGTCATTACTGAAACGAAATGCAATCTATTCTAAAACTTGAGTGAGGAAGGAGGTAGTAGCGGGGTTGGTAAGGCCTTAATCTGACGAAGCACGCACACACAGCCCGCATTTGTAGGAAAGTTCTTATGGCAGAAACGCTCGTGAGAAATAAGACAGGAGCTAACTGATGTGCTTGATATATAAGCGAAGGGCAACATTTGCTAATGCAGCTACGAATGACAAGAGGCATTTATACATGAACGAATGCTGCTGAAACAGAGGGCGATGAAAGCAAGAACGCGTGGAGGAAGGTGCGGCGTGCCACAGACTTGTGGGTTGGTGCAAACCAGCATAAGTTCACGTGCTGCAGAGCCCCCGGCGCTTTGTGTTGTATAATACTGTCGTGATAGTTAAAGCCAGGGTTTCTTTACGAACCTTGCCGGACATTGCAGACCAGCACTGCTGTTGTTGATCCCATGACGAACAGACCCTTGGCTGATTTCAGACTGATCGACGAATCGAATCTCTATCCTCTCGCACGGAAGCCGGACGCGATAACCAGTAGGCCGCGATCGCAGGCAGCATTCTTGTGTCCCAACATCTCACTTCACGCTCTTGGTCCGGATCGCGCCGTCTAGTCGCGGGGCAGCAAAGTCAAAGTATTGCGTCATGACACTAATGAACGCCGATTGTTCGCACTATGGGACCACCCCAGGACACCTCTCTCACACAGAACCGTCCAACACTACTTCGCCCGCAGCAGCAGAAGGGGAAGGTGGAAAGCCGTATGGATGGATGGATGGATGGATGGATGGACGGGTAAGTAAGTAGCTTAATGGGTGGTGGGTAGGTGGATGGGTGGATGTTATGAGCACCCCCTTTGAATCGCGGTGACGGCTAGTGACACCAACATCTGCTTAGTCCTGTTTATGCTTTGCGGTTTGTACTAACAAATTCTTAATTCTGGCCTTTGGAATGTGTCTAACCCATGTACCCCATACCTCATCACTGTACATTTTACTGACACATTATTATATAGTTTTCGTATACTCTGCCTCGCTTGCCCGTTGTGTTGGTAAGACCATCTAACCATATTTATTAACACTAAAATAAATTTCCAGAGCATCATTCCTCCTCTCCACATATACCCGCGAGGAGTTCAATCATCTCTCTGACTGTGCGCCAAAAAGGAAAAAAAAAGGGACATTATTATCCGCGTACATTGCACCCGCTAGTCGCTGTTTGTATTAACAGGGACTCCTATATTGCCTCCAGCTTTCTCTATACGCCTGCCACATATATCGCAAAAAAAAAATGGCGTAACAGGCACGCCTTGCGAAGTCGTTTCTAGATAGGTACCTGCCGATTTGTCATCAGTTAACCCTTCCCTATTTGTCTGGGCTAAATTGCTTTGATATATGTGTTCTAGAACCGGTCGATTCTTTCTACAAGACCCTAGTATCTTATAATACGAGAATCCCCATTCGGATTATCGTATGAACCGTTAATAACCGAGAAACCTATGCACAGGGGCTTCATCT
Organism: Hyalomma asiaticum; assembly: GCA_013339685.2. Taxonomy (NCBI): domain Eukaryota; kingdom Metazoa; phylum Arthropoda; class Arachnida; order Ixodida; family Ixodidae; genus Hyalomma; species Hyalomma asiaticum. Next base: position 259,244,726 of record CM023481.1, read on the forward strand.
CCGTCTTAGCTGTTTCTATGCACTGTGCGATTACAGACACGTTATCATCATATGGATCTGGTCACGCCAAAACGGTCCTGCACTTCTTTTTTTTCTTTTGATTCCATAATAGAGGTTTCGTTTTGACATCTATGATTGATATTAGCACACTACTGATGTCATTTTAACTGGTCTGTAGAACTTCTGTCATTTAGTTTCTGTCACCATTTACTTTATAGATTAAGTTCATTCTACTCTTCCTCCAGATGTTCGGAATTATTGTGTCTTTGATTTATTTTTTCAAAAATCTAGAAAGTGTCTCTTTGGTCTATGACGCACATGTCAAGTATTCTAATTAGTATTTTGTGGTTCCATCCTGTCCTGTTGAAATGGCAGCGGGAATTATATTTCAATGCCTTTTTTATTTTAGATGCTCTGGGTGATGTTCTGTCACTGGATTGATCACATTTTCTCTGCTCATTTCTTTATGATTTATCAAGGAAGCGCCTATTTTTTATATCTTGTCCCTGTGTGTGGTTTCCGTCTCTGTTCACAACGTCACGTCGGACTGCGGAACTCGTCTTTCGTAAACATCTTGCGTTGTTCCAAAATGGTTCCCAGCCTCCTTTCTTATTCTCACTTATTCCTGCTATCCGACGATTGACTGAGTCTGATTTTTTTCCTGAACTAGAACTTGTACCCTCTGATTTCTTGTTCTCGGGTATCTCCTATTGTGGCAACTTTGCCTCTCTCTGCGCTATCTCGATGCCTCGCGTCGCTCCTCAATTGATTTAGTGCGCTCTTGCACTAGTAGCGCGGTTTCCTCCTCCTCTTCCAAATGGTAGTCTTTTTTTCCCAGCATAGTCTGCGTCGTAATCAGGTTCTGGAGTAGTTCGCATTCCCACTGCTTTGGTTGCCTTAAATTTTCTTTCAGACGTTTGCTGCTATCCGTTTCTCACTTGATTCTAATGCAATACGTTCTTCCTTTGCTGCAGGTGTCTCCTTGCTTACGTAGGCTAAGCGTAATTTATATGCTTTGAGATCGCTCCCGAGGCTGTTAATTCCTTCTTCGTCGATTATCATCCTACCTAGTTTACTGTAAATACAAATCGACGCTTTTCTGTGACTCTGCACTTTTTTCTGCACTCAACAAGCTGGACGACCGACCACTGTCGGAAGAAGGCATTCTACGACATCGCCTAGACTTCACGTCGCAGAAGAAGGCCATGCAAGCGCTACTGCTCTTCTTGAGATCTACCGGCCTTCGTGAACGCCTATAAGTGGAACGTTCTTTGCGTGTGTGTGTGTGTTCGTGTTTTATTTGCTGTGCTTGTCTGGAATTCTCGTACCCTCTCTCACTGTCATCTTTCTAACCCCCTCCCCCTTCTCCCCAGTGCAGGGTAGCAAACCGGAGACTAATATCTGGTTAACCTCCCTTCCTTTCCTCTTCATCTTGCTCTCTCTCTCTCTCTCTTTCTAGTTGGACCTCAGCACACTTAAGGTTTCTAGATGCCCACGTAATTTTGCCATCGCATCTGGTCTCTGTGTTAACAATCACAAGATTATGCGGCTCACTGAGGTCAAGGAGCAAGTTCCCGCTACGGTCTATGCATCCGTCCGAGTCATCGGTGTGGGCAGTCACTCGCCTAGTAATATAACTCCATCTATCCTTCTGAGCTCTTGAGTATCCTCGTGTAGACAGTGCCCAAACTATTCAATGTGTTGCCTGCAGTTACTCTTTGTCCACTGATAGGCTACCCGTGGAAGTACTCTCTCACGAACGACCCTTCCCTATTTGGATGTTTCCTGCAAGCAGGCTATATTCTACGTCAACTTGACCTCTGCGATATGAGCTTGCCCATCCACCTCTTTCCTCTTCCCTGCTGGTCCCATTGCAGCGCTCCCTGATGTATCCTGGAAGATGGGGCGGCTTCTCCGTATCTATATAAAGTTTGTTAGGAACAAGCGTATCTGCTTACTCGTTAATAAAGTTTTTTTTTTTAACTCCATGTTGTTTTTCTGTCTATTTCCGTATATATGTAACTGACCTACACTACGTAGCTCATTTTACCTTCTTTATTCTTTTTCTTTGGCCCAGTATTCTTAGAGCTAATATTCCCATTTGGGATGTCTATACGCCCATTGATCTTTGAGTTTTCTGCAGCTCCCGTCGGCTCCCAGCCTCCAACCTACTGCTTCTCCAAGCTTGTATGTATACTGGATGTCTTCCCGGAGAAGGGGCCTCTATACCTGCACATCTGTGTACTTCCCTGCAGGTGCCCACCACCTCAAACTTGATGTTCCTCGCCAGGTTCCAAATGACTCTGTTGGTCACTAGTAAATCTCTTTCCACATTGTGGCGCCGCGGTGGCACAGGGGTTACAGTACTCGGCTGCGGTCCCGGAAGGCGCGGGTTCGAATTCAGCCACGGCGGTAGCATTTCCATGGATGCGAAATGCTGTAGAGACCCGTGTACTTAGATATAAGTGCACGTTAAAAACCCCAGGTGTCAGAAATATTCTGGGCTCACCGCTACGGCGCGCCTCATAATTTTATCGTGGTTTAGGCGCGTAAAGGCCTAGCAATTATTATCATCTGCAGCAGAACACTTCACTGCCTAGCGAGTTATGAGCTCTGTAGCACGAAACGCAACGGAAAATGGTCACAGTACCTACTTCGAGTATCGATATACTTACCACCCATCATGCACAATAGCGTGATCAATGAACGTATTATTCAGCAAAGTTCAACGACGCAGGAGCATGAAAGCCTGCGTCCACCAAGTTGCGGCTTGCCAGCGTATAATGTGCACAACTGCTCTCCGGACGCGTCCTCTTTACCTGGGCTACGCTTGCGCAGCCTCCGCGTATTCCAGTATGCGCACGTCGCTGCTAGGCACGTGCGCAGACACGACATGCTACCCCGGTAGTCCTTAGGTTGTTCTCGATGACGGCCGGTCTAGGTCCTTCAGTCGGTCGCCGCCACCAGTTCCAGCGCCCTTATCTGGCGTATAATGCTGTTTGGAGACCGTGACCAGTGGAGCGGGCGGAGCCGACGCGAATTTTCCCGCGACGGCGTTTCGTGACCCCGCATCGCAGCCCTGCCTGTCTCCGTACACGCTCGTCGTCACGCGCTACGGAGACACGGCGGGAGAACAGCGGGTCTGTTGTAACGGGCCGAGGCCGCAACAGCGACCACCGGCAGCCACCTCCATCACCACTGGAGTGTGCTGCTGTGAGACGAGGCTTGGCGGGAGTTAAAAGGAGAGCGTTTCTAATCTCGAGCGCGCTCCAAAACGCACGTACCGCATATAAATTCCAGCCTCATCAAAATTGGCCGCTCGCTGCACCAGCCGCACCGCAGCGGCTCCCTCGCCCCCCGCGCGCGGCTTTTATTGAGCGCGTGCTCTGCCCCGCGAGCTCTATTTATACGCGGAGTGCAGCAAGTGTGCACGTTGCTGTATAGTGGAAGGTTATCTGTCAGTGCGGCGACAAAATAACCGCGAAAACTAAGCAACACCAGAAGCGGAGCTGGTATATGCCTATGCCTATCTGCGTTGAGGAGGCGGCCGTTTTCAGTAATGCAGGGCGCGAGGCAAAGGCCCACAGCAAGGCTGTCGTAATAGACCTCTGGCAATAACTCGACGCACGCGCCCAGAAAGCTACGCTCAATGCCGCGATATCGGTACCGGGTCTTTGTGCCACCCGCAGACAGCAACGTGTGGGCGTGCTTGGAATTTGTTCTTTTGCTCTTTCTTTTTTTAGCTTTGAGGGCGTACCTTGTGAAGGAATTCGCAGCATTTATTAAGAAATTGAAAAAGAAATGCGCCAACTTGGACATAGAAGACAACGACATCTTTGAAATTCGCAAGCATTTCTGTGCCATCTCAACGAGACAGTTGTCCATCCGTACGTCCTTCTACCACGTAGAACGCTTTGCGATAAGGAAACAAATGAAGACAAGAAAATTTTCTTCGCAGTGCTGGGTTTCAAACCTGCGGCCCCGCGCTCAGAAGCCGAGTATTTTGCCCACGAGGCGAAACAAGCTTGTTGGCAGAACGTCAGTATACCTAGAACATAACCGCGTGGTACAAAACAAATGTAAAAAGAGAAAACATTCTGTGAAGGCTTTCTTCGAACGTTTCGTGATTCTGTAATTCAAACCCGCTCTAAGACAATATGTAAAGCGTAACGCTCACATTGGGAGTTCTACACGTCAGCGTTTACCTATTTTTTAAAATAAGTTCAGGTAATCACTCATTATTAATTGATTAACCAACATTTAAACTGTTGCTGTTAACGCAATATATGCAATGAGGAAGTTGTAGTGCATGGTAATTACGGTGTGAACACTGTATTTTTACAGTGATAGGGGCAGTGGTTTCAATTTTGCCGTGCTTCTAAAATCGGGCGCGAGATTCGAAAAAATTCCACGTGAGCTCCTGCTAATGCCGCTGCACTTGTGCGCAGCGCCATTAGCGTCCTCGAACATGCTACGAACGAACAATTGATGATGCACGCAGACATACAGTACCGGAGACGCCACAAGAGAAATTGAAAAGATGGGGCCATACATTTCTTCCTCTCTGTCTATCAAAGCTGAGGCCTATATGTCAGCCTTTGTAGCCTCGACAGTCACTACGGTTTCTGGTCCCGGATTTTGTATGCACACCAGAATTATTTTGACAGTATATTATCCAGAAATAGCTAATGATTGGTCTCACGGAACACCACGTTCCCCTGTTTTTGTCAACGAAAAATTATGCAAACCCAGAAGCATTACCATTTCAAATGGCATGCCTTCCTCATTGCCGGCCGGTAAAATAAAGGAACGTAGCTCTCTATATGGGGTGTGCTTTCCTTTTCCTTGAAGAAAATCCCAAAGTGAGTACCCACTTCAAAAGGAAAAAACGGAGCGCTAAAAAAACGACACACAAAGAAGGAGGCAACACACAGGACTGAGCGCCAGTCCTGTGTGTTGCCTCCTTCTTTGTGTGTCGTTTTTTTAGCGCTCCGTTTTTTTTTTTCCTTTTGAAGCATGAACCAACTCGCCCAAAGACAAGTTCTACTGAGTACCAACCCCGACATTCCAGAAATACGTCTTTAAATATTCCTGGATTTGCTCAAATCACACGATGATTGCCCAAGGATAGGAACGTAACCTTAAACATAATATTATATAGGCGCCAGCAAACATTTATGTTTTTCCAGAGTATTTCTCTTCCATTGCATGCTTTCTGGGGTTTAACTTCCAAAAACTAAGATACGATTATGGGAGACGCTGTACTGGAGGGCCCCGGAAATTTCGACCACGTGGGGTTTTTTAACGTGCACTAACATCGCACGTTTCACGGGCCTCCACATTTCGCGTCCATTGAAACGCAGCCGCCGCGGCTGGGATTCGATCCCGCAACCTTCCGATCAGCAGCCGAGTGCCATAGCCACTACACCACCGTGGCGGAGCCTTCCACGTAAATATTTACTTCCAGTGCGTTGGCATGACATCTGAAGAAGCTTTTTACTCCTGCCCTGATGTGTTTCTCCCCATTTTCCTCTATGAAACCTAACACAACGTTGTCCCACGACAATACGCTTTAAGAAGGGCAAAAAAACTTCGCTACGACTAAGTCACGCTAACGTTTGCAAGCTGCTCCACAAGAAAGAGCGTTAAAACACATTTTATCGTGCAAGAGGTCTCGTGGCCAGTTGCGTGGCGTATTAGAGCGTCTACTCGGAAAGTGGGAGCGTCTGGCCGCCGAGGAATCTAATTTCCATGTGCGTTCAGCGAAATGTGGTGCCTCACCGTGCCGTCGCCTACTTTTCCCACCTCTGGGGCGGTAAGCGTTGTGTCGCTTGCGTCGAAACAATTGACCTTTTTACAATGACGTGGCAGCGGTCTTCTTCAAGATGGTGCTTACGAGCAACAAGGTGCCCATAGTGTCAGATAGCATGCCGTTCGCAACTTACTTTTCGAACGAGAAAGCATACCCCGTATTCAGGTAAATGTGTGCGCGTTGAACCACTACTTTCTATGCTTGCCCTAAGCGTCCTCAGACGGTATACGACAAAATTTCTAAAGGACTGTTTATTCTGTCATGCGCCGTGACTGAGCTGCGTGTTCCGCGCAACCGTCGTAATTCTTTGGAGTACAAGTGATCTCTGTGGCCGACTATGGTTGCGCGTTGTTAAACGCATGCGGGCGCATCACTTGTTCTGCTTCTCTGTTTACTTTTTTTCTGCAAACCTATTCTTCACACCCAGAGCCCAGCATAAAATCGTGACGCTACGTAGACGTTAATTACAATTACAACCGCCGTACAGCATGTAAACGTCCTCCGAACGTTGGCGCGTACAAGCTAAGAAATCATTCATGATCGATTGCGAAGTTGCAACGGCATTAACTGTCGACAGCGTGATCATCCAACAGTGTTCGCGGCACGCGGGTCTGATTTGCTACGACGCTGGGGTAAAGGGACGCGGGATAAAAAAGGAAAGAAGTTGTGAGGATTTGCTAGACCGCTCGATGTTGACAACATCGCTGCGTGAAGAGAACATCAGGGCCATTCAGTAACGCTTCACCGTCAAGGGCTCTCATTTACTGGAAATCAACGTGCTCTGTGAATCAACGTGCTCTGCCGCCAAACGGCAACTGCTCTTTGGAAGAGCTGTTGTTTTGTGGGGTTTAACGTCCCAAAACCAGAGACGCCGTGGTGGAGGGCTCCGGAAATTTCGACCACCTGGGGTTCTTTAACGTGCACTGACATCGCACAGCACACGGGCCTCAACATTTCGCCTCCATCGAAATGCAGCCGCCGCGGCCGGGATTCGATACCGCGACCCTCGGATCAGCAGCCGAGTACCTTAGCCACTAGACCACCGTGGCGAGGCGTTGGAGGAGCTGTTGGCGCACTTCCGTGGACGAAATGAACTGAACGCTGGTCGAACGCTCCTAATTCGTCTGAAAGTGACACTTAAGTGAAACACTGAAGGGGTTAAACGGGGTAAGTTCGGCAACTATGTTTTCCTTAGTTCCGACATTTTATCTTAAATTCTAGAAAAGAAAATGAAGTTCAACTGCTCATTTATAAATTTCAATCCTAAATTCAGAGCGCATGGCGTCCCAAGTGCGATCTTCTTTCTTCGTATACGGCCACGTTTGCTTAGTAGAATTTCTAAACATGCCATACATGGTCTCTGACTTCCCCAGATCACAATGCATAACATTTTTTGCATTTTGCATAACAATGCATTTTACTGCTTACGTAATCATTTAATTACGTAAGCCGTAACACATGCCCTCAGATATCTACGATGCCATACGTATCGGTTCGGGAATCCCACAGAGACGTCACCACCTTTATTTTCTCTTTGCGCATTTCTCAGCTTACCGAGTGTCTTCTCTTCGGGAGAGCGATGCTTTTGGTACTGTGAAAAAGCAAAACACACGAGAAAAACTGTTTTTCGCTTCAGTGTGTCATTAAGTGACGTACGGAGTCACGTGTTTTCATGGAACTCAATATTCTGCGCCTTTTCTTGGCCTGGAATTTCCCCAAACTAAAACAACGAGTTCAGCCACCATCACGGTCGCACAAGCGCCTGAACCTATGTACCAGATGGCATCCCCCGCTTACGCAATCGCTGCAAACATATAGAGGAAGAACGGTAGCTGGTGCTTGAATGGTTGCAAAAAAAAAAAAAAGTACCACCAACATTCTAAATTGTTCACTATAGCAGTTCTGCCTCTCTGGAGCGCGAATAAAGCGTAGCACCATTCGTAATCAAGTGGGTCGAGGTGTACTGGGCTGCCCGAGTTGATATCATTGTCTCGTCCAAGGTGTGCGACAGCGTTGCCATTGAAGCCTCGTTAGGAAAACCAAGATATTGTAGGGTGATGCAGTGGTGTAGGCTATAATGCAGGAAGTCTTCTCAGCAATTGTTGCAGCAAGGGTTTCCTTCGGAGAAATGTGCGGAAAGGAAGCTTCCCACGAAGCCGCATTCACAAACACTGTTTTATAAGTGCTCTCTTTCACTGGCCAGCTGCTTTCGCTAATAGATGCAGAGCATCACAGATTGGCTTAACTTTTCTCTTACGAACAATTTTAGCGTGTGTACTGTTTGTGAATAGGGGCGTCGTGCAGGAAACTCCTTAATTGGCCGCGTGTTCCCTATGAAGTTTAAAAAGCTTCCGCCGCACGTTCAGGCGTGGTGGGCAATGAGGCGACTGAAAGGATTTCTCGGAATTCCTTATAACACAGCGTCTTATAAAACATTATGCAGCCAGTCATTTTATTCCCTGTAACCACTATTTTAGCAGCCATGTATCCAAACGGCTGCATGCTGTATCACTTCCACAAGGAGTCAGCGAGTACTCCCAAGTGGCTTTATACCCGAACGGACCCACTGCGTAGCGGTTATGTGTGACTTGTAACATAGTTACTAAAATAAAACCATTTCTTGGGGTCTGTGATGGACTTGCTAAAGAGCGCACGTTCTTACTCGCAGCTTTTCCGCATCTACAGGCTCAAGTTACGCTATATGGAACGAAATTGTCTTGTGTGTCAACGCTGGACAGGCAGGAGAAAGGTGTCCGGACACTTCCTGAAGTTGCTAGATGGAGTGAACTTAGACTACGTTTGTTATTGAGTACCGTACTGATATCGGGACTCTGTGTCGTGGAGAGGGGGGCCGGGCACCGCACCATGTGCGGGCTGTCTCAGGCGCCGGTCTGTAGGCCGAGCGCGTCAATTCCGGATCGGCGAACACATCTCGTTGTTTATCTTTCTCGCACTACGCTTCAGAAGGGTATAATTTTGGTGATAAACGCTAGTGGAATTATTGAGAATATTCTACTAACGTAACTGTGACCGATCCCGAGCTATAAGACACAGGAGGCAATCGCCGGGAAAGATTCGAAGAACCGACGTTTAAATTCCTCGAAAAGGACACCCCGAAAGCTTAGACAATTAGTTTTTAGGTCCGTCTGGTGCACTAGCAAAATGCCAACAGTGGTTCCAAAACCAAATCAGAGCCAAGGGTGATGAAAACAAAACAAATACATTCAAACTGAACAGGCAGTTACACAAACGTGTCCAAACACGGCTCTTCAAAACACAAACATCGACGGGCTACAACAGAGCTTGGAATCAACTAATACCAAATGTACAAGCTCATGCATCACGATAGAGAATAAACACAAAAAGAATCCTGTTCACCAGAGCCACTCGAAGCTTTTCGTGAACATGAAGCTTGCACGACGATCTCGACGGTTGGTCCGCGGGGCAGCGTCGTTCAACGTGTTCTTCACTTGTTCTTTCACTTTGTCGCACCATCTCACTGACAAACATCTGCTGACGATAGCCCAGGCTTGATCCTTTAAATTGGCTTCGGTCTGCCTTCGAGACGTTTCGGCGCGGGTCACACGACCTTAGCACGCGCAAAGCTGAGAGAAAGCTCTTGATTAAACTGGTCGCTTCTTCACGTCGACACGTCCTTCTTCGCACGTCGTGGTTAGCGTCGGCGTGTTCTCTCCTTTTCCTCCTTCTCTCTCCCTCTGTCTCGCGCGTTCACCCGGTGTGGTGTGATGATTTACTGCGGCATTCAAGAGTTTCTTTTAGAAAGCACTAGAATCGCGCCGTGTACGCCTCGGCCAGCGTTTGCGTGACGTTGGGCGCGCTGAGGCTTTCACTGCGCGCGCAGTTTTTTCTTCGCTGGGTTTGATTCGGCGCGGCGTCTTTAACCCGATTCCTTCCGTGCTGCTCGTCGAAGTGGGCGCTATATTGTGACAGTAACTTCATTAACTATCAAGTTCAGCTACTGCAGTGTTTTAGCAAACTAGTATACTTGGACTACAAGCACCCCGCTGCAGAATCTCTTACTAGAGCGAAATTCATAAAGTAAGTACTCAAGGACACTTCCTTTCGTCACTTACAACATGTCCGCCATTCTTAATGACATGTTATTGCTTAATATCATCAGTCACGATGCCCTGTTATCACAGAAAGTTTGCGCACTGCCATAGAGCTTTGTCGGCTAAAGTTCCAGGTGTGGCTCGCTAACACTAATTTTCAGAGCTATATAGAGAGCAAGCCTGAATGAACAAATCCACGTTCTTCCTTTCGCGTATCATTTTGGAAGTGTTGCGTTCGGTATACCCGATATTGTCTCGCAACAAATCTACGCGATATGTGAAACTGTGCTTGTTCACACTGTATTACATTTTCTTTTTCGCTAAAGGTGCCTACTTTCGCCTGACACGTTTACGTCTATCGAGAAAAAAAGTAAGAGCTAGGAAAGCTTTAAAAAATAGAATAATAATCTTTCCATTTGAGCTGTACGACGCGCCACATTGAAAAGGTGCAAAGCGCACGAGATTGCGATGGACCGCTTCCATGCTCTCGTCTAATCCGCGCAGTATCAAATCTGAAAAGCGAGCATTCAGTATATACCTCCCACGAAGGCTGCCGCGCTGAGTCGCCAGCTCTCTGGCGCAGATCGAAATCAGTTGCTTTCTATGTGTCCTTTCGGGCGTGGGCGAGCTTAATGCCCTTTCACTTTCTTGCATTCGTTCTTGCTTTTTTTTTTTTTGATGTCCCGATACTATTCCATTCGAAGGCGGCCTTTTTTAATTCATTCGCTTAAGCTCTGCTTCCATTCTTCTTTTTTTTTTTCGGTCAGGCTCTCAAAAGTTGTATGGGCCGAAAAACAAACCAGCGATGGGATTTCGTTCTATACGGGCCACAGACTCTTCAAAGCGAAAGTGCGAGCCAAAGTCGCCTCTTAAAGGAAGTCGATTTGCGTCCATTGAGATGACAACCGATATCTGCGTCCGTCCGCTTATATTTCTTCTATAAGTCGGGTGCTGCTTATTTTTTTTTTTTACTCTGGTGTTTCCTGCTTCTTCTGCGCCCTTTATAAATAAACAGTTAAAGGTCACTTCCTTTTTCCCCTCTTCTTCTGTTTCACCCTTTGAAAACTTTCTTTTTTTCGTTTGCTCGCAAATGTAAAAAAGGGCCCGAGTTAGAAGGAACGCGGCAACAACATATACTGAAGAGACTCTGACTTAGCTTCCAGCCCACAACCGAACCACCTGACACCGTTTCCCGTTTTCTTATGCGTTTACGCTAGCTTCCTGTGGTAAATAATATTTGAAAAATAAATTTCTAGACAAATCGTAAGCTCGGTAAGGTAAATAGCAACGGACCATTCGAACGCCATCATCCATTTTATTTTTCTGCTGAGCATTCAAGTTTTGCAGTCTTCTAAAGAAGCGCTGATTTCGAATCCATGCTTGTGCGATAAAGGAAAAAGAAAACATGAGAAGTAAAGATCCTCAACCTTTCGCCACCGGTGGATCGCCCCACTGTGACCTTTCGCCTCCCTTCTTTTTTTTTTTTTCATTCAGTTGAAAAATCCTTCTCTTGTTTACTTTGTAGCTGTTGTCGCTTTGAAGCGGCTCTTTGAGGCATGAAGAGAAGGGCTTGTTGGGTCGCACAAAAGGAATTAGTTTCAGTCGCGCAGACAAAAAAAAAATTAATAAAGCACCCAAGAAAAATGTGAAGGGGAGGGGGTTAGGGGGCGCAAAATAGTGCGCCTATAGTGAAGGTGCGGGGACAGAAAAGTAATTATTTCACGCATGAGTCGGCATCTTGCTTCTCAAAGTTTTGATTCAGTTCAAAGTGGTAAACTAACCGATGTGCAGTATTTTTACTTCGAACTAGCCATGTAACAATGTTCCATGGTTCTGAGAAAGGCAAACAAACAGGCCAATATTGTCATAGTTAGCACAGGCACTTATTAGTTTCGAAAACCCAGAGTGCCTTATAATAAGAATGTATTGACTTCATTGCTGTTTGTTAGCTTAGTCTCCCTTCGCGTTAACCCATGCAGAGGAACGTAGATCCAGTATGTAATGAGCGAACCGAAGTTTCACAGTTTTCCCGCTTCTTCTTGTCCTTTTCTTCTTCTTCTATTTTTTTTTTTTTTGCACCAGACTTAAGTCGGTTCGGTGTGATTCAACAGGCAATACGGATTTGAATGAATGAATGAATGAATGAATGAATGAATGAATGAATGAATAGATTTTATTTCTTAAAAACATACAGAAAAACGAAGCGAAGCTAAAGGCCATTCGGCCTGACGTGGCTCCCTCCACCTGCTGCTTCACCTGCTGCTTCATAAATAGAAAAAGTCAAACGAAGCACTCCGGATGTTCTACATGCAGGGCCAGGGCCATCTGTAAACATTCTCCGGTATAGTGAAGCACAGTTTTCCGGGTTTTACGCTGCTATATTTAAGCATGGTCTAACCTACAGAGTGTGCGCAATTGTTTGAAAGAAAAATACTGATGGGTATGCGTGCAGTTGATAACTTTTGGAACGACTTCGCAGTACGAGCGGTCTGTTTCGCTTGTATTTCATCAAAACGTGTAGAGTTGAGACGCTGGCAAGAACGGCAAGGATTAGCTGCACCAATCGACACTGGTGGCAAGATAAAAAATTCAGGTAGGTTAAGTAGGGATAGAGATACCTTCACGTTTAGAGTACAGGAAGGAAGACCGTATGAAAGAGTGAGGGAAAGTGTGAAGATAATAGCGACTCATAAAAAGAAAAGGCTATCGCACATAAATAAAAGCGACACATAGTTGCCACCTCTGTATGTCAGAAAACAGGATTACTTTGTTGGCATTTGTTTGTATATCAGAAGCTTTCTCAGCCTTCAGCCACGTATGGACGCCGTCCCGGCTCTGTTACCGGCTTGTTCTGAATCTTCAGACCATCAATGCCGTTAGACAGTGGTCATGCGGAGGCAGCGGATGAGTCACCAACGCAAACCAACATGCGAACGAACCACAATAGGGGTCTTTATTGTGGCGGGATTGCACGGCGGCGCAACGGAGGAGCATTTGCCGCAACAAGATGACGGCGCAAAGCCAACTTCCAGCGATACGAACATCTCACGAGCAGCTGCGTCAGGGCCTCTCCTGAGCTTTCACCAAAACCGATACGAAAGAGGTGTACCTATACTGTGTAATTTCGTCAGCCTGCACATGGTTTCTTACGAGAAGCACTCCTTTCTCTGCGCGAGTGGAGAAACGCGTGTAAATTTTTCCTTCCTTGGAAAAAAAAAACAGAAAACAAAAAAGACGATTTCTATTAATATTCGTATTTTATGGGCTTATCATAGTCTAGAAATCTTAAAGAAAGATTTAGCGAAATCAGCAATCCAAAAAGTATCTTCGCTTTAATTACTGAACTTGTGAAATGAAATAACAAACTGCCTAATATGCAAGGCTAGTTGAACACCCGCTTTCAAAATGCACCCCGAGTCCTGCGCGCTGACGCTCCTCACAGCGCGTTCATATGCAGCGTTTGGTATTGAACGTACTGCATTCACCGTCTCGGATCAGGCACGATTTCGCGGCTAGCATTAGGGGCTGTCACTGGGTTCGTGCTAAAGCGATGATAGATGAGCTAAAGATGTCAAGCCAGTAGGCAGTGGCTGCAGTTGAATGTTCTCAAGTGTTCCCTAATGAGCATGTATAGCATATCCCCGCAAACACTGCTTAATTTGAATGACAGGACCAGCATCTCAAGCTCACGCTCTGAAACGCCAGTCATTCCGATTGTCATTTACTTTCTGTACACTTCAGTCACGCTGTAATGAATCGTGACGGTTCATCGCTCCAGTTTTTCAGTGAGCGCGCATGGTTGCCTTGTGGCTGCCATGTGACTGCTATTACATAAAGTCGAGTGAAAGTTTCACGTAACCATGGTTATTGAGAATGAAACTTTCATCTCTGGAAACGTCGACAAACTTGTCAACTAAATGCCAGAATACCTTTTGCAATGAATCTTTATCAAAAGAAGCATTAAGTTGTGTCTTTCTCTGTCTCTCTTCGTATGCGAGGAGATAAAAAAAGACACCAGAAAACAGGAAAACAGGATTATATATATATATATATATATATATATATATATATATATATATATATATATATATATATATATATATATATATATATATATATATATATATATATATATATATATACATACACACTACTGAAAAAGTATTTCCTACGAGCGTGCATTCTGTCGCGGCGCATCCAAGTTGGACTGAAACGGCTTTAGTCTGTCATTCGGGCACCCGGGCGGCTGCATCACGTAGGGGTTTCCCGAACGCTGATCGCAACTGAGGAAAAAGACTTGAAAAGCGTGAAATCGGCTGTATGGCAACGCATAGGGGTCCCGAAGTATTCAGCTGTCAGTCGCACGACATAGCGCGGCCTCTCCGCAAAGTGAATTTCGCTCAGCTCAACCGACTTTTGCGAATATATTTCCTATTTTCTATACGTTGGCTCGCATTTCCCGTGGCGTCGTCTGCACTCCTAATGTTTAAGTGGACGCGCGTCTGAATATTACGGATATTACTCGAAGATGTCTTGCCGCTTATTGCGTCACAGGACATAGTGAATAAAGGGTCTCTTTCGTATAAGCAGCTGCATCAAAGTTTCTAGACGCCCAAGCGTAGTGTCCTTCAGTGAATGGCTAAAGGGCAGGTTTGTACTCCTTATAAGTTGTTGCGTTGTGTGGTACCTCAACCTACCGAAGTGCATTAAATGCCCGGAGGAATGGCTCGGCTATGTTGAACAGCACAGTGAACTGCGCAGTAGCATATGGCTGAAATGGCTCCCACACGAATCGCAAACTGTATATGAGAGCGCTCGCAAGCGAAGTTTCATTTCCAAAGCGATAATTGCCTGCACAGAAAAATTTGCGGCAGTATACAAAATACCCCCTAACAGCAAGCCTATTTTCTGCAAGTAAACAAATCGATTCCTGGGAATTATTGTCGATCGTGACCTCTTTTGGAGACCTTATGTGGCCTATCTAAAAAGGTCTCCTATCGATTAGTCATTTTTTTAAAAATTAGTCTCTGGAATAACAAGGGAACTGTCGAATGTGCTTGTACTCCGAGTACAGAGCTCTTCATGGGTTTTCTTTCGCTACAGGACTAATGTGCTATCAAACGCGAGGCCCACTTTTCTTCTGAAGCAAGTTGCTCCTACTGGTTGATATGCACTCCGATCGAGTTCACGATAGGTACACGAGAAAATGTAAACTACCGTATGGTCACTCTACAAACATCCAACTGCACGAAGTTCACATAAGCTACATCACATCAACATGTCTTGAAGTCGTCCTTTATGTGGATCAATAGCCGCCTTCGGTGAGTTTCTGAGGCTCCGTCAGGCAGCATTTCAATCTTTACTGCCAGCTCTACGTCTCCGCGCCATTGACAATTGGTGTCGTGAAATAGACTGAGATACCGTCAAACCACATGACAGAAAACAACGGATAGTGTTTGAGTGGCTGCCTGGAAATTGCAGCATGGTTCACAATGAAAGTGCCGACAAGAGTGCCCATGAAGCCCATGGAGAAGAAAACCTGGGGGCCTTATCAGGACAGATGGGGCTTAGCACCTCAGAAGTCTCGTCCATGAGCTCTACGAAAATGGAATATATCAAAATTCATCAGCCGGCGTCTGTGTACCAAACACCAAGGCATAGTACTGCAACTATTACCCGGTTCTTCTCAACGGTATTACACGTTACCGTGCCGTATAAAACTTTCCCTTACTAGTGCCTTCTCCTTCCAAATTGAAAAAGCGCACTGGAGGAGGAGGAAGGAAGAAAGGAGTAAAGACAGGGAGGTTAGCCAGTGCTGAGACCGGCTGGCTACCCTGTGCAGGGGAAGAGGGGGAGGGGAAGGAAAGAAAGCGCACTGGGGCAAATGCGACACCTGTGGCATAAAACAATTTACATGACATTTACTGTGTACCTTTCTAGCATATGATGTATATGATGTATTTGATGCATATGATGTATGATGTAGACATTATTACGCCGCATAGGCCCACGTGCCCTTAACAGAAAAAAAAAAAAAGGACGATGACCTCGTTTATCCGTGACTGACAAGGCTATGAAATCCTTCGTGCACTTCTTGAGACGTACCAACTCATACGAACGCTTTGGACAGGCTTGAAACTGAACGGTCAGTTGTGTGCATGTTAGCACGAAGTATCAATTCTCCACCGTATGCATTTCGATTTCCCTTTCTCTGATATCGGTTGCACAACTGGACTGGTCTCTCCCTGAGTTTCTCTTGCGTGTGTCGCTCTCTCTTTCTCTATCTCTCTCTAGCCTTTTCATATGTTCTATGCGGTTTGATAAAAACAAAAAAATACCTATTTATTTGGCTCAGAAGGCGCATCGCACAACACTGAGGTGACACCTGTCGCTCACCTGCTCTTGGCGACACCATAAGCCTGTCGTTTCTCTCGAGGATTTCACTGATGGAGATGTCACTAGCCGATGAATTTTTCAAAATCTCTTAAAGCAATAAATGCCTGTCCTCGAGCTGCTCTTCTATGGCATTTGAGTTCAGGGAACAAACTCCCAGAGAAGGCATTCATGTTTTCGAGCACACCCGAACGCGTGTAAACAGCGCGCATGCATATCGCCCGCTGCAAATCGGTATAAACCGATGCAAACACGGTGTGCAGCTAGCGTTCACGATATTGGGGCCCAAGTGCGAGCACACACAACGCGGAGAGCTCGCGAGCAGGTCTCGACGCCACGCACATTACGGACGTGCGCTATATAACGAAATCGTATAATCCGCCATCAAAACATCACAAATCACGTCCGCCGAAAGCGCGGGAGGCCCTTCATGCGCACGTGCGCTCGTCTATTCTATGAGCCCTCGCGCGCGCGCGCCCCGCCTCCACAGTATCCGAGATGGTGCACTAGAAAATGAGAGAGCCGGCGAAAGAAAAAAAAGAACAAGAACAAATAACTACTACAAGACAACTTCACGACAACCAGCGCGTACTCCCGCCTAAATTTATGCTATTCAAAAGTTGGTCACGTAGGGAGGAAGAGGGCAGGGACACGCGCTTGGCAGTGTGTATATATATATATATATATATATATATATATATATATATATATATATATATATATATATATATATATATATATATATAATGCTCGCACACAGGCACGTGAAGCGCGTAAGCCCGGCCGCGTTCGCAGGCTCAGCAGGTCGTCGCCGTCGACGGCATCGAAGGTGGCGCCCTGGAAGGAGGTTACGGGTGAGAGAGCGGTAGCGTATTTCTCGCGCTGCTCAAGCTGGAGGAACGTCGAGCTGATCGACAAACACGAAGCACAAACTTGGTGACGTTGAGCGATGACCCTTCGGTCCTCTGCAGCGCACGGAGACGCCCCGTGAGCCGAGCGTCTTTGTTTAAGGTCTTCTATCCATGGCAGCTACTTCGGCGTCAGCAGAAAGTTTTCGATATCATGCTGATGAAGATTGGTCTCTTTCGGCCTTCTACTCCGTGTAGGAGACTCGCTCTCGACCTCCGCTACGTCAACGCCCGATGTCTTTCTTCGTTCATACTGCCCTGTTTGGGCCTCCCGTGTGTGCGTGTTTGCGCAAGAGTCACCCCTGTCCTTCGAAAGAATTATTTTAATGGGTAAAATTTATTTTCTCTCTCGTTCTCCCTTCAGACGAAGCCTTGCTTTGGCTGAAGCACTTCCATGCTTCAATGTCTGGTCGCCAGCTAAGTCCGACGTCATTGCAAGAACTCGGTTATTTGCGAGAGCGTGTGTTTCACAATAACTGTTGTATTAGAGAGTGCGTATTTGAGTTAGCAAGGAACACAGCATCGGACGCTTCAACGGCATATTTAGTGCTTTTGTATGACGGCTTTTAAGTTAGCTTTACATATTTCTTTGCAATATACACAGCTCAGCGAACCTCTTAGTAAATATAACTCAACTGAAATTTGAAAACAATGAATCCTTTGATATTGGGACAGCAACCTTTTTCAAACAATTATCTAAAGCAATATTTTTTTTTTCAGGTTTCACCCTCTGCAGTGTTTCATGTGGTCTCCAGTAACCGCGCAATGTCAGATGTATTTCTCCACTACGTGCGCGTCATAACCCTCATTAACATACCCACGTTAATACTTTGTAAATTCCTGAAACATTATTGCCATGTAAAGTGCAAGTACAGGCGTCCTGTTCAGGTTGCACTTCTCATTCATATCGCTTTTCACTTCTTTTTTTTTTTTTCACTTCTTCACTTGTTCTGAACCCAGTCGGTAAAAGTAACACCGTGTGCTTAGAGGACAGTGTACAGCAACAAGAAAGCTTTAACTCACTAGAAATCGCATGGAGTACTTTCTTTGCGAAATAAAAAGACACTGAATTAAATGACGGACGAAATAAAGAGCGCGATAAACGCAATAAAAAGCCTTGTGTAAGAATACACCAAAGACTGAAAAGAAAAAGAAAATAACATGAACAAGAGATAAATAAGTGCCCGAGTATAAAAGCAGAAGGCATGCATATAGGGGATTAGCTCGTAGGAGGGCGTATTCTGCATAATGAAACATTCGAAGGTGTTCGAAAGTAAAACAGGAGTGGTTATATTAGAAAAATATATAGGCCATAAAAAGGCCCCATTTAGAAGATGCGACTTTTCTTTTCTTCGAGCTCATTTTTGATTCCAAATGCAGCAAATATTACAGTGGACTATGTGGTCATAGAGGGTAGAACATGCAAGCTGCTTCTGGCAATAATTGCCCTCTAAATCTGTCCGGCAATAGGTTTCATGAAGGAAAAAATGTCAAAGAGCACAGGACTGGCGCTATTCTGTCCGTGTGTTCCTTTGCGCTACATTTTTTTCCTTCAAGAAGTCATGAACCAACTAGCCCAAGAAAACGTTTTGCTAAGCAATAGGTTTTGAACAAGCGCCATGTGTACGAATGCTTTACGGAAAGTCTTGCAGGCAATTTGAACCAAACTAATGTCTAGATAGTGCGTCTGACGCTCATAACAGCTACGAGTGTTTCACTTTGTAGACTACACGCTGTACCATTAGCGTTACCTACGGTCAAAATGATGGATATTCTAAATTGAAGTACGTACACGCTAGTAGTTCACCATGGTACAGTCAAGAGAAGCCTGTTTTTGAATAACACATGCGTCAATCTAGCTTTTTTTTTTTTTTCTCAAAACGTCAGAGACATCCATTGTGCGACGCGTGCGACCTACCGCCGCTCTCGACCGACCACCGAGACGACGCCGAGTGAGGGCGGCTCCTTGCGCCTACGGCGACTACTGACAAGCAACAACGAAGCGCATTTGAAGATGCAAGCAGCTGGCGGCTTCTGTGAAAATGAGGTCCACTTCTGATTTGCGATTTCCTCCACATTATTTGGGCGAAAACGACATTGTAACAAGATGGACGGGCTCATACGATAAGTTTAGCCCTACTGATTGGCCGGGCAATGTGGTGTTCTGGTTTCCTTGCATACAGACACTTGTGGCCGAAGTACCCCGCCAAAGTGTCTTGGGGCCTCCGACTTGAATATGCTACTGGCGGCAAGCTGCAAACCAACGTATTCTTTTTAAATGCGAAGCATTTTTTGTTCGCCGTAAAGTATACAGTGTTTCAAAATACTATCATCATCTTTAGTTCTGGTACCCAAGAGAGCGCGTGCACCTCTATGCAGTTCCCAATGTGCGGCCTTCGCACGCGCGCTTCTTTGTTCTCTTGCGCTCATGCCCCCAGCCCACTACTACACTGGCAATACTGCGCCTGGCGGGCGCATGTGTTGCAGGTGTAAGCAGAAGAAGACAAAGACAGTGTGAGTCGATTTGTCCGGCGCACAGCGTCTCGCAAGATATGCGTTTGTGCATAGCTTCGCACCACGAGAGAATGCGTCCTCTCATAGCGCGAAGCTATGCACGAACCCACTGTGTAGTGTAGCAAATGGGTGAGACGGCGTCAAGCCGAGGCCACACGTGCCGCGTCTGCCACCGTCTGTGGTTCGCCACGAACGTCTTTACGCTGCGCTCGCCGCGAAACTTTGAGAAGCGTTCGCTGGGCCTCACAGTGTTTTGCGAGGCGTTTCCGGAAGCCTAGGACCACGATGAAATGCGGGTGTGCTGGAAACAAACCCGGCCAAGTGACCATGAGCTTGGCTGCTTCGCTAGCCTTGCTCCACTAGTACAAGCTTCACTCACTTTTGCCCTCCCCTTTGTTCTTTTCGGACGTCTTCGTTTCTATGTCATCAGAGAAAAAGAAAAAAAAGGCGGGGGGGGGGGGGGGGGGTGTCATGGCCTGACCGCAGTCTTGAATCACAAGAACATCTTAACGTACACGAATGGAGCACCTGCCGTCTACGTTTCGTCGACTACCCGTATCTGCCCCCACCTTCCCTCCTAATTTATTACGGTGAGCCTCGCATTGAACAGGTGCGGCGTAGACTTCGCCAAACTTAGCCACAATAAAGGCTTCGCGGTCATTAATGATGGTTATCTCACCCTTCTCCTTTCCTCATCACATGAAAACATAGACATTCCGTTCGGATTCAGAGAAGTGTTTTCAGAGGCATGAATGCTGACTTGGATACGCACAGTTCTAAATACACGCATATACCAACATATACGTTCAGCTAAAATGGTTCCTATTATCCATCCAATTTAGGATTTGATGCTTACCAGACATCCGTTTACGACGCTTCCGCGAACGCGACTACGCTGCCTGAATTCTAGAACGTGTGTCATACACGTGCATGCGTGCTTTAATTTTTTTCTCAAATCCCGTTCTGACCACTTGTTCCTAAGGCCCCACGCTCGGCTGGGAGTATATACTTCTAAATCTTGTACTTTCTTTTAACTTATGTGACATGCTAGCCATCACATGGCGAAGTTTTGTAGACTACAGGTAGTTCCTTACTAACCGGTATCATATATCGCGTTCCTGGTTCCTCATTTAGGCGCATCTACACTGAAGCCAGTGCTATCGCAACAGAAACAATTCTTCAATCAAATCTAATAACAATGTAGCATTTCCAGTAGTTTCAACACTCTTCCGTTTTATGTAGTTGCTATGCGCCAGAAACCCCTTGGCAATGATAGTCGTTGAAATCTTCAATTGAATCGCAAAGCAAAGTACGATATGGCCGTTTGCTCTGTTTGATAGGCTCCGCGGGCTACTGCTTATGTGTGTATTGCTGCGAGGCACCTTCTCCAGTTTGTTTTTGGTCAAATAGATCAAGCTGGAAGTTGCGTCATTTGGTGCCAATTCAACACGTGATATAACTTTGAAACGGCATCACAGAAGAGCACGGTAACACTGAACAGCACGAACCCATTGAATATCGCACCTCCCCACCTATCGTATCTGTTAACGAGAAGAATTCACCTCACACCAGGTATACATTATGGCAGACTAAAACGTTTCTTTTCAGTGCCACCTCGTGTTCCTTCAACTCAGATAAAGTTAGCTTGCCTTAGAATTCAACGAGAGTCCCTATTACAACAGTCGCCTGCTGCATAGGTCACAGACGCATTTGTACTTGTTTTGTCGCAATGCCAACAAGAGTGTTTTAAAAGGATCATGCTTGCGCGACGTCACATAGCAACCACTTGCGATACAATGTGAAACCATGTGTGCGCAAGCCGTTTTCAATTAGTTGCTGCCATCATTGCCTCGCTGCTATCCTTACAAATGCATTCGTGCAAAGCGACATATTGCAGTAGAGGAGCACATACACGCTAGAAGAAACACACTTAAGACGGGACCAAGCGCTAACAACTTTATTCAAAGAATAGAAAGGCTCAGCTACTTGTCGCAATGCGCAGCCGCATCAAAAACAACAAGGAGGTGAAAATTAAAGGGCATATCAAATCACAGAACTGAAGATACCGCGTTCCGCATTTTACAAAGATATGGGAGTCTGGCATACACAAGCAACATCTTTCTTTTAGGGGCGAAGCTCCTTAAGGTTTGGGTCTGTCCGTCCGTTGTAGTAGTGCGTTACCTACTAGGGACGCGCTACTAGGAGGGCGCGTGTGGGAGGCGCGCGCGCGCTCTCTCACTCTTCCATCCGCTGTCTTCTGAGAAAGAGAGAGAGAGACAGAGAGAGCGAAAGGCGCGCGTTGACTATGGAAACGCTCTTTCTTCGAGGAACGCGCTACCAGCTCGCAAAGGAGAACGCGCCCTCACCCGCGAGAGACAAGCTTGACGCAGGCAGCGTCTTCTAGCGAGTTTCTTGATTGAAAAATACCGACTGCTCGCGCTGGAGAACCGTTCACCGGCCACCCATATATATATATATATATATATATATATATATATATATATATATATATATATATATATATATATATATATATATATATATATATATATATATTATGTTAGAAACAACTTAATGAGCAAACAGACAATGAAGCCTAGGAAAACATAGGGGAAGTTAATTGTGGTATTGTAATTGTGGAGAAAGTAGAAAGGAATTAAAGTGGACGAAAAGGCAAACCCTTTCGTTATTTCATAGCTTGGGCCTCGTTGCGGCAGACTTGGTGCCTTAGGTAGCATGCGAGGGCTTATTGGGCAGCAGCCATCTCGTCTAAGTTCACGTTCTACGTGACGCCTCCTGGCAAGAAAGTGTGTTCTACACACGCCGCCTTGGCCTCGAGTGGCGCTGCCTAATACTCCCAGGATAATACCTACATAAATACACAATAAAGTGGACGGGGGGACGACCGCCCTTGTAGCTCAGTTGGTAGAGCATCGGACGCGAATCCGAAGGTCGTGGGTTCGGGTCCCACCGAGGGCAGGTTTGTCTTTTCGTCCACTTTAATTCCTTTCTACTTTCTCCACAATTACAATACCACAATTAACTTCCCCTATGTTTTCCTAGGCTTCATTGTCTGTTTGCTCATTAAGTTGTTTCTAACAAATAAAGGACGAGCCCTTGACCCCTTCCCTTTCGTTATATATATATATATATATATATATATATGTGTGTGTGTGTGTGTGCACTGGATCTTGACTTGGAGTGAAGTGCCGGTGGGAGATTTCACTTGTGCGTAGTTGAACCATAAGGATTCGTAGCGTGCGCGTTAACTAAATTAATCCGGAACTCGGCACGATCTACGATGAACCTCCGGAGCTTCGCCCACTCATCATCAATCACTCCGTTGATATGCTGTGAATTTTTTTTATATCAAAAGCTTCCGGAAGTTCACGAGCCATTTTATGTTTGCTCGCGTCATGGAATGTCGGCTCACAAGAGCAGCGTTTACAATTCGCCGAAAGGTGCGCTGTAAGGTCCTTGTCCAGAGTATTCGCGTGTTTCCTCATTTATGCACCGGCCCGTTTGTCTGACGTAGGGCTTCCCGCAGAATAGGGGTATATCATACACCACACCCATCGCGCACCATTTGTAGCGGTCCGTGTGCTGCACTGGGCATCCGGTCTCGGAGCTGCAGTTGGAGCAGCTTATTAGGAGCGAAGAACACAAGAGGCACTGCGTATACCTGTGAGCCACTTTTTTCAAGTTGTCGCTCAGTCTCTGCACATAGGGCACAACAGCTGGCCTTAGGCTTCTCCACTCACCAGCTGTATGCTATTTATCGGGCGCCGCCGCTTTTAACCTTTAATGCAGGGAAACTACCACCGACAGCATGAGGGGGTGAGGGTTCTTTAACCAAGCCAATCGACTGTAGAGGCTACTCCGCTCCTTGTGCTCACAAGACTTTCTGAAGGAGGACCCCAGGCGAAGCGTTCCAATGTTTCGTGCAGCGCAGTTAATTGCTTGCTTAATAGAAACGGGCTTGTCCGTGTAATAACCCCTCCTAGGAAGGATCCGAAGTAGATGCGGATGGCAAGCCAGCCAACTTGGTTTTTAGTACATTACTTCTAACTGCGCATGGAATCCGCGGTCTCTTTGTTGACTTTTCTTGCAATTGATTAGTAAAGTTTATACTGTAGTCAATTTGTCCATGGTATAATTTCGTCCCGTTGTTCTCGCGTAAGAAGGGGCTTCATGTTAGTTTGTTTTGAAATTGAAAAACAAGCTTTCACAGCTTTACGTGCGAAGTACAGCCGCGTTTAGCTTTTCTTATTGCTCTTCTAGTTTTCAGAGCTGTCGGGATATCACCAGATGCTGTTACCGTCACTAGAATTGTGTTGTCACTTAGTATGCCAAAAACCAGCAGAGTTGGTAGAAGATGAAAGCTTTTTGAAGAACTGAAGTAGATCGACGGACAGCTCTTCAAGAGTGCGCTAACTTTATTCTAAATGTTATGAACACAGGGGCAAGCATACCAAGTCCCCCTCCTCCTCACTTTTTTTTTTAATACACAGTGCGTGAACTGTGCCGCCTCGTGTTCAATCCCGGCGCGTCAAAAATTTCCGGGCCGAGAGCAACGCAAGGATCGCTGCGCTCTTCTTGAAGAAGGCGCGCGATGACTTTGCCGGCCGGCGATGCAAATGAGGAGGCGACGAGGCTATGCGGCCGCACCAAGGAGGGCCGACGTGACGGCACTTCCGCCAAAAACAGCGGATGGCTTTTAGCAGGAATTCGCTGTCTGCTCGTACGAGCCGTCACCGAGTTAAACGCTAATGATTCCTTCTTTAAACACGCACATACACTTCCACTTTCATTTTACACCCTTCCGCTAGTGAATACAACATTTCAAGTTCTCCGTGCGTGGGCACTTTCTTTCTCTATTACTTACTGCAATCTTCTTTCCCTTATATCGGTTTGGCGCTTTTTTGTCTTCGCGCTCCCGTTTCCTACGACTCGATGCGCCGTGAGCACATCTTTGCACTACTCACTTCGCGTTTCTTGTTGCTTCTCCCGCCTAGTCAGTTTCTGTAAGTATACGACGATGTTAAATGCATCCGCGCTTACCCGTGAACTTTTCGTTGTTCCCTAAGAGCATAGTCGTGTCTTTCGTCCCTGATTCGCCCCGGCGGCATAAATTTTCATCTTGGCAGCTTAATTCCGCTTCGTCTCCACGGCTAGCCGCATGCACCCGCCGACGGCGTCCTTTAAAAGCTCGGTCGGTGTCGGGGTTTAGTTCATCAGCGCTCCCGGGAGCACGCGCTGCGGTGCAGTTCTAAATTATGGGCTTAGACCGCCCCATTTTCCTTTAACTCTGTGCGGCTCCTTAGTATTTCTCGGGGGAAGATCAAGAAACCGCATTTTCCACTGGCGATGGAAAGTAGCTGGAAAGACTTTGATCTTGCTTTAGCTGGAGATACGTGTATGCGATATAAGTTTGCGCTCACTTTCTATCTTTAGCTTCAAAACGTTAACTGCCGAGTAACTTAGTACGGCGGCTTCTTTGGTGTGTCATTGCCTTCCGTTGGCGTAATAGTGTCCGAATAGCTAAATAAATAAACTCATTGCGACATTCGAGTCCCCGATGTTTCAATCTGTGGCTCAATGTAGGGACTATGTAGCACAACGTGCGATGCATTAAAATTAGGCTACATGATACGCGCGGTGCATTTCCGCGTACGTAACGCATGCGATATTACAGTCTGAAGGGCATCAATTAGTAGAATGTCCGGAAGTTTCATATGTTTATCAGAAATTCGCCTTCATACAGTGTGTCGCATTATTACTCACCGCGCACTTGCTGATTAATTATTCTGAGAAATTTTCTTTTAAATAAACGTGCGATTAGAGAGCAGTTTGACCAAAAGTAGGGCAAAATACCTCAATTCCATATGTATACAAAGCAACCACAATAACAACAAAAGCTAGTATCGACGACAACAACAAAGGTCAATGAAAATATAAAGCACCGTCAGAGGTCTGTGAAACGCTAATGAATATAGCCCGCATGTAAATGCAGACAAGAAAAAAGGAATTGATTAGTTAGACTATGAGAATCACGAATGTATGTACTGGTAATGTAAACCTCTAAGGTGGAAAGCAACGGCATGACTCGAAAGATATCGCTTAGTCACGCCCTAACAACGATGGGCGAGGCATTCGTTCAAAGAACGGCAAGCCTTGCGTTGACAACGGCCGGTACACCGTCAAGGCTCGCCCATGTGGGTACAAGGTAATGAACTATGTGAATATTATAGAACCATATGAATATTACCGGTAGGTGCCTGCCGTGCATGTATATTAGCGGAGGAAGCGTATAAGCGTCAAAGCGACTACTCCTCGTCGTTATTTCGGTGCTCTTGCGTTATCAGAGCCAAATATATCGAACGCAGGGAGCGAAGGCCTCGGCACGATCCCCTCCGAGAGCTGGCGAGGTGGAAAATATAACAACCGTGGCGTGAACAAGAAATTGCCATTCTTTGGCTTCGGGGTGCTCGCGCCTGAAAAAGGCGCTCCACTTTGTGCCCGCGGTGCAGTCGTTCGGGTTCTCATTTTTGGGAAGACCGCGAAAACAAGCCGTAACTGTCTGCGATACGAAGCTGAGCATGTACAAGAATTATAAAACCGGTATGGGCACCAACAGCCGAGAGCCCTGGAGATCAAGATCTTTGGCTCGGCCGCCAGAAGATACGCATGGTTTTCGCTCTTCTCTTCCCTTTCTTCCTTTCTTTCTTTCTTTTTTCCCCTTTCTTTCTTTGCTCGTCCTGACGACGCTGTAAAGGCGACCGCGAATGGACGCTTGTAAAACAAGAGCGGGGACAGCCGATTGGTCGATACATTGGGCTGCAAGGGCCGTTGAATGACTAGAAACCGCGTCTTTCTTGCTTTCAGCTTTGTTCGCTGATATTTTTTTGCACTCCTTCATTTGCCTTTACTGCCACCGCGGCTTTACGAGTTTTACGAGAGACGCTCCCCGACATCGCCCCTATAACAATAAACTCGTCCTCTGAGCGCACCTTGCCCACGTCCCGGCCCGCGGCATGTCTGTCGGCGCACGCCCGCCTCCCCAAGACCTTGCAGGAGTTGAAACTCACTCTCTGAAGATAGGGGCCCTGCCGTCCGTGTCGATAACGCACCCTGATCCACGGGGACACGGCGGCGACGCCCCCATCACTTTCTTATTTTATAGTCGCTAGTAAATGAAAACTGCTTCTGGCTTTCATTTACTTTTTCTACAACTTCTTAGAGGTTAAATCTTTTCATTGCCTCCATTTTGGCGTCGCGCGTTGCTTGCTCCACCCGCACTGTCAAGCGTGCGCATATTTTTTTTTTCTTTTCTTTTGGTAATAACTGGCTTACTTCTACTAAATAATGAAATGCCATTTAATATAGAGAACGCAACCTATAATTTTTGTTTCGTTTAGGTAAACACACTACTTAAGTAGTGTTTTAACGTTTTTTCGGCTAACTCTTGCGCTTTTATATAGAAACCTGGCGACGTTAAAGCCGAATGGTAGTGAAAAAAAAAAAAAGGGAGCGAGCTTGCAAGAAATCTTTTCTTGCGTTGTTCTTTCATTGGTTGGCTGCCTCCATAGGGTTTCCTACAATATACTAGAGGGAAATGTGGCGCTAGTATCTATGGGAGCTTCAAACAATGCGGCTCAGCCAGCATGGGAAGGCTGGGTACAACATGGATTTGCGTAGTCTTCGTTCTTCTGGCTTCATACGGCTTTCGGACTTTTTTTTAAAAAAATAGAGGTCGTTTTCGACGAAATTATTGCACCAAAACGTAAGAGTTTGCGATAACCATGATGTATCCACAGGTACTTGTTGCTTTTCCGCTCTCGTAAATTTAGCAATAGTATGCGATAATGGCAATGTTGCCTCCACTACTTGTGCCCAGATTTAGTCACGTCCATAAAGGTTTAAGTTCCAGGTATAATCGTGCTCTAACAAGAAATTTTTTTGCTCTTGTAAGTAACGTGCGAATGTTTTTACGTATGTAAAAGGTGGATGCGTCTTCTAAAGATAACAAACGGGTTTTCGCTCCCTTCTTTTAAGTGCTGGGTAAACGTTCCACTGTATTTTGACAAAATAATGGGTCAAGCCGCTGCGTGAGGCCGTATCATCAGCGCAGTATCGCCCATCGTTTGTTGGTTGGCTTCGTGCAAAAACGTGTTGTTAAATAAAACAGCCGTGCCGTTAAACTGCGTCGGAGACTGCGCCTGAGCGTTGATCTGAGCTGACTTTTTGAGCGTCGTCTGCGCGTGCGCCTGCCTATCGTCCTGTCGGCGAATGCTATGCACGATAACTGCGATAACTGTGCGGCAGCTTGGCGCGTTTGGTCAGAGTTGAACGAATCAGATAGCGCAGTTGAAATGCTGTAGTGCAAGATATACGAGAAGCCTTGTCACAAGAAATGTCAGCCGCGAAAGCGGCCACACGCTCACAGTTTCCTTCGCATCTGATGCAGGAAAGACAAAGGAAAAAAAAAACAGTAAAACCATATCGCTAGGGTTCGCGAGACGTGGCGGAAGTATTTATAAAGTTAGGTCAAACACCGCTGCAAATAATACGTGTGGGCATCAATAAACACACGACCGACGGAGACCGCACAGCACCCCGTCACTGCAAACAACGTCGTACAACGTTAGTAAACGCTGCAGTCTGATAGCGTGCACTACGGCGGCTGCCTTCGTCGCGTACGAAGAAGTGTAGTAATGTCACACGCGTCACTAGAGCTGCAAATCAGCCATAAACAAATCCACCAGGTCGTTTTAAGCCGCAAGCACGAAGTCTAGACAAATCCATGTACTACCCATCGTTCCTGTGGCAGCTTCACGATTGCAGCGCTAGAGTTAACTCTGGGCATCTAGAGGCAATACTATAGAGGGAATTCCCTCTAGTATTTCGTGGGAAACTCTATGGCTGCCTCACTACTGATTGATTAATGTTTAGGATGTTACATCCCAAAACCTATTGTGATAATGAGAGACGCCGTAGTGGAGGGCTCCGAAAATTTCGACCACATGGGGTTCTTTAACGTGCGCTGACATCGCACAGCATACGGGCCTCAACATTTCGCCTCCATAGAAGTGCAGCCGACGCGGCCGGGATTCGATCCCGCGACCCTCGGATCTGCAGCAGAGTACCATAGCCACTAGACCACCGTGGCGGGGCTGCCTCACTACTGATAAATCCTGCGTAGGAATTAAATTGATCGGGAAAGTCTTTTAACGAACACTTGTAGGGAACAAACTTTTCTTGAATTTCAACCGATTGTTCTTATCTGAGCGGCAACAACAGGGCCCAAATTCACGAACATTCTCTTTCGCAACTTCTTTTTGTCATTGGTCGGCGCGCTTTGCTGATTATATGTCTGGCACGAGCATTAGCTGAAATATTCTGTTACAAACATTTTTAGCCAGACGTATTTGTGAATAGTAGCTCCTGGCTCAGTTTTGTAACCTTTTCGTCAAAAAACATGGCTCGGAGCGCTGCAGCACGCAGGAAGCGCGAGATTCATTTATGCTTACCACTGTTAACTCTTCCCTCTGTATAGCTTCTTTGTACAGGTGAACTAGAAGTTGCGAAACGTGTTTGGGGCTTTTTTAACGGTCTATTGTACTGTATTAGTACTTACGTCGGTCGGCAGACGTTCCTACGGGCGTTGTTCCCGTATGTTTTATAATCATTGCGTGCCATTTTCTCTATGTCGGTACCTCGTTGACGTTATACTCGATGCAGTTATGAGATGGCTACCTCTCTGCACCACTTCTTCCTCCTTTAACTATTGGTATGTAATAATAATTATATTAATAATAATAGGCTAAACAAAAGCAAGTTTTAACGAATTGCTGTTTAAATTAGGTAACTTCTGAGTTTGTTGAGTAACGCAGAAGTAATCACAAGAGAAGTTACACAGCTACATCATTAAGCGAAAGCACTAGAGCAAGGTTGCTTTTAAAACCCTTTTTCTTCAGAGAAAGTAAGGATATAAAGAATGTCTTCGAAACACCTGTGTTCATTTAACGCATCCGATGCTGTAGCACTTGAGCTACAACGGTGGTTGTTGCCTCGTCCAAATTATTGGGTATTTCTGTGCATATATTCCGGGGGTGTTAGCGCCATTCGGAGACATGGCGACGTCTGTGCAACACTTTATTTCTGCCCGAAGGCGTCACGTAGTAGGTTATCTTAAAGGGCAACTCCGGTGGTTTTTTTCACGTTGTTCTGATATCGATGTTTTCCAATGGTGCTGACAGTACTGTAGCAGCCAGGGTGGTTCAGTCTCCCGGAAATGCACAAATCGTTTAAAATAAACGACTGAAAGGCGTGTTCAGACCGAAACCGAAACAGGTAAGCCGTTCTTGCAGCGTATGCGATGTCGTCACAGCCTTCCCACCACCATAAATACGGAGATGGTGAGGGGAAAATGACAGTGACGAGGTCATACGCTGCCCCGCCACGGTGGTCTAGTGGTTATAGCACTCGGCTGCAGATCCGAAGGTCGCGGGATCGAATCCCGGCCGCGGCGGCTGCATTTCGGTAGAGGCGAAATGTTGAGGCCCGTGTGCTGTGCGATGTCAGTGCACTTTAAAGAGCCCCAGGTGGTCGAAATTTCCGGAGACCTCCACTACGGCGTCTCTCATAATCAGAGCTGTTTTTGGGACGTTAAACCCCACAAATGAAATCAATCAGGTCATACGCTGATGCATTTAGTTATGCCAATGTTTCTGAAATTGACAGCGACGATTTGAGCGTTGAAGTATGGCTGTTTTGCTTTTGACGGCACGGTAGGCAGTGTTGAAGGTGGTGACGTAAAACAGAGTGGCACGCGTGCGAAGCCGCTAAATTTAAAAAAAAATACATTTCCAAGAAAACTAAATAATTTGCAACCGCCTGGATTGGCATATATTATGACAGTATCGAGAAGAATATATACTGAAAATTTCATTGATATCCGTGGACACTCAAAAATCGCCGGAGTTGCCCTTTACGCAAAGCGAACTGGCTACCGACCAATGAACCTTCAAGAAGATACCTTGCTGGGCGAGTTGGCTCATAGTTTGAAAGGCATTTTCAGCGCAAAAAACTGCACACAACAGAAGACAGAACGACATGAGGAGCGCTCGCTACCAACTGGTTTTATTCAGGAAAACAACACATTGAAATGCAAAGCTCGGTAGACCACAGGAGCGCCTGCGTAGACATCAACACGTGACAGTCTTGGCAAAGGTTCAGCGAAGCTTACGTTTTATAAACTGGTAAACACACTGACGTTTGGCTAACGCAATCTGTGCCTTTTTTATGTGGAAAGCCTCCAAAAGCTCATGTGCCACGGTATTCCTGCTACGGCCTAGTATATTCAACCCGAACAAAGGAACACATTCTCCCTGCGTGGAAGATGCGCGCGCCGTTCATTTGTTAGCGACAGCTCATGCTCACGTGACCAGCCGTTGACGCAGCGGCTCGTTTGTCCGATATAGGACTTCCCGCAGCCCAGTGGCAACTCGTACACTACCGCCTCCGCACAGTCCCTGTTTTCCACACGACGCGTTCTTCTTTGCCTCACCGGCTACGCGCGCACGCAGCTTCGACAAATTGCGCGGCGCTGATATGACGATAGGCACATTGTGTCTTGTATAAAGTTGTTCTCTCACTTTCTTGAGGTTGTACGTCACATTGTGGATGTGCGGTAACACCTCGGGCCTTATGGCGCTTTTCTTTCTTTCCCTGCCCTTACCCTTGTCTTCTGCTTTCTGGAGTAGCGACTCCGCAGTAGCTAGCCACTGTCCTGTCTTTTATGTCGTGTTTTCGCTCTCAAAATTCCTTGCAGACATTGAACCGTCGCATGCTACCTAAAGGCACCAAGTCTGCCAGAACAAGACCCACGCTGAAAAGTGTTCCACACTCACCCCTAAAGCTACGAGCGGCGCTGAATAACACTCTCACGATTTAAATGCAATAAAATGGACGGGGGAAGAACCGCCGTTTCAGCGCATTTGGTGTACATCGCGTTATCCTAAAATCATAGGTTCGGTTTCTACGGGCGGCAGGTGTGTTTTTTCGTGCACTTTAATTCCTTTCCATTTATGTTATAAGTGCAACACCACTGTTAAAGGCTACATATATTTTCCCCTATGCTTTCCTTGCCCTCATTATCTATTGGATTCATTAGGTTGTGTCTTCAATTTAGAAGGTTACGCGTTAAAATAGTGGCAATATTCAAGAGTATAGGTAATATATTAACAGCGAAGCTGTTTAAGGTGTTGGTAAACTTGTTGGGGACGCCGAGGAATACTATGACCATCAGGAAATATGTGCGCGTGCGCTTCTTCTATAAAATGTACGACATTTGCACGCGCACCTCTCTTGGGCTCATGTCCCCAGCCCACTGCTACATACAGGCGAAGGCGTTTCATAGCGTACCATAGCCCTGTATAGTATATAGTGAGGGGGTGGGAAAGGAAAGTGACGGTGATGAGGAAAGAGTAAAACATAGCATAGCCTTGTATAGTATAATATAGCAAAGGGTGGGAAGGGGAGGTGAGGATGAGGAAGAAAGAAAGGACGAGGGGAGATGGAGTTGCATAGCGTAGGCATGTACTGCATAGTACAGCAAGGAGTGGGAAAGGGAAGTAAGGGTGAGGTGGAAGTAAATTAGGAGGGCAGAGGGTGAGGCATAGCGTAGCCTTATACAGTACAGCATAACAAGGGGTGGGGAAGGGAAATGAGAGTAAGGAGGAGGGGAGATGGTGAAGCATAGAGTAAGCATGTAGTACAGTATTGTATAGAAAGGGCTAAGAGAGGGAGGGGAGGGTGAGGAAGGAAAGGAGGAAGGCGTCACAACCGCACATTGCCCGCCAAGCGAGTTTGAACCTGGGCACATTACTGAACTCACGTAACGTGGCGTTATAACAGCTAGGCACGTGACATATCCCCGCCAAAAACATGCAACAGCTAGTCACGTGGCCAATCGCGTGACTTGGTTGAGCCTGTAGAAGGCTGAAGAAACTAGGTTGGTGAGAAGCATCGCTCTTAGTCCAGCCTTGGCACCATTACTGCGACCTGCGCACTTTTGTTAAATGCATATCTTATAAAGAGAGGGACAAATTTACAACACCGCCATAAGCAATGACCAGTTGCCAGCGATTTATATTGTATCACTAAGCTGCGCTGATTGAAGCGATTTTTTTGAGAAAGAAGTTTCCCAGTTGACGAATGCTTTTAGCTTCGTGCTCCGAACGGTTGCCCGGATGACATTTTATTTTGCTTGCATGAACCTTCATCCACCTCGCGCGCGCATACGGAACTGCTTAATGCAGTAGTGAGAGATATAATCCGTTATGTGCGTTACCAAAGCAGAAACCAGCAGAGCTTGGTCAACTCAGTGTACCCAATAATCACGCCCAAGTCCCGGGACAAATTAACCACTACACCACCTTGTTTATGGTTAACATATGCAACAGCGTTGACAAGATGCGGGATATTTAGTGCAGCGCCTGTGCGGGTGTTTCTGTAGGAACAGACCTTCTGTCATTCAGAGGATTATTTGACGTCGCCTTCAGAGTCCGCGTGGCGAAATTATACCTTCCTAGATTTATCAAAGCGACTATTTTTCTAGCTGACTGTCATTAAGTACCGCCTGAATGGGTCGGATGTTTGTGCACGTATGTGTTGTTATTGACCGTGCATTGAAATACTCATTCAGGGTATGTCATCAGTGGTTTTAACCATGCTGTTATTAAAAGATTGGACTTCATACAGACTGTACTGCAGTAAGACCTGCGGTGTTCATTTAGAAGTGGTATTCGAGGATTGGACAAATAAACTATCGCGAAGTATAATTTGTGGCGGTAGTCGCCGTAACCCTCAGTGCATGCATATATATATATATATATATATATATATATATATATATATATATATATATATATATATATATATATATATATATATATATATATATATATATATATATATATATATATAGTGTGTGTGTGCGTGTGTGTGTGTTTATAAGTACGCAGTTCTACAGCAATATAAAGAAAGCATGAATATCTTCGCGGCATTAATAAGCCTCCTCCTCAACCCCTCTTGAGCACAGTTTCATAACTACTACCCAGAACATGAACAGTGACTACCTCGCTGATGGAAATATTGAGTATTATTGTACTGACTCAAACAATCTCTCCTATTCTGATTAAACGCGGGTTCATGTCTTTATTCCTTGATGCAAAGTCCCGAAAGTGACCTTCGGTAACCCAAGCGGCAAACACACGAAGCTACACAAGAGTTCGGTCACGTAACCTTCTGCAAGTATACGTGGCTCCTGTATATTTTATTAGAGCTGAAATGTAGTACACTTTTTTTATATTGAAGGCTTTTTCTAACTTACAACGTGCAGATAAGCCTGCCACGCATCCGCCGTCATTTGCAAAAGCGCAATTTCGGATTCGGCTAACCTATCTTGGCTCAGCTGTCGGCACAATATCGGCGCCGGCGGCGAGCCACTCAGGACATATTTGGGAAAGCGCTGCAGTAATACGAGAATGGTCTGGACAGCAACGAAGACTTGTGCTAACCTTTTATTTTCAAGGCTAGCTGAAGAGGTCAAAATGTGGATGGCTACATACAGCTTCATTCACTTCTGTGAAAACAGAACGACATTTCTTTGCGAGGCGGGCTATCACCATCGCGATCATCTGTCAACGTTGCTGGAGAGCGCACTCTACCTTTTTTTAGAGGCTTCTCAGATCAAAAAATTTTGTTTGCAAGATATCCACACATTTTTGAAAGTAACCGCTCCAGGTACAAACCGCAGCGAGAGTGAGCTTTTCCTTATGCCGTAAAAAAGGTCTTTAAAAATCCGCTGTCACTCTTTTTGATTGCTACTTACGCCTCTTCTTCAGAGGTTTCTCGTTTGAGCGTATATTTAGGTCCATTAACTTAGTGCGCAATGCTCTCGGATGTGTGTCGACACCTACTGTTTTGCTCGTTAAATACTGGGTCCGTGTCGTCTGCTCTCAGAACTAAGTGGCAGGAAGCATAACCGAAGATTAGAGCGACTGTTCATGCTAAAAAGAGCGTACATAGTAACTTTTCCCTTTTGAGCAGCCGAGAACCATGGAGGATGTTGACGTGTTTCGATTTGGTCAAGTGCGCATTGGCCGTACAAGCTCGACGCGCCCCAGTGCTTGGTACTGCAGCGATTTTTGTGACATTCGTGGGGTCATCTTTCATCAACACTTCAATCTCGTTTGGGTGTTTATGCTGTTGGTTCCAACCCGAGTAAGGTGTGCCTGTCTGAATTTTTGTTTAAGCTCACTGCCGGGATAGTTAAAGAAGGTTATATAAATGAAGCTTTTATTGATTAAAGTTAACCGATTAGCTGTTATCGTGTCCTCACACCCTGCTACAGCACTGGTAGCGCGCAAAACAAGATAACTGCGGTATTTTTGAGCGCTGCGGTACTGGTAGGCCCAAAAGTAGTCTGCAAGAACTAACTCCGCTAATAGGCCCGAAAGATAACTGGTTGGAAGTGATCAATTGACGGGAATGTGTTCAATATCTTTTACAGGCTCGCTGTATCACGTGACGATCTCATCCTATCGCTATGATCGGACAGTTGCCGATATTCGCACGGTATGTGCGGGTTACCGGCTTGTTGTTAAATGATTAATTTATGACTACAATACGAGTGTTAGGCTCGCCTTGTTGGTGGACCCCGAAATAATTTTTATCGCGTGGCGTTTTTTGCCGTGTATTTAATCGAACTGCAAGGGTGTTTTCGCACTTCGCTCCTACCGAAACGCGGCAGCGATGGCGGAGAAGGGGAACCGCTCGCCTTTGCGCTGAGTGACACATCGCCGCATGCCATCGCGCTTGGAAACCAGCTTTAACAAGCTCGTCTTAAAGTTCTACACTTAAGTCTCCAAGACTTGGATTGCATACGTAGGCGAAAAGACCCGCTTAAAATAAATTAATGCAACTTACTCTGGCTTTTCGTGACAACAGTACAATCTGATTACGATGTACACCACGGAAGCAATGGGCTAAGTTTGTCTCATCTGCCAAAGCTGACACAGCACGTCCAGGTGGAACATCTTATTCCCGAGCGAATTGTCAACTTGTCGGCGGTGACAAATATATAGCTCGTAATCACGTTTTTCTTCAACGGACTGCTTTCGGTGCTGCCTTTGCTCATCGCTGCGCTTATTATAATGGCTGTGCAGATAGCCTGAGCTATGAAAGCTACCAAGTGACTGAGACATTGCAGCACCTGTTTTGTAAATTCGCGAGTGGCCGCTCTACGTGTTGCAGTGAGATCCACTGGCCTATGCACTTGCAAACATTGAAATGCGAACATTAGCTGAAGGTTCCTTTTTGCCCCCAATGTGCTATTAAACTATATCAGTAACCGCTAAAAGGGGTTTCTGAATTCTGCACGAAATTCCATAGTGCAAGAGAACCATTGTGTGACAAAGTCATTCTATTTACGCACTACTTCTCGTCCTCGTCATAATCCTACGTCACTCCTTTCCTCCGTATTGCTTTTTTCCCGTTCTGGGTAGCAGGCCAGCAGAGTGCGTTAGTTGAGGCATGCCTGTATGCCTTCTCCAATAAAATTCGGCTCTCTTTACGTCAAATAATAATAATAATAATAATAATAATAATAATAATAATAATAATAATAATAATAATAATAATAATAATAATAATAATAATAATAATCGATTATTGTAAAGAATGAAGTTCATGCTGATATTGCGCAGCACAAATAAATTCTCTTGCGATTTTGTTTACATTAAGATACACAGATAAACGCATTGTATGCTTATATACTTCAGGCTTTCTGTATGGATCAAAATTTGGCGTGTTCTTCTGTAGAGACACAATAGTATTTCTTTGCATGGCTAACTTCGCACTAACCGTCAGTCGTCTGCTTGACCGCTGTGCCTACTCTCCTCTATTTCCCTCTGTTGTTATTATTATTATTATTATTATTATTATTATTATTATTATTATTATTATTATTATTATTATTATTTTTTATTATATTAGGCAACCGCTACCCCGTTCAGTAATTTAGTTCTCGAACATTTCTTCCCTATAACTATCCTAAGATGTCAAATTAAGTGCAGCTGCTTGTTCACCACCATGAAAGCACGCAAAAAAATAATGAACAAGGTTATTTTGCTCCTCGTCAAAGAAGAAAAGGGAAGAATGCTCTTAGCGCAGCGATTCCTGCAGGTTTAGATTGAGGCACAGTTCTGACTATCGTTTAGCTGGAGTCCATCCCAACAAACGAAGACGAAGGAAGCTCACCGACACATTGCTAAAATAGCAAACGAAGATGTACCGCGGTAAAAGAAGTGAATTTCTTCCCAAACACTGATCGGTTTCCATTGAGGGCTCAAAATTAATGATTTCGATCCACCTTCTGTTTTTGTGACTGTGATGTTTCGAAACTGTAAATCTGCGCATGTGTGAGATGATAAGCTCGTCATTAAAACAATCCCCTTAGCGTGATACAACTTGCGCAGGCTTCTTAGGCTCCGCAGTGAGTACACTTAATCCGCTCTAATCAGTGACTCAAGAAGACCTGTCGTTGCTGTTCTTGTTTCTTCCTAATTATGGTTTTAAAACTGTTTCCCTCTTTCAACGGATGCTCGGATAAGACGTGAGTGAAAAGCATGGGAGAATCGGCACAGCGTTTCATCGAGCCCGTTATTACAGCGCATGAAACCTGTTCGTGCTATAGCTTTTTTTTTCTTTTCGTTTATTTCATTTGAGTTCAATACTACTTCTTTCGGAACGTGCGGGCACAGAGAACTGCAGCGGTGAGACTGAGAAAGAAAAGTGGGGAGGGGAGGGGGGCTGAAAGCAGCAGACGAAAGGTGTGGTTTGCTTGCTCGTGGGACTTGCATATCCTCACGATCGGCGCTGCGTACCAGTATGATCTAAGAAATTCGAGTACGCTCTCAGCCACTGGACAGTTTCGGTTCGGTGTCCGCAGATGCGCATTGCACGCAGTCATCCATCGGAGACGGCAGCATGCCTGCACGGACAATGCCTCCTAGACTGGTCGGTGTTCGCACACTATACGCGAGCGCGCGTTCCCGCAGTTTTCAGGCGCTGCAGCAGAGTCGACGCATTTTCAGCGACCTTCTCGCCCAAGCGCGAGACCGAATTTTTCGGTATCGCACCGAGGGAAAGAAGCTGCGGAAGTTCCAGCAGCAGCATTAACTGGGGTGTATTCGACATTAGAATTGACATGGACATGCTGTCATACGCAATGTGGGCCCGTTCCGCGGCCGGCGGGTGGGAAACGACGTCGCTTTAAAAATGCAGGAAATAGCATTCACGAATCGCGCACGGTACGCGAAGCGCGTATCCACTCCTCGGATGGTGCTCTGAGAAGGATCATGTCGGTAAGCTGCTACCTGCCCGACACACCGCCTTTATAGATCGCACTTAGATCACGCGGCTCGTTTCCCGGTTTTAGATCGGGGAAAGAGATGTATGAGGGTAACTTCGAGCAAAACGCGACGCTCTCTCACGCGTCGCAGTCAGTAAATCACATCACAACTACTCACTACGGCTTACTATTGCTGTTTTCGTAGGTGTGCCCATAGCTGTTGCGCCACGTGTTCGGGAATGGTTGGGGACGCCCAACCAAAACTGTTTGTTGCTCTATAGTTACGTCGCCGCACCGATTTATGTCGCCTACACGACGGCACGCTTAAACCGCCTAAATTAAAATGCGCCACTACTTAAAGTGCATCAGATATTGTGCGATAACGGAGGTCGAGCAATAACAGTACAGGGAAGTGGCAACAGCAATGGGTAATCGCGCCAACATGCCAGGCTGATGTACAAGCCCATGCTGTAATTTTCTAGTTAAGTTGCTTGTTTACCTGTTACTCATATTGTTATGTAATCGCAACAGGTGGTGCTGTGATTACATATCATTCTTCGCCTGAACACTTCGCATTATTGTTCGCAAGTGAGTTGTTACCGTGTGGATGTTTGGTATGTTTATCACGGCATAGCGTATATTTGACTTTATCAAGGATTCGTGCGGCTTTTTGCCATTACTTTACGCTTCACGTGGTACAATAAACCTTCAAGGCGCGGTGACACCAAACGGCCACGTTTAGCTGTATGCTGTCGTTGACATCTTCGCGTCAACCTTACGCAGAGCAGCACAAAACCAACTTGTCAATTCAGCGTCTGTTCTGTGTTACACAAAGGCCTCTTAGATATTGAGAAGTTACAATACTTTTAGTACTACTGCTTCACCAGTAAGACTGTTTTGCGTAGCT
This sequence comes from Hyalomma asiaticum, assembly GCA_013339685.2. Lineage (NCBI taxonomy): Eukaryota > Metazoa > Arthropoda > Arachnida > Ixodida > Ixodidae > Hyalomma > Hyalomma asiaticum. The sequence continues at coordinate 259,283,751 of CM023481.1, forward strand.
GAAGAAGTACTTTATATTTTTTTTATGAATGTTAGAAATGCAGACGGCGAGAGAGTACGTAGGCAAGTGCGTATTATAAATGCAACTGGTTGTGTGTTTTCGTTATTATAAAATGCAGATCTTTTACATGCACTATTGAAACTGCATGAAGCATCGCTTCAGGCGGAACGGAGTAAGCGAGGCAGACACGGCGCTGTGTCTGTGGCATTGATTGATTTCTGGGGTTTAACGTACCAAAACCACGATCTTATTATAATAGACGTCGTAGTGGAGGGCTCCGGAAATTTTGATCACCTGAGGTTTTTTAACATGCACTGACACCGCACAGTACACGGGTCTCAACAATTCCCCTCCATCGAAATGCAGCCAATGCGGTCGGTATTCGATCCCGCGACTTTCGCATCAGCAGCCGAGTGCCATAGCCGCTAGACCACCGTGGCGGGGCCTGTGTCTGTGGTACTAACTTCGTCCTGCCTGAAGCGCTATTTTATACTCTATCTGTAATATACGTACCAACCAGCCCATGTCTGGTATACTCTGATGCAGTTCATCTCTACATGGACAGCTGAAGTGCTACATTTTATAGCGAGTTTTCAGTGTAGCCCTTGTTATGCCTGCATGAAATTTTTACTTTGTTTATTTTTCTATGGCAACATTGGGGTTCCTGTTATCAACCGACATTAAAAAAAAACGCGACCCCTTTCATACTTTTCTTAGGCTACGCCTTCTTTAAAGGCCAACTCCGGCCATACTCAGTCAGTAGATCTCGATGAAACTCGCCGGACACGTTGCCCTTCCAGTTTCCGTCATTTATTCAAAAAAAACGGACTTTTCAGATGCGCAGACCTCTTCCAAATCAACTTTATCGATTACCTCTGGGCGCTCGCTTGGCTTGGCCACATTGTGCGTGACACCTACCCACGTACGTAGGGAGCATAGAGGTTTATGACGCTCCTTGGGTAGTGTGGGAGTGATAAACGTTCCTGTTGCTAGAATTTACGTTCTGCATTGATGGTGAAAGATTGGAAGCGAGTGCTGTTTCATTGCCTGCGCATATACTTCAGCACTGGCCAAGCGTGCGCACGTTACTGCATCACGCGAAGGATTTATTGCTCGGTCTGTTCTTGGTTTTACGCCATTTTTCTTATTTAAGACAATTGTCGAATTTCCTGAGCTTTTCGACTATCAGACGCTTGCAGAAGCGTCTCGAGAAGATAGAATAGCCATTACCTTTATATCGTCAAATAATCGCCCGAGTTGGGCTGTATGGACACAACCATTCACATCTCGATTATGAAATGCCAGGCTAAGTCATCGCACACAGCATTAGATTTATATAACAGCTGAGGACTGAAGTGTCCACCATATCACTAAATTCGAGTCATATCTACGGATAAGCATTATTTATTCATGGGATGTGTTGAGGTCCGTGTCCTGTGCGATGTCAGTACACGCTAAAGAACCAAGGTGGGCGAAATTTCCGGAGCCCTCCACTACGGCGTCTCTCATAATCATATCGTGGTTTGGGAATGTAAAACCCCAGAAGTCAATCAATTCATTGCGCTCGCTTTCTGTCCCTTGATGTTATGTCTAACGTTTTTCGTTCAGCTGCGAACTAAGCTTTGCGTGATTCGTAACTTTTCGAGATTTTGCACGGTTCTGCACTGTGTGATACTACTAGGACAATACCGTGGTTGCATACTTTTGGCTTTAAGGGAATCGGTAAGCTTCTGGTTGCGATTTTGGAATGTGTGCCGCATGAACTCCAGACCTTGCTTATTCTTCGAAGAATTCTGTTTTGTCAAGAACGCCTCCCTGTTAATAACTGCCCCTGATTTGCGTACTCTTGTACGCAATATAAAGGTTTGGTGACAATTTGAAACTCCTCTTATTTGGCCAGACTATGCAATATTATTTTTGTCTTCAGTCGATCCATCTTAGCACTAGTTTGATATTTTCTCTGTTTCTGCCGCCAGTTATTTTTGTAGTTCGTCGCCATTGTTTTTAAATGGCACGGTGTCTCCAAACAGCAATTTGCTAAGGTACGCTCTGTCAATGACAATTCTCATTTCTTCCCAGCTTAGTCGCTGGAATACTCTTTCCAAGCATGAAGTGAACAACTCCACTGCTTACCACTTGCGTCACCCCTTTCTTAATTTTTCTTTTGCTTGCGGAGAATTTGGCCATCTCTCGGAATTTTGTACATGTTGGTCATGGTTTGAAGGTATGTCTCGTATTCTTCTTGGCGACGCAGACCTAAACAATGCTGGTACTTCTATCCATACGAATGCTTTTGCGTGGTCTAAAAAAACCACATAAAGCGGTTTGTTATAGCCAGCGGGTTACTCATTTACCAGATGGATAGCGTGGCTGTGAACCTTTGTGGAATCGCCTTTCCTGCAGCTACCTTGCTGTCCATGTTGATTGTAGTCAAGTTTCTCTCTTGACACATTCGAAATTGCTTTCATGGATAATTTGCATATTACTGAAATTATGCTGGTTGGACTGTATTTCTCTGAGTACATTTTGTTACCTGCGTTGTATTAAAATTATATTACATTTTTCCAGCTTATTCGGAAATTTCAGATCTTGAGACAGTTTGGGAATAGTGTCGCCAATTTTAATATGTATTGTCTCGTTCATCTTTAGTTGAATCGCCTGTTATGCCGTATTTATGGGCTGCTTTATCGCGGCCGATACCTGGTATGGCTTGTCTCGCCTTGTCGATAGTTATCGTTCCCGGTAGTCATTTCGATGTGTTGTCGTTTCTTTATTAAATCTTTTGTGGTTTCAGAAAGCTCGTTTACTTCCTCGCTTAGGGCTTTTTTAACTTCGACTGCTGCTTGAGAAATTACGCTGTCATAAGATAGATTATACACTTAACGGAATAAAGGGTGGTCAAAACTATGTGGCCGAAGTGGCTCTAGAGATAGCACCAGAGTTGTAGTCTGGGCGTCACCATACGGTGCTATTTAGCTTGGCTTTTCGACTGCTTTTCCGGTCTCGCAGCGTCTTCCTCAACTGATGTTTACGTTACCTAATTTCAGGCATAGGGCGTCGTGATCCGTATGGTTGTCCTCGGGCAAGCAAGAAACGCACAAGGCAATATCACATTTAACGTCGTCGCACGTTTCTCGTCTTGATACGAACGCCGTAAACGTTCGGGATCACAACAAACCACACATACACACACTCAAAATACAGGAACTCGTTGGAGTCTCTCGACAGGTTTAAAAATTGTCTCTCGTATGCTCAGCCTGCATCGTTTATTCACACACGGAAGTACCGAGCTGTAATAGTCGTTGCCTCCTCACGTATCTGTACCACTCCCGCTACGCCCCTTTTTCTTGAGTTCTGATAGACAATCTACATCACATTTGTTTATAATATTAAAAGGTTTCATGCCGGGGTCCACTATAAATTGACTGGAGCGTTCCTGTCACAAGAGTAACGTCAGTGAAAGAGCACGCCAATATCTCGTGGTGAAAAATAGTCGGAAGAGAAATTCGCCCTTGGATGCCAATCTGATTAAAGAATCAAACTTGTCATACCTGTGCTCTCGAGAGCCCGATGTGTTAACTTTTAAGCTAAAGACTTACGCATGCGTTCCACGCCTGAGTGCAAGCACACATATATTTCATTTCGCCGTGTTCTTGCACTAGAGCCTCCATGTAGGAGCGGGGTGGCGAGGTACTGCTTGCTAACATGCGCCGACAGTACGCATAACGGAGGTGCAACGGGCCCTATAGCGGGGTTTGTTTTATAATATCGACGCGTTTTGGGCATATGGACTCTTTTTCCACATCTTATAAGCCCGTGAATCCTTGCTGCGTCTAAATTCTGTTTAAACGCGTAGCAGCAGTGTGTGCGTGCCATCTGCTAGTGGCACGCACGACGTCGGCACGTTAGTGGCAAATCATCGACGTCGTGAAGTGACTGTCAGAAAAAGTGGCTGTTGTAACAGCGAGATATAGACCCGCGGGAAGCACAACACGCTCGCGCGTACCGTACCGGACGCTTACTAGGAACTGTGCCTCTCACATTTATGAGGCTGAGCGCGTGCTCGTCGCAGACACTTCCGAGGTGGACCAAAATGCTCGTAACTTCGGTGAAGCCGCACACCAGCATAACTCTGCGCGAAGCGACGCCTCATCACGGTTGCTGACCCGTAAATACTGTGTCTTTCGCATCAGCGGACCGCGAGCTCGCAATAGATAACCCGTTCAATTCTGCTAGTATGCTTTGCGAATACTCGTGCTTGCGGATTTTGCCATCAGTCGTGTACAGCTGCTATATCACTTATATTACAGTTATCAAAACATATTGCTCTTGATCATCTATGTTAGTCGTCCATGTCGTTGAGATGTGACACTAAACGTCAACATGAATCAATTCGCGTCAAATCTCAACGTTCCGGCAGCAGGCACTGAGCTCATTGTATTCCTTAACGTCCCAAAACACTGCAACTATACTTCTATGAAGACACATTTCGCGTTCATGTCGCGGCAGATTACTATGAAAGATGGATCTGACGTCCTTTTTTCTTAAGTTACTTGTTTCTTGGGAAGGGGCCCTGGAAGTGAACATAGGACGGAATCACATTCGAAGAACTCGTCAGTATGTGGACTCGTATTCACAAAAAGAATTTACGAAAAAAAGTGTGTACGAAAACTTTTCAGTTAATCCTGAATCTGGACATTATAGGAGCCTGCCAACCAATGGCAAAACTCACTTACGAAGGAGAAGTTTTATGAATTCGGCCCCTGATGCGGAGCTACTACGCGGAACTGCAATAACAACACTCCGGAAAACACGCAGCACCGGTGCACGCGCTTCGCGAGACGCATTTTGCAATGTGGTTCATTCGGGTGAGCTGGCATGCTTTCTCAAAGGCTATACGCCCAGACAACCCAACTGCTTGGGTTGGCTGTGCGTGTAACCTCCGTAGGCTGACCACCGGCGGGCGCATGTCGGGACGCCTCTCTGGTCGGTGCACCTCGTGACTTCACGGGGTTCCCTCCGGGCCCTCCGTTTCTCAGGGCCACTGGTGGCTCCCAAGCAGTTTGGGAGATGCGGGCCACGCTCCGGCGCCATTTGTCCGCGCCAACAAATGGTTTCGCCAAAGTGATGGATGCGGCCGAGTGCGTCTCTCCACGAGCTTGAGGAGCGCATGTGTCCCCCGCGCTGGACGCAGACAGGCTCGGCCGCGTTCAGCCCTCTTGTCGATGTGCTGATTAAACTCGATCCCTGTCTCTGCGTTTTTTTTTTCTTTCTCCGTAGCGCACGCAAACTGAGGCGGGAGTCGTTGTAGAATACTCGAATACATCTTCCTCTCTTTCTTTTCGCGATGCAGGACAGGAAAGCATACGTGCGTGTCCGCCTTAATGCGCCTCTCATGCCGGCTTTAATCTATCGTCATCTCGGCTCGCCCTTGCAATGACATGCTTCACTGTTTCACGGCATTCAGAACGTAAGGATGGGCCGCTCCCTCGGCCTCCTACACATCGCGCACGCCGCAAAAGCAATAATCTACGAAACTCGAAGAGAAGTTGCTAAACAAATCTTCCGACTCAGTTCCTCACTCTTGTGGAAAGGTTGCTTTGAATGCCTGGAAAAACATGCACGACTGTTAAGACTGTAGTGATGGCAACGTTGTGCCAGCGATTTAACCTTAAAACATAAACAAAAAAAAATGAAGCGTATCACTCGGACGTCTGAATGTTGTTGATTGTCGATTCTATCTAGAAAGCAATTAAACAAAGTTTGAGATTAACATAAATTCGCTGTCCGAGATCGCAATCTGGCGTAAAAATTTCATTCCTAATAAAAGCTGTAATCTGGCACTCCCGGTCAAGCTTGGACGCGCCTAACGTTATTTGTATTTACACGATGTATATTTATTAGTTCATTCACCTGTGAAAATCCGGCTTTTTGCGGACTATTGTGTTGTTTATGCATGTATGTATCAGCATTCTGATCAAGCCGTTCTCAACCATGCGTTGCACTCCGTCAGAGCCTGGTGTGATAAATGGGGATTCAAGCTCAACACAACAAAAGCTGCGAGCATTACACTGACCAATAAACAAAACCCATTATAATTTGGCTATGCCATTAATAATTCTTATATTAAGCAGAATAGGCGAGTGAAGTGTTTCGATGTAACAAGTAATTTAAGTTGTGAACCCCATATCGACTACATTAGTAGCAACACGCTAAGGAAGTTAGTACTTATAAAACGTGGACTACGTTATACGTCACCCACTGTAAAACTAACAGCTTATAAAGCTCTTATCTGGCCAAAGCAAAAATTTACAGACCTGATAGGGGCTATATATTAAAATATTTAATTAAAATAATAGAAAGGCTCCAAAACCTGGCACTGAGGTTTTCTTATTGCAGTTGTTCCCGTCTCGGGGCGAAAGTATCTGCCCTTCGCGATGTGGCAGAGCTGAACACACTAGCTCATCGTAGAATCCATGCACTTAGATCGCACCCACTACAACAAAATAGTTCCACAACCGTTCGGTCACCTCAACACGAATCAATATTTATTATTTCCTCATGCTCTTTCATTGTGGAGCAAGTTACCGGAAGAAGTGGTTGATGCTGACACAACACAATCGTTCGCCCATCTCGTGAATAACCTTTTTTTTGATCTTTAAAATGATGCTGCATATTTATTATGTTCTGCACTCAAACTGAAAATTTTTGTATTTTTTGTAGATTTGTGTTAAATATTTCCATTTTATGTTTATAATTGTCATTACCACGGCCGCTACATAGAACACACATGGTGTGTGCTCTGTGTGGCGGCCGCGTCCTTACATTTATCCACTCCTGCTTGGGCCTGAATAGTGCCTGCAGTATTTGTGAATAAATAAATATTATTTTTACAATCTTCGACAAGACTGGCGATTTATTTATCGCCTTGTGAATTCAGGAAACTAAGCTTAGGGAAAGAACGGAGCTTAAAAACGTACCAACAGGGAACAAAAAAAAAAGAACCAGGAACAAAAAGCAAACAATGAAAAAGAACTTGAGCAAAAAACATCAGTTACAGAGGAACAGAAGTTAAAAAAAAATCTAAACGAAAAGCGAGTTATACAGCACACCCTGTCACTTATGTATCGCATAAAGGAAAATCCAATTCATGGCAATCTGTAGGCTTTCCGGAGTTATGTGAGAAGGGGTAATGTGTTCCATAATAGTGTGTCTGCAGGGTGGATGGTCTGCTTACCATAATTAGTGTGAACGTTAGATAGAATGACGCTATTAATAGAATGGGTCCCCACGTTTGTCTCATTATGAAAATTGTGTAGTTGTCGACAAATGCTTGGGTTCACGGCATGCCTTAATGCAAAACGATACATTATTCACATGTCCATCGCGGTCGCACCGGAGTAGCGGTGTGTACGCGAGATATGTGGATGGCCTTTGTGATTGCATTCCTTCATAGTGCACGTAAACGAGAATCTCCTTCTGCAAACCACAACCACACTTGCGCGTCGTCATTTGCTTAGGTGCCTGCGACATGAATCGTACGTTTTCCTGGTAGCTTTTAGCTAGTTCATCTCAACTGAAAATAGAGGGGCGGCAGGTTTGCTTCTTGTATCAAGAGGGTATGTTAACTGAAGAGAAATAAAGATGCAGCAAACTGCGAGACGAGCAGGTGCGAGTCCCGCTGCTGTGACTGAGTGCCTGTCTCTGGAAACCACATTAAACGCGGCCGGCCCCCAGATGGCCACACGAGAGAGTTTCGCAGTTCTAGCCCTCCCACATCTACATATCTTCCCCAAAGTTGCAGCAGCTAGCGACCAGCGCGCGTCGGGGCGTCCAGACCATTGCGGTCAGCGATGGCAACACTGTACACTCATCCCACTTACGAGCTCAGTTTTTGTGGACCCGCGCGTGCGGGCTTGCGCCTCGCTGCTCTCTGTCTAGCTCGCCTCCAAGAAGAGAGAGTGAAAGACGCCATCGCTGAAGTCTGGATGAAATAGCCCGGCGCGGAAGACACGTAGGGCAACGAGAGGAAGAAGGCGGGATGGCGGACGTAAACGGAAGGACGAGGACGACGCGGCGGGGCTGATAAAAAATTTAGAACTGGTCGTCCAACCCGGGGCCGCAGCTCGGCGCGCGGGATGGGCGTAGGACCCGTATTCGACACTCGAGATTAGCTCGAGAGGAGCTTCGCTGTAAGTACGCAATTAGCGTCCTGCCATTTGCAGGCGCGCGGGCACGGAAGCTCTTCGTTCGTCCACCTTTATTCATGGGGCGACGTGGCGCCGACGAGTCGTCGCAGCACGAGTGTTTTCGCTGAGCTCGGGATTTGGGGCGTAATGCACGCCGTTACCGAGAGACAGCAGCGGCGCCGCATCGCACAGGTGGCGCGTCCGCGTGCGAGGGACGCGTTGTGAAATTTGCATCATTCTCGAGCGTTTTACGACGCTGCGTCGCGCTGGGCAACAGGCTTGGGATTAGTGAGTACGGCAGCGTTCCGAGCGCTTGCTGGCCGTTTATTTCTCCGCGTCCCCCCCCCCCCCCCTTTTTTTTTTGTACTCCTTTATGAACAATTCACGAACGCGTGGATGCAACGGCGGCGCAAGTTTCTTCTTCTGGCCTCCCGACCGTAAGAGCAATCAATTATTTTGAGCGCTGAAAACGTTCGCGAACTTGTACGGCCTGTCACATAATTTAACAGTGATTGAGTCGACGCAAAGGAGAGAGCTGGAAAGTTTAGCCCAGCGTAGCTGTTGGGGAGCGAGGCCGCACTGTAGCAACACTATTTGGGTCTGACTGCATAATGAGTCACTACGCTATGTACTTTAACGCAAAAATAGGAAAAGAATTACAGCCCCCGCAGCTGACTTAAAGGCTTGTCATTTAACTTTCAAAAATACACTTCATTCTTAAGCGCACGTGGCATCATCCCCTGGACCTAACATAATGTTTTTACAATGACTGTAACAGTGTACTGCGTAATTACACGAACAGTGTACTGCGTAATTACAGTGTACTGCGTAATTTTACAGTGTACTGCGTAATTACACGAATATGCATTACTGAAGTGTCACATACAGTTAACAGAGTTGCAGCCTAATACCACGGGTGCTTAAAATGCAGCTAGCGAAGGCATGCATAATGAATATTTCAGGGAGTAACTTCATTTCTTCATGCGTTTTTCATGTGTACCGTACATGTATGCTACGGTTATAAGGCGGCCCTTAAGAAGGTCATCCGAAAAGGCAAGAAAATACAAACTCGAAGGTAAGAATGGTCAAATGAGGCAATATAAGTGTCTACTTTTTAGCTTCCTTAGCAATGAGCTGTGTTTCAGCTGTATAGAGGTTTTACTGTTGCATGTGCATGAATACTAACCGAAATGTTGCAGCAAAATTTTCAGTAAAGAACTTAGCCACAATACACTGATTGAGCATCCAAACTGGGGGAACAATTCGTGAAGCAGAATTTTGGGGAGGAATCGCTCTATAAGCGTGTTTTACTCTATATATTTCCAGAATACATCACATTTGCTAGAAGGCGTGCTGAAGTGATGCTTCAAAACATCACGTGATCCTTAATTTAGAGTACGCGTGCACCTTGCGCCGTGTCATAGACTTCGTGCACACACTGCGTTCGGACTCTTTGAGGGTACTAGTGGCGTTAGCTTTGTCAAAAACCCAGATAAAGCGAAGACTGGAAATGGTGCAGCCATCTTCATGTCTATCTGAAGAACAAACCGCTGTCGGTTACCACGCTGAAGCGTAAGTGCTTCGCTAAACTTTATGATGAACTCTGTGCCACAGAACGTCTTTGCTTTTAACAATTTTCAAAGTCAACCAGAACAAAATGGTGTACAAGCTTGTCGTTGCAAATGCAAAATTAACTAAGGATTAGACAGTTGTATTTAGAAGATAACATGACATTTATTTGAATAGGTCACACGGTTTAACATCGTCGTGACCAACACACTCATGTGATTATAAGGCATTCAGCCATTACGTAAATTTAAAGCTCTCGATAAGTAAGGAAGAAAGAGACTAAGTATTTACGATCGCGTTCAGCTTGATAAAAAGCAAGGATGATTTTTTCACTCTATTTCTAGATTGGCGCCCTAAGTAACACACAACACGTCGGTTTAGGTGACTTCGAATAAATATCTGTCCGCTGCGTAGCGCAGCTGTAACGACTGTCTTAGAAAGACACTTTCTGGCTCCATAAATCAGAGCGTCACGCGTTGCTCTTAAAGCGTCGCGTGCAACTTGTTTCGGTGTAACAGGTAGCGAAATTGCTTTGTTCCTCTCTGAGTAAATGTTATATTTACAGTTCCGTGTTGCCGACTTTGGGTGCAGTCATTTCCCCCTACGAGTTGCGGAATGTCTCACCTTTATCCATGTATACCATATGGCATGACATATACGTCGTCAAGATATGCTCTGTTGGCACAATCATTTGTAGTTAATGTAGGTGCTGCTGTTTCTCTGGAATATGATGGCTAGTGTGAGGCGTCCATGCCAACACATTGAGGCAATAACATGAAGTTATTGCCTTAAGAGGGGCGCTTCCACTGTTGCTTCGGAAAACGAAAACTTCGGTCCTACGTGGAACACATAGCACAGCCACAGCGTAAGCCTCAGGTTCAGCGTTCAGGAGCTTGTCGTAAACTTTTCGAAGGTGTTTACTTCAAGGGCTGAGAACAAAGAGTATGGTTTAATGCGCACACATTTAAAAAAATACTTTCAGGAATGTTTTCTAACCCGAAAATCACGTTACGAAGAATAATCAGGTTGGCACTATGGACGTTAGGTCCTTAATAAACACAGTCTACATACAACCATAAAGAATCCTAAGAAGCAAGGCTCACAACCGTCCGTTGAACCTGTCAGCAGGCTGGGAACGCGGTTGTGCTACCTCGCCATAAAGAAAGCAATGGACAGTCTAATGATGAAGACGTATTGTGGCACATCCTGTAATGACTCGTCAGTTTTGATTCAGCCTCGTTGCCAGGGCCACCGAGATAAGTGCGGTATGGTTGGTTATGAAGAATTGCGGAACAGCCTATTGTTTTTTAGTCTAGTGCTCTCACGCCTGCGCATTGATTTATATGGTGAAACACACGAATTTATATGACGCTAATGCAAGGCAGCGTTATTGATGGTACTGTTGATTACGATGATGACATATTATAGCTTAGTATTTGTGATGGGCGGGAAGCTCTCAGCCACCGATTCGTTGTGCAATTAACATGGCTCCCCACCGCAGAGTATTGTGCAGCCATGCAATGTTGCTGCACACTACTCTGAGGTCAATCGAAGGCCACGTGCTGTTCAAGTTGTTCAAGATCATAATAAGAAATTGTGACACAACTGTTTGTAACAGCTGGTAATTATTATTGCGCGTGCACTTTATGCAGATTACCTGGTGCGACACTTAGTGCCAAAACTATACAAGAACAATACGTCTGAATTCTCGCGAAACAGAAGGTTAGTGCTGCTGCTGGCACTGACTGTGAATTGTGGCGCATACACTTGTGATGGCTAGGCACTTTTATAGCTCTCACCCATTGCTCTATACAAGTGGTGTGATTGCTACAGTTTTACTGCACATCTCTAAGGCAATATATGCTCCACGAAGCTTCACACGTTGTTGGTGCAGTGGCTGATGACAGGCGATGAAGAATCGTGGTTGTGCGTTCTGTAATTGCTGACATTATTTGAAGCACTTTCTCTTTAGCCAGTTTTCATGGCATGACGCCAGGTATAATCCTATGTGTCTGCCAATAAACGCTTGCATTGCTGCGCACGTGACTACTCGCCCGAAGATACGCCCATATACGCATGCATATAACAGGTTTCTTTCCCAAGCTCTTTCGAGCACTGGCATGGCTCAGTAGCAGTGCACTGTGGCGGACAACATTTCCGCCAATATCGACTGTTAGGATAATAGCTTACGCTGTAAAAAAGAGGAAATGATTGTTTGCGCTGATGATATCGACGCTGCTATGGTGTCGAGGAAACACAGACTACGTCATTATATCGCGGTTTAGCATGTCGAACACACAACTTAACTCATTCAGTATTTATTTTGTCCCGGTATTTACTGGCCGAAGGAACGGTAACTCTGGCTTTAAGCGCGGTGTCGCAGAGAGCGCTCAATTTTGCCACCTAGCGGACCGTTATCGGTGCGCTCGCGGCCGTCCGCAGCAGCTACGTTGGAAAAACGGTGGCATCACACGAACAGAGAAGAGCGGCCGAAATCACAAATATTTTATTTCGTAAGTGATTTTTCCCATTGTTCAGCCTCCTTCGCTAATGGTATGTCTAGCGTCATGATTGGTTGAAATATCCTCTTAGGATCATTTTTAGTGTAAGGTGTGTTTGTGGTTGCAGACGCAAATTTTTTGAGGACCATTCATCGCGAGAGAGGACAGAGCATGTGCAATGTAGTGCAGCGTGATTTTCATTCAATAGGCTTCAGAGGCATTGATGGGAACGCAACGTAACTATAGAGTAAACGCTACAAACAAGTTTACGTATCCTAGGTTGTGCCATTGCTGTCGACAAAGAACTATGTGTGATTACAGCATACGAAATGTTACCGAAAGTGTCAACTGCAAAACTTTTTCGTTCATTTCACAAAAGCGCTGAAAAAATTCCGACTAGCACGACCATGTGCTACCATCGTATCATTTCGGAACTCTTACAGGGGACACACACAGCGGCTGAAATGACGTCGCAGGAGACGGATTACTAGCTAGGCCTTCGCCCATTCATGCGCACGCATTTCTACGACGATCCGTTAAAGAAAACTCGGGCTGTCTGACATGAGAGACGGCACCCACTACCGCGTGGAGCCAATTATCCATAGTTAGTTGTGTACAACGCATCGTCTATTACACGCACTCAATGCCGGGACGCTCCTTGCGCCGTAAATACAGGTTCGCGCTTGTACGGTGAGTTTTTAAATGCAAAACATCTCTCGGGGAACTTAGGCCACTTTGGCCGTATCTGTCTGTCTGTCTGTCTGTCTGTCTGTCTGTCTGTCTGTCTGTCTGTCTGTCCGTCCGCCTACGTCTCGGTGCTGGCGTGGTCGTCTCGTTCGCCATGGCAAGGCATATATAAATGACGAACATGAATGACTAGTCTTTCCATCATTAACGTGATGTACTCCTCACGTACGTCACGATTAACGATGCCACAATCACGTGTGTCTCGTGCCCGCAACGTTCGGCCCACTGTATGCGGGCATGCGAGGTAGGTGTTTGGATTTGATAGAGCCAATGTCAATCAACGACCAACTAAACTAGGCGCATGAAACACCGCGACTGCGGGCATCGAACCGGCAACATCGAGCTGTGCTAGAAGTTTCCTACGCCTCACACGGTGCTCTGCTTCCAGGATTGACCGCCATCCTGTTGGCGGTTCACCCCGGACGGCCGGTTTAAAGAGCTCCGCACTTAAAACAAGGAAGAAACTCCGTTTGACTTCTCTTGCAATTGAAAGCATAACGAGCACACACACACACATGCGACTTACCAAACGGTAGGGTGGTATCGAACACGGGCCCTCGAGCTGTCATGTAAGCACGCTACCCCTAGGCTATGCGGCTCCATATAAATGGTTGTATAGAGTAAATAAATCCATTGCACCTGCAGTTGTAATGATGGTGCTTGTGTAACGTGAACTGCGCTTCTAATGTGTGATAAGCACTGTCATGGCAATACATATGTTCTGCTACCATTCGGTACGCTCTTGTGCAACTTTTGCCGGAACCCGTAGGAGCACTTCAACGAGCGATGCTTATGGTAGCACATCAACGCACCGTATAGTGAAAATTTTTTTTGACAAAACAGACGTATGTGCTGTGCACTAACGTGAGTACCAACGTTACATCTTGCGTTTAGCTGCTATTCAGCCGCCACGTTGCATTCGAAATTCCATGGTTAGCCCACGTTAAGCATACTTATGAGGGGCTTCGCTCAAAGGTTTTTTTCCTGCTCTTAACACTTGGCTGAATACCAAACAGTTCGTCACAGGCAATTTCCTCGCTGACTGCTTCGCATGACGTTGCTGATTGCCACCGTGCTTGGGATCTGCAGAATTTTCTTCTTCTCCGCACTGCTCCTGGCGGTGAGGGGGCAGGCGCACGTTGCTGTCCCGACACGGCGAAGGCAAACCGCTTTCATTTCTGTAAAACGACACGCACATGAAGCTGTACCGCACAAGAAGGAAAGCTGTACCACGTTGTTGGCCATCATCATTCGGGATGCTTATCCGTTAGGTATCGCAGCACCTGCGCCGAAGTCGTAGTAACCGCTTGTCGACCGCTGGTGCACTTACCAAAAGGCGCAATGTCCTAGGTTCGGCTTAGGAAAATATACGACCGAATATTTCGTATATTGCAGTCACTTCGAGCGCTCAGTATTTTCGACACGTAATTTTTTTAATTTAATACGCATATTCTATAAGTAATATTCAAGTGATATTCCGAACTCTCGGAGTATCACCCTATAGACAAGTTACAGACCTCTATAGACAGGTTAACCTATTGTGGACAGCAGCTGTGATTTGATAGGCCAGAATCACCGGCGCCGGCGGGCAGCTACCTTCTGTTCCTTTCGCAAATGGACACCTTCCGGTGTTTACAAAATGTTTGTGCTTTTCTTGGAATTTTAATGCGCTCTTTATTGCGTACGCTTTATTTTCACGTCGCCACTTTGTGACGTCACGTGACAGGGAAGAAATGTTAGAGCAGACCAAAAATGATAATATAGGTGCCGTACGGGAAACTACCTTTCATGTGTTCTATATGATCTTCGTGGTTTAAGCAGAGCTCATGCGATGGAGCGTTCTCGCGGCTTGCGCAAACCACTACAAACTACTAAATGTAGTGCACGCCCTGCGCGTACGTTGCTTAGTGCCTGTAGAGGGTACTCCGGCTCGGGCTTACTCTATATGAGGAGAAGACATCTTGTATGATCCCTTGTGCTCAGAGGCACAGAAAGTAGGTTACATATTACGAAACTGAACAAACATTAAGCACTCTCTCCATAATGTCGCGCCTTTACACATAACGTAGGCAATGATAAAAAATCCACGCATCTCCACGACGTGAACCATGACGAGTCGGTGAAGCACTTGGGATAGTTCGGTGTTACCGTAAATCACCCGTGACACTGCCCACTCGCGCATGTAAATGAGTGACAACGCGTGTGTATGTTTACACACGCGTTCGAATTTATGCTCCTGGTCTTTATGAGATTCCTGTACTCCCACGTCGTAGATCGTGCCGAGTTCCGGATTATATTTAGTTAACGCGCACGCTGCGAATCCTTATGGTTCAACTACGCACAAGAGAAATCTCCCACCGGCACAACATCCAGTGCCCATATATACGGGGTGGCCGGTGAACCGCTGTGCAACGCGAGCAGTCGGTTTTTTTTCAATCAAGAAACTTGCTAGCAGACACTACTTGCGTCAGCTTTTTCTCTCGCGGGCGAGGGCGCATTCTCGATCCTTGTGAGCTGGTAAAGCTTTCGTCGCAGAAAGAGCGTTTACATAGTCAACGTGCGCCGCTCGCTTTCTCTCACGAGACGCTGCTCCTCATAACGGGCGCAACTGTAATTAGATGGCTACGCCGGGTGTACGCCGGGTGTACGCCTCAAGCTCGTCCCTAAGGTGCTTCGCCCCTAAAACGCGCTTATCAATTTTCCATTATTCTGGCCCCCTAGAAAGCGTTACAAAGCAGTTCATGCTACGGCTACGCAACTGCAGCTCATTGCTTGTGAAGGGTACTTTGCTTCAAGCGTAACCTTCATTACGAGAAAATAGCATGCAAGATTCTACGTGCTTCGCGGCACAGAATGTTAAGTGTTACTGAACCAAACTAAGATTAAGCACTCTCTCCATAGAGTCACGCATTTACATATAACCTCGGCAATGATAAAAAGGTGCTTTTACCATGGAGCTATTACTACCTCCCTAAAATGATCATGGCATCCGCAGATTCTCCGATATTGGGCAGACTCATCCCCACGCTTTGGCGCTCCTCTTTCTCGCAGCGTAAACTGAAGGAACGTGGCGTTCGCATAGCAATGTCCTCGACCCGCTACTGGGCTCGAAGGAAAGCCTCGAGTTCCGCAGAAGGGTAATCCTGGTGCTTGCTTGCTCTCGACCTGCTAGCAGAAAGAAAGCAAAGCCTCGAGTTCCGCAGAAGGGTAATCCTGGCCCGCTCTTGCCCTCATACCGCTACCAGAACGAAAGAAAAGCCTAGAGTGGCGCGGAAGGGTAATGCTGGCCCGCGCTTGCCCTAGACCCACTACCAGAAAGAAAGGGGGGAACAAAATAGTCTTTCTTTTAAAGGTGGAATTCGAACCCAGGTACCCATCATCTCAAGACGACACCCGCAAGGCGACACCCCATGGTTTTTTTATTTAAATGTGCACACATGGGAATGTAGGCTATGTGAGAGACGCCATAGTCTTCAGGTGACACCCCCTAGGCCATATACACACATTTGCAGAACATGCACTTATGGGAACCATGCGATTGCATTGTACCGCCGTCTGTGGGCGAGAGAATAAGACACTGACACAGAGAGAGAGTGAAAGAAAGGGCACACAGACAGAGGGAAAGGTAGAAGAAAAAATATAAAAAACTTGGACCATCTCCACGAAGGGAACCCTGATGGGATGCGAAGCAGCAGCGTTGCGCACGGGTGGCGTCACGGGTTGAACGGCGCTAACGCGGGTGCTGGAAAAAGTTTGAAGCGAAACTCGGTGTAGCGTTTACTGGTGTAAACGTTTGTTTGAAACGCAGACACGGGAGGCGAGCGGGCGTTGGAACCGGCAGCTGCGGGTGCTCAGGCGGGTGAGGGAGAGAGTGACGTACGCGCGCACCTGCGAGGGAAGCGTGCGAGGGGAGCGTGACCTACTTGGCACCGCTCAACACCTGCGCCGAGGGAAGCGCGTTGCCTCGCGCTTGTGCGGAGTAGGATGATGATGATGATTGTGGAACGGAGGGACAGCGTTATACAGGCTAGTCAAAGAGCTACTTCGCATCTAAAAATGCGGTGGGCGGTTTATACTTTACACGAAAATTTAGGTGTAGTTTTCCTTGAAAATCGCTGCTCCATTGCTAACTTTGCATCGTTTTAATAATTCCCTACAGCTCCTCCAGTCATTGCTGTTTGCAATAGCAGAGCCACGCCTACTATTATTTTCTCGCTATCGTGGCCCGCTACAAACTACAAAGCAATTCAAGCCACTGGCCTGCGCACCCGTTGCTCAGCTCCTGTAGAGGGTGCTTTGCCTCAGGCTTCATCACTACGAGGAAAAGACATCTTGTAGGATCCTATGCGCTCAGAGGCACAGTAATCAGGTTTAATACTGTGGAACTAAACGGAGATTAACCACTCTGTCCATAATGTCGCACCTTTTCACATAACAGGCAATCATCAAAACATGCTCATTAATTTTCCATTATTCAGGGCCCACTACAAAACAATCCAAAATAATACAAACCATGCCTGCGCAACCGTTACACAGTGCCTGTAGAGGGTACTTTGCCTCAAGCTAGACACTTATGAGGAGAAGACATCTTGCAAAATTTTATGCGCTCAGAGGCACAGAAATTATATTAAATATTACTGAACCGAAGTAAGATTAAACACCCTCTCCATAATGTCACACCTTTCCACACGACGTAGGCAATGATAAAGGAAAATTTATTACTTTTACAGCGGAACTCTTATTACCTAAGATTTGCTGTCATCGGCGTTGTTGATGGCGTCCGCTGAAACCTCACTGGCTGAGCCAGAAGGTAACGTGGTCTCGATTTGAACAATCGGGCGTAAGCGCATGCGTTTGAGATCTGGTAGCGGATCCACCTCGCACTTCTTGCGAACGTAATACAACTGGTAAATAATTGTTGCCAGTGCTGGGGTTTGAACCCGGGCATCCACCCTCCCAATGCAAGTCAACCACTGGACTACACAACGGCGCTTGCGAAGTGAGAACATTTTGGAATGCCTTTGATGCAGCGCGTGGATGCAGCGGATATCTTGTACTTCTCGACGATGGTCACCACTCGAAGCGCGCTAGCACAAAACGAAATGAGGTGAACTGGGACGCAAAAAGATAAAAAAAAATCCACGCATATCCACGGAGTGAATGATGATGAGTGGGCGAAGCTCCGGAGGTTCATCGGTAAAAACCGTGAATCTTCCGTGAATCTTGCCCAGTGCATCATCAAAGACGTGACAAACGCTGTGTGTCGCCATCTAGCGCTCTCCTATCGCACTAGAGCACGCAGCGAGCGCCTCCGCGCCATCTATTTATCAATTCACGTACTAGCTAAGCAGCACCGCAGCAGCGCTCGGGCGGACGGACGGACGGACAGACAGACAGACAGACAGACAGACAGACAGACGGAAGGACGGACTCCCACGCTACGCGTTCCCATACATCTGAATGAAGCGAGCACCGCGGCGCCATCACGCCAACTAGTGAGCACTTCATATAACTAGAGCTGGCTACATACATACTACTACTACAGAGGAGGGAACGACCCACACCCTAAGGAGCTTCGCCCCTAAAAAATAAGAGTAAACTGACTGCTTGAGAAGTGCGACTTGCTGGTGTGACACTCGGTGTGCCACACGGTGTAGCACTCAGCGTAACACTCCGTGTAACTAAGGCAGCTTCGCTGTCCGGCAATATTTGCTGAGAGGACGGGCCGGTGTTTTTTTTTTCCTTTTTAACTTTCTTGAGGCACGCACAGTCCAAGCTTTGCTTTGCCACATTTTCTCGGCAACGGAAGAGCTGCGATTTTTGCTATTTTCTCACTGTTGTTGACGACGAAGAAGCACCCTGGTGATGGTGATGGCATCTGCCCCGGTGGCGTAGGATACAAGCTGTGCCGTTCTAGAACTTTAGCTGCACGAGGTCGCCAATTCGAATCCCGGCGGTTGCGACCACATACAGCAGTTATATGATTGGACAAAATCAATGTCGCGTGGAGAGCCGCTGAACATTTTCGCTAAATGATGCATCCATGCGTGCGAAAGGATAATTCTAGCACGACTGGGTAATATAGATGCCTGAGATTGTTTCTTCTGTACTCAGTTACTGCTAAGGAGTACCATTACCTTAAAGCCTCTGAAAAGAAATACTTGCGAGCAATAAAACGGAGATCATGAAAAACAAGCAAATCTCTGCATGAATGATATGCAGGGGACATATTGCAATATGTAGCCGTGTTCGATAACTCTATATTGTGAAAATATAGAATTCGAGCTCTTATTTTCGAATGCGGCTGCTATAAACGTTTGTAGCTCTTCCTAAGTAATTGCCCCTCATTAGTCTGAAATAGGTTTACTTCCATTTACCTTTTGAGATGGGGCGCAAGAAAGAAAAGACAAATTAAGGAGGATAACTTCCGATTAAAATGGCAACTGGTTTGAAAGAAATATGAGTATTACTTACCAAAAGCAGAAAAGCAACAATATAGACGGCTGTATTGCGCCTCGTAAATTAAAATGGCAAACATTTTCATCGCACTTCAGCTTTCGTAACTCTATATATGTGTGGAATACTCTCGTCATTGTTTTATGTTTTTTAATATTTTTGCTCTCTATCTCCCAGAACTTTCCCTCCCCTTCCCCCTTTCCCAGTGCAAGGTAGCCTACCAGGCTCAGCCCAGGTTAACCTCCCTGCCTTTCTTCTTCCTTTCTCCTCCTCCTCCTCCTCTTCCTCCTACATATGTGTGCGTCCGTAGTTCCGATCAGCTTGTCTACCAATATCGCCCCAGTTTCTGCGCTTCGAGGTACGACTCGCACAAATTGTGCAGAATGACGCCCACGGACATTGTGGCACGTCAGAGTCGCCTTAGCATAGCTCGCTGTCGAGCAAGGCGCGACTGGTCGTGGCGGCGAACTTCAGCTCTGTTTAAGACGGTCTCGAATGAGCCAAGTGCGTGGCATAATAGTGGTCGCTGGGCGCACCTCTTCATCAGCGGTGACCGATTCCTGCGTTCGCGCTTACCACGGGGGCGTCGGACGCCCCACTGCTCCCGCGGACGAGGTTCTCGATTGCGACAGCGCAGTTAACCGAGGGCGGCCGCTTTCTAGCGGTGCGGTTACAGGCGCCGCTGCGTGTGTTTCCTTGTGGGTGCGCTCCTGCGGCCCGCCCGAAACAGCAGACGCATACGAAGCAATAGCCGCTTATACTCCGAAGTGCAGAGGCCCTGGTGGCGCTTCTTAATGGCCTTCGTGCGGGCCGTGTCGCGTCTTCTCCGGCCGTCTCTGGGGGCCTTGTAACTGGCCGCCTCCCGGCCGCCGATCTCCTCTGGCCGGGCTCAGATGCCGTGGGCGAGGGAAAGGGGAGAAAGTGCTTGCGAGTCCCTGCAAGCAACTTGCATCCGCGGAGTAGGAGCGCATCATCCATCACGCCTTCGTGGACACCGGCGACACTGCATTGCGCTGCTCTTGGCTATAAGCAAAAGTGGACTAGGGCCCGGTGAGCAGGGAAAACCGCGCTGCCGGTTCGAGCTTCTCTTCCCGTTGTTTCGGCTCTTTTCTTGCTGCTTCAGGTGCGAGCTTTGTGCACTCTGGGCTCTCTCCCCGCGCATCAACATTTCTGCGCGGTTTTCTTCCCTTTTTGCCTTGTAAGTACCGTCTATCCTCTCTGGTCTATCCACTCTCCTGTCTCGGCGGTTCTCCATCTCTGTTCAGTATTGCGTCCTCTCGTATTTCTACCTTGCGCGCAGACCAAACTTGAATGATGAGAGCCTGCTGTCGCTGCAAGTTCTGGGGCTCGCTTGAGGATAAGGATGACCATCGTTGGGAACAAAGTTTCTCCGCACGCGCGTGCGCTGAGAGCATGCTTCGGAGGTAATCGTGGAATGATTACGCCAATCTAGAGTGGGTGGCTTGCTTATTTTTTCTTCTCTTTCTACCAGCAGAGCATATATAAAACGATGTACCACTTTTTTACTGCTGGTGCTCTTGCCACGTCAATAAGGTTATATTAATACTGCAGGTCTAGCGTTTACAGCGTATTTGAAGGCACCCTTATCTCTCACGGACGTGGAACGTTCAGTGCGCGCTGATATATTTCAAGTGTATTTTCAAGGCCTCGTCGTGCAACTCGGAAAAATACTGAGTGTGCCAATGTAAACCGCTGAATTCGAAGGTTAATTCTTAAATTCTAAAGGAAACTGCGACTTATATAATATCTATTTCATTAAACTCTTTGATAGCAGTACCCTAACAGCAACAAAATAAGATATACCCCACATTCATGCTCTAAGTTACTGCAGTCTAATTTCATTTGACTCCAAAAAAAGAAGGGCACATTTCTTGTGAGCTGCATATTTAACGCGTCTTGTCAGAATATTCTAAAGTAATCAAAGCCATTTGCGGGTCCCACGTCTGGTAGATGACACACTCATCCTCTAGATAGGGGGCTGGGGTTCTTAAGAATTGCTAATGAATTCACTAATCATCGTTCGTGCGCAATAATTTAATGTCGTATAATTTGAACGTCCGATTAGATTTAGGAGCAAGAGTGTGCCCGGTCTTCTACGCTGCTAATGCGTTGTAAAACCACCTAATTCGAAAGTATTAGATTGTAGGTACTCGCAAACTTTCATTTCTGCGTACGAAATTCAACTAAAATATGTAACAGCTCTCGCACCAAAGCGTCTCTTGTGCATCGCCTTGACGTAAACCTATCACAGCGCCTCTATGGTCGAATTCGGACGCGCACAGAAAATTTCATTTTCCTCTCAAAGGTGTATAGAAGACAATTAAATATGTAAAGCTGTTAGGAGATCTAGCGCTTGGACAGTGCGATTGAAAAACTATGCAATGTTCGTAATATTCTACCGCCCATAGCGCGCAGGTTGCCTTTGTGAGAGGCATACGCAAATAACATTTCTTCATGAGAACGTCGCTCCACTTTAGCTCTCTGCTAAATTGACTCTAAAGTCAAGAACGTCTGCCACGTTCTCCTTTGGTACTCAAAGATTGTGCTGCAAAAATGCTTAACGAACTCGTTTACGATGACCACACAAATATGCGAATATCATTAGTTTCAGTTGGGAGATGCCCCCTCGTCCTCTTTTGCGCGGTGGAAATTCTATGGTCCCCAGATTGGTTTTATCGGGGCGCCTGATAACACTTGTGCACCAAGATTGTGGCATTTGAGCCTATTCGGTGCTACGCAACGCGAATTTGTATTACCCAGTATTCGCAAATAGTTGAAGCCTGATGAGCATGACATCGGCGTGCAAAAGACAAAATCTTCCTGAAATGACATCTTAGTTCATTTAGGATAGACCAGCGTTCTTGAAAGGAAGCAAAGACGAGTTTACGGCGTTTTCTTCTCTTTTCTTTGTCCTTTTAAACGGAGTAAGATAAAACTGGTTTCTGTGTCGGGCATCCCGTTGATGTTGATATATTCAAAACTTATTCGCCAAAGCATTGAGTGCATGATTGAAGTACTTGTATAGAACTGGAAAGGTTGGCAAACGTCAGGCCGAAGCCTCTCACAAATAATAATACATCTAATTCCACACACCATAAAAGAGGACGGTTCACTGCATAAAGTGTACCCGCGAATCCTTGTTGGTATGTGCTGCTACTGAGTGTGATATTAATATAAACTATGTAATCCATGATCGAGGTTTGCACATGTTGTATACAAGCAGTTGGGACAAGCTGGTCTTCCAAGAAAAAAATGTTTGAGCGAGTTTGTGCTCAATAAGACGCACACACTGATGAGAGGGACGAGCACGAGTGCCTCGTCTTTTATTAAGCCAGAAGGTGTACAGCATATATGTCTCTGCATATAATCAT
The DNA here is from genome assembly GCA_013339685.2 of Hyalomma asiaticum. Lineage (NCBI taxonomy): Eukaryota > Metazoa > Arthropoda > Arachnida > Ixodida > Ixodidae > Hyalomma > Hyalomma asiaticum. The sequence goes on from CM023481.1 coordinate 259,306,605, forward strand.
AAGTAATAACGGATTCACAGGTCCGTCGAGCACTTGGCACACACAGCAGTCCCTTACGGTTCTACTCCTGCCACCGACCAATTGTAGCGTTTACCATTTGCGTAACACGTGCTTTGCCCTTCCGTGGGGCATATAGGCGTAAGGGTCAAACAGAAGTAGCGTAACCAGCTCTTGTCCCGCGGGATTCTCCTATAAGCCCAAGACTAAGACCCGATCGGGCGCACGTGCTTTCTTTGCTCCTTCACCTACAGAGCTCGGGATTGGTATTCGCAATGCATTTACTGCACACTTACTTCTGATCCCGCGGCTCGTTTGGTGAGCCTTTTATTTCCTTTCCTTTTCTTTTCTTGTCTTGTCTTCCTCTTTTTTTCTTTTTTGCTCTTTCCTTCCCGACGTCCCTCTGTTTCAACGGTAAATGAGCTTTGATTTCTTCTCTCTCGCTCTCTCGCACGGTAGCGTAGACTAGCGTCCGTGCTTGCAAAAACCATCACCGCCCAGCCGAGGCGACGGCAAATCCGGGAAGATCCCGGTAACGAGCCGATGTCTTATGCAGGCCGGCTCTGTGCACGCATAGCGGAGCGGAAGAGGCACGGCGGCACGTCCTTTGCCAAGGATTAAGGGAGCCCGCCAGACTCGGACTTGGCCCCCCTCTTCTTTCTGTGTCCGGCCGGATCGTCGCCGTCGACCCACAAGTCTCGTCCAGCCGATCCCTTTCCCTGCGCCATCGGCCTTTTTCCGCGCCCCAAAGTGCCTCTATTATCTGAGGCTCTATGCTTGTGCGCGACTGCTTTCCTTGGGTCCCGCTTATCTTCGCTGGCGCCTGGTATTTCCCTCGGCGAACGCATATATGAGCGTTCGTACGCGCTAATAGGCGGCACCCGTCTCGCAAACTATATGGGAGAAGAAAGTGGCACAAACAGCGGCGGCGCTCCTGAAGCCCTCGTTACGCGTGCCCAAACATTTGCTTCACCGTCGTGCGACAGCAGGCGAGTCCAATTAGCGTTACAAAGCGAGTGCGGGAAAAAAAACAAGAAAAAATATGAAGGTTGCATTTCTAAAGGCTGCAGCTGACACCATGGGCGGAAAATATCGCAAGGAAATCTGTCACACAGCAGGTTGAGTCACTGCCTCTGATTGAAAGTTTACAGTTAAGGTGGGCATAAAAATGTGCTAGCTTTTTTGAAATCGCATTTTGCGTACCACGGAAACGCTGCTTGTGTCTTTGAATGCTAATTTTGATGAGTGGAGAAGACATGTAGTTGCTCTTGTTGGCCGACGAACTTATTGACAGGGAGTTGATTTTAAGCTCTGCAACTACGCCACTTGGAATTGCATGTTTATTCATTGTTTACGGATTTTCCTCTAATGGTGTTCTTGTTTTGCACAGTGGCAGGGAAACTGTCGTTATAGAGAACGAGGGGAGAAAGAAGTATGGAATAAGCTTCACCGTTATAACTGACGTTTTATGTATTTATACAGCCATAAGAGTGTCATTTCCTCCCACTAAAGCTTTTGGTTTTTCAGTTTTGTAGTTCTAAAGTTTACGCTGGTTCGATTCACCAATCGCTCTTTTTGAGCTCGCAGCTTCATTGGCGTTTTAAACGTACTTCTTGAGCGCAGCGAGTTTGTAGACTGTCGAAACAATTTGAATTTTTGCAATTGACGCGCTCATTTATTTTCGCAAAATGGAAGAGAGGGAGAGAGATTCTTACCTCGTGCTAACTGCTGAATGATACTTTGCAACTTTCAGAAGAAACGTTGCCATAAACGATCGTTCAAGAAGAGGCAGAGACACGTTTTATCAACATTTCATTGATAATGTTGTTTTGTATTCATTGGACATTGGCATTGTCATAATACCATTGCAATGTCTTCATACACTCATCCATTCTTTCCTTCTTTCATGCCTCCTTTCCTTTTTTTTTTTCAAGTGAAGTTAACCAACGGTAAATCTCCTCTGATTCACATCGCATTCTATTCTTTCTGTGTCTAAAGAAATATTTGTGACCGTACAACATTTGCAACCTCGCAAAATGCTCTGTGAGGCGATAGAGTTCTCCAGTTGCTACCGACCAAAGGTATTCAACGATGGATTTTTTTTTTCAACACGTGTTGCCCTTCCTTGTGTATTCTCGACTGCTCTTAGGCTACGCTCGGAAAAACGCTGCGTCCTTGGCACTTCCTACGCTTCTTCTTGGCAGTGTGCGCATACGCAGGTATCAGCAGTATAAATATACAAATAAAATGACTCAACGAAAACGTTCTTTCGCCTCTACATTAACGGTGGGCTCTATATATATCTCTCCTCACGTTGCAATCGCTTGCGAAAAAAAAAAAAAAAAGAGGCGTACAACAAGAGTAACGGGTCAACGAAATAGCATCTGGGGACATCGCTTCATCAAAACCTCTTTAGACGGCACTGGTTGGAAAGAGCGCGTCGGCGCCGACTTCCGTTTCCGGCGGGCCGTCGCCATCCCAAGCACAAGAACGTAAACACATCCATGCCGAGGCCTGGGCGGACGAATGTGCGCGCCATAACGCACCACAAGCCCTCCTCGTAATCTTTCCGACTGACCGAATGACCCCCTTGCCTCACGTCCATACGGAGCGGTGCTATCCATTGCCATCTATCCCAAGTAAGAGAGGGGGTGGAAAAAAGAAAGAAATTTCCGCAGCTGTTTCTGCAGGCGGTGCTAGCTTGCCGTTGTTGTTTGATTACTCGCGCCGCACTGCGCGTCCCTCTCTTTTCTCTTACGCGCGCCAGCTTTGCCACTGCTCATGAAACGGCACTGCGGCCCACTTTTCTTGAGATTTTTCTCTCTGTCTGCCATTTCCTTTCTCCTTGGCTCTATATTTTATTTGCTCCGTTGCTATTGTTGCTTCTTGCGGGACAGTCTTTTGTCGAGTCGTGTTTAGGAGGAGGAGGAAAACAGGACCGACAAAAGTGTGAGCGGCCATAAGGAGGCGTTCTGGCGAGAGAAAGACGAGAAGGGGAAGAAGTGGGGGAAAGCATAAACGTGATAAGCTGCCGTTGTGGGCTCGGACGATTATGAAGCGTTCGTTTGTTGATGCTTGCTTTCGTGCTCGGATGCGTTCCCGTTAACGGCCACTTATCAAAACACGCCAAAGAAGCAAAGGGCGTGCGCAGAACGCGCGGCAAGATCGACATTGAGGAAAGGCCGAAGGCGCTGAAAATGAAGCGAGTGAAGCAGCCCACGAAGGATCCGCAGTGTATTTAATACACTGCGTTTCCTTCGTGACAAAGTGCCTGTGCTAAAAAAAAAGAAAAAAGAAAAACAGCACCAAAGAATAAAATTGCGCAATATACACCCGCTCGAAACTGTTGGACTTCAGCAAACAAACAAAAATAAAACACTTTGCTCGGCTTTTATACCACTCATGCGCGTGTGAGTGAATGTGCGCGTGCGCGCGCGCATTGTATGCGTTGTATCCACCCATCTCCACAGTTATGTAAAGCACCTGTGTTTTCTGGCATTTTTTTTTATATGCAAGCGTTTCTCCCAGACTCTGGCATAGCGCTATCTCGTTTGTTCCCTGCTTGTGAAACCGAGTCAAAGGCTCGGAGGAGTGAGCCTGTGCAGGTTGCGCATGCACGCAAAGCGGAATGCGCACGAGCTTCGCGTAGGCGGAAATGCGAAGTGACGCAGCGTCAGCACCACTCGCGAAAGCGCTATAGGCGGACGCAAAACAATAAGGGCTGTCACCGAAACAATTTGGATACCAGACCAGAGAACGGCGTTCGGGTTACATATTGCTTTGTTTCTTTTATTCATCTATTTATTCTCCTGATGTTTCTCGATTTGTTCTCTACAACGTGCAGTCGCGTTCACGCTACTCCCGCCACAGAACAAAGCAAGTTTTTTCTTCGCTGCGAGTGCTTGCTCGAAACCCGCGTCATTCGAATACCGTCTCGCGAGGCATTCGGTCTTTTGTCGCCTTTTATTTAATCTTTTCTTTCTTTTTTTCTTACTCGTGGGCGATATTAAAAACAGTAGGGACGCAAAGCAGTCCACGGTTTCTGAGAAGTGGTTCCGCGTTTATTTTTCTCTTCCCCCAAAGCGAGTCTGCTTGCGAATGATTAGTGAATCGCAAACAAGATTTCTCATTCGGAACTGTGATTGATGAAGGTTCCTTTTTCTTTCACGATCCGCTGTTGCGCGCTTTTGTTATTTCTTATCGTTGCTGCGCTGGCCCGCATTATCCGAACAATTTATCGTGCTTTTACACTTGGGTTATTCTTTCTCGACAAGATTTCTCGTGTTGCCTCTCTTAATTTACGGCCGTTAATCGCTGCGAATTAATAAACGATTCGGTAACAAAAGCTTGTTACGACTGGGAGCCTGAATTCGGCGTGTGTAAAAGACTGTTTATCAATGTTCCACTTCTTGTTTCACGGCCTCTTGTTTCGCGGCTGACGCGGTTTTGTTTTTGCCCGCGTGCGTTGTGTTTTCGCCATGAAATTGTCTCTATTCTCCGTTCCATGTGTCCCCAAAAATTCATAGCGAGGGCCATTCGAAGAAGCGCAATCGAATTTGGCGGGGAACGTGGAGCGTGTCAAGAATAATGTGTCAGCTGAGGTGGAAGTGCTTGGGTGATTACGGTAGCCATAGAAAATTACCAAAGTTGTGTTAATTGCTCTTTGAACCTGTCAGCAGTGTGTCGTTTTCGAACAGTCGCGGTAACAAGATGAAGCCCGGGGAAAGTATATAGCACGTCCTATGGGAAGGATGTGTTGAAAAAAAATATGTAAAAATGTTGTTGGAGGAAGGAGGAAGGAAAATAAAACGGAAAGGCAGGGAAGTTAACCAGAAAGGCATCCGTTTGGCTGAGGACGTTCCCACATTTTAAAGGCCTATGTTTTGAGTTGATTTTTAGCAGTTTGCAACTAATGGGCCGATCAAAATGAAGTTTTCCCGAAGTAGTGTTCGTTTGAAGGAAAAGTCCTGGGTGGAATTCAAGGTCGCACTTTCAAGATTCAAGACCGTACTATTTTCGTAATTTTGCGTCTTGGACTTTGGAAAGAATACGCCGACGAGTAAGAAAAAAATTGCAGTAATTTCCGAGAGAAACTGACACAAAGTTGCTGCTCGACAGAAACAAGGTAATTTAGAGACATGGAATACTAGCGAGAACAGAATCTGGTTGGCTGAATTGAAATGCAGAGGGGAATCAAAACGACGCGGCGAAATGAAGAGATGGTGTGACAGGGACTAAGCATAGAGCCAGGGGACACTTTAGCTGCCTAAAGTGTTTCCGTATGCTGATAATATGTCTTGACTGCCTTGGGTATTGTAAGATACGTGCAGATTTCACATAACATATGAACAAACACTGGATTCGCTAGCCGAAGCTGTGTCAACCCGTTTGCTGTTAACAACATGATTACGAACTGACTTCTTGTATAATGCTGGTGAACACAGAAACAAGTTTCTCTTAACATCAACCGAATGAAACGGAAACATTACAATCTCAATCTTCCAGATCCAATATTGACAAACAGCGCTTACTTCAGAGGAAAATATTATTGTACTGGCTTAATAAATTGGTAAAAGATGTAATGAGCTCTGTTCTAACCACGGCATGACCAAAAAAACATTAAGGGATGTTGGTTATATTCATGTATGTACATTCTATATCTGCATTTGAAACGTTTATACCGGTTTACTGTACTGAGTTAAACTTGTGACCAAGATGACGTAAGAATTCACTGATATTTTCTGTCTCTGAGGGTGCTATAGAAAGGCACGTGAAAGTACGTATTTTTTCTCGATACCATGGTCGAGGACTCACACGGCCTAGCGCATAAGCAAGACAGCGCATGATTCATATTACAGAAGAAGTCCATAGTTCATTTCACTCATCGTTGCTTTAATTGACTGCGCACTTTTATGGAACTGCGCCCGTCGCCTAAACATACGCGAATTGAAGAAACAAATACCACCGAATACACTGTGTTGTCTATGCCTTGGCCTTGCAGTCGCCAATGAATTCTTGATCATGGATTGATTAGAATCTTTCGTTCACAACATTATGAGCAGAATTGTGAATGCTGCTGAATACAACGTCCGCATGGCGTAGCAATTAGCGAACACCTTCGATACTCTTCCTTTGACGTTTAAAGCCTACCTCAAACTAGAAAAGGACACTATTTTCCCATTGAACACTACATGCCTCTAAGGGAGTAAATGTACACTTAACTAACACTGCACGTAAGCCGCAGCTCAAATAAACGTTTTGAGCCCAGTCTTCAATCAGAACTGATACCGGAACTAGCCACCTGTCATTGCTGGCGGATGCGAACGCATAATGATAAATGAGGACGTAGAAGAGGACATCAGAAAGTGTTCTTCACTGCATCTTAAAGATTATTTTGTTTGTGGGCTATGGGTACATTGCATTTGGCATCGCACGCGAGAAACAGTCAGCGCTTACTCCATACAACATCTTCGTCGCAATAGCGGTGCCGATAGCACCGAGCGAAGGCCTTCTATTTTCTCTAATTTTTTTTTACTGCTTTTTCGACTTAACAGTGCACACATTGAACGAAAATGAAGCGACGGGAGGAACGTGTCGCTAGGCGTCAGTTAGAAGCAGCGACTCGGTAACTGGTCACCTCTCTGCATTGACATTATTCGTGCTCATGACGCGTGCAGAACCCCCACCGTTGCTGCTGTCATTGTTCCGAAAACGAGTGCATTTCGCGTGCGCTGCGCGCGATTGGCGAATATTTTTTTGCGAACAAAGAGGGAGGCGCGACGCCCAACGTTTCTGTCAGGAGCAATCTTTGCGGATAGCACGCGCGTGCCCCTGGGTTGCAATGGGGAGGCGAGAAGGCGGGCGCCCCTGTGACGGCCTGTCTTCCGGTAGCGTCGCGCCCGCGCCGCAGGGGCCCGCTTGCCGTCGACCGGGAGCCTCGTGCATTATCGGCGATGTGATTAGTGCGGCTTGGGACGATTTTGAGGCGGCGGCAGTTTTGCCCAGCTCCGGAAACGTCATTAGCAGTTCCCATTAGAGCAGGAACGGCGTCCGCTGGATTAGCCAGAGCCATCCCTGTCTCCTGAAAAAAAAAAAAGTGGGAAAGAAGCGAACAACAGGGCGAAGAATGGAGCGAAGGCATAAAGGCTTCCGTACAACCTGCCACTCGGAGCTCGGTGTGCACGTCCATGTGAATGCGCACCGCGGGCGCGTTGCGCGCTGTCCGACTGTCTAGCGCCAGTTGTTCGCTCGCGGTATGCGAAAGAAGGAGCGAAAGACGTTAGCGCCCTGTCGATTTATAAAATGCGTGGCGGTGGGGCACGCTTCCCTTTCTTTTATCGCGTAATCAATAGCCCTTCTCCTATATGCTTTCCTTGCGCGTCATGGTGCAAGCTAAAATAATGCTGCCATTAACTTGCGCTTAAGTGGCGTTCTGGCACTAGCTGGAATTACACTTCACGTGAGCGCTTGGTTTGCAGTGCTCTAGTCCTTAGCTGTCGCTCGAGGGTCGCAATGTCGAAACCCAAGACCTTTGGTGGTCGAGCCCGTTACCTGGGGGTTCGAACTCGGAACCTTTCGCATTGGCGCATCACTCGAATATAATTTGGCATATGCTGTAAACGTTAACACCCAATGACGCGTGGCTCATGCCCGCCCATTTAATGCTGGTATCAGCTACACGACATCTTTGTTATAATTAATCATATCACATAACTATCGAGTATGTCATGTTATTGATCTCATAACTTAACAGGTATGTTGCCACGCATACGCATCCTTCAGCGCCAATTATTGTTATACCAAGTACCCGAAGAAATGTGGAAATTCAATGAATACTTTATCCAAGTCAGGCTAGCACAGTGACTGACGTTACAAACCGCAATTCAGCTGACTAGTCTAATGCGTTGTTTATAAACTTTAACAATAATGCACTTCAGCCATGCGTTCAACTTTAAGGCTACAATGAATGAAAATGACAGCATTTGTATGTTATTTTTTCAATTAGACAACAAAATGGCACCAGGTGAACTTGTCCATAAAACTTTGCTGATTGGAAGCACGAGCACCAAAACGCTCGCAAGAGCAGTGGCTACCGTCCCACGAAAAACACACCTCGCGATGTGTTTGCGGAGTTGCGACAAACGGGAGTCAAATCCGAACCGGTAGCTACTACACATGCCCAGGCATGCTCGTCAGCCGCTGAGGCTGAACCATTCGTGATCAACGACAGTGTACTGCTAACGCCGGTCGGGTTTCCGTGTTTTGCAGCGTCAAGCCAACAAATATGCTGAGGACGTGTTTTCTGGGCGCAGAAGCTATATTCGCGATCCTCGATACTTTGGCAACTCGTGAAGTATAGTTAATCTAGAGAAAGAGCAGTGTTTATTTAACGAGAACTAGGTAGTTGCTTATTCGCTTGATGGATTCCGCAAAAGACATCGTAATTTGTGCAGTTTCAATTATAATATGAAATTGATTATGCTTGCGTGAATGTCATATACTAGAGTACTATACTCTCTTGCGTTGTTTTTTATATATATATATATATATATATAGTATATATATATATATATATAACGAAAGTGAAGGGGGTCAAGGGCTCGCTGTATTTGTTGGAAACAACTTAATGAAACAACAAACATTGAAGCCTAGGAAAGCATAGGGGCAGTTATACCAATTCGTAATTATGATATTGTAATTTTGGGGTAAGTAGAAAGGAATTGCTGTTTTGTGGGGTGTAACGTCCCAAAACCAGCTCTGATTATGAGAGACGCCGTAGTGGAGGGCTCCGGAAATTTCGACCACCTGGGGTTCTTTAACGTGCACTGACATCGCACAGCACACGGGCCTCAACATTTCGCCTCCATCGAAATGCAGCCGCCGCGGCCGGGATTCGATCCTGCGACCCTCGGATCAGCAGCCGAGTACCATAGCCACTAGACCACCGTGGCGGGGCAGTAGAAAGGAATTAAAGTGGACGAAAAGACAAACCTGCCTTCGGTGGGAACCGAACCCACGACCTTCGGATATCGCGTCCGATGCTCTACCCACTGAGCTACGAAGGCGGTCGTCCCTCCGTCCACATTATTGGGTATTTATATATATGGAACCCTGGGAGTGTTTTATATATATATATATATATATATATATATATATATATATATATATATATATATATATATATATATATATATATATTGAAACACACCAATTTCCACGATTTTGCACGATCACGGATCACCAGGGAGCAGAATCAGCCGCTCGGCCATGCTATGCTAGGGGCTCGTGCGTCTGCTGCGTCTGCGACATGCGAAATAACAGATATGCCGATGAGTGCTTGTGCTTGTCTATCGAGGCCTGCTATACACATTTCGTCGCTCATTCTAATCCTGAATTAGTCCTACTTCCCTGAAATATGGCAGAAGCTCGTCCACAGTCCATCTCTCTCTTTCTTTCCTGCTTTCTAGCCTGCGTGGAAAATATATCGATTGAAATACACAGATGAAAAGATGATGTGAAGTCTTAGAGGATAAAAATAACCCCAGGAGGAAAACTGAAGAAGCGCAACAAAGAGCGATTGCGCCCCTCCCCAACACCAGCGCACGAACAACGCACATGCAGAAATAACCAACCACCACTCCCCCTCCCAGACACACACACACGCACGGACGCACGCACACACACACGCAAATAAATGCGCGCGCCACGCATGCACCCACGCAAACCCACATGCAAACATTCCTCGAGAAGACGTACAGAATCGTGGTGCAGTGATGTCTACGAAAGCACAGAAATAACAATAAAAAAGCAGTTAGAGCAAAATATACCGGAAGTATCGCTCAAAAAGAAACTATCGCTCATCATGTGCTGACGCTAAATCAACTCACTTTCCGTATTCAGGAGATATTCGCATTTTTTTAGATAATCGCGAACGCTCTTGTGGTTAAAGAGTTCGTTTTCCATACTACTACTGAAGGACAAAGAAAAGAACGCTATAACAAAACCAGTCTGTACTCTCCACTTGTTGTGCATTGGCCATATTTTATTTAGAGGAATAATGCAAGCATGGAGGGTTTTTCAGCTGAGTATAGCACTGGTACAGATTAATATTTAGGAATCCATAACCCTTAACATTTTGTGCTCGAAAAGGGCTTAGAAAAGCCTATAGCGTAGACAAGCACAAGCGCAATATGCTCTTATTGCGATAGCAATTATATGGACAGTCTCGGCTGGCTTTTGCCGTCCCCGTCGCCGCCGTCATGAACCACATATATATATATATATATATGTATATATATATATATATATATATATATATATATATATATAAATCCTAAAGAAAAATAATTCAGATAAATGCTTCCGAATAGCGTAATCGAACCTGGAACCTCTCGCTCCGCAGCGCGTGGCGCTAACCACTACGCCACAAAGAGCAGATCCTTCAGGGAGCTAACGGCGAGCCTTATTACACACCCTTTACCGCTGGCAGGACTCAGAGACGGCAGGCGCTTATAAGCGTTTCTTTATTACCAGCGAGATGGCGCGAGGAGCGCAACGGCCGCCTTTGCAACAGGAGCGCTGTTCAAACTATTCGCGCTCGTTCGGTGTAAAGTCCCTAGAATCTTTGCAAATATCTAGGGACTTTAGTTCGGTGTATATCTGCGCGTTCGTTTCGTGCGTGCTTCACTTGATAGTTCGCGCTCATCTTCTGTTTGTTCATTGAGCGGCCTCCTTTGAGCTCGCGGGACGCGCTGGAAATTTCAAGCTGCCTCCACGCTCTTCGCGTTGCGGTCCCCTTTGTTGCTATCGCATTCATTGCTTCGCCCTTGTGGCGATACTGTGACTTTTTGTTTTTCTGCCCTCAGTCCTCCTTTTTGTTAGCAACACGTTCAAAGCCATTGATGAATGTGAGAAGCGTCTTCCAAATATAGCGTAGAGAGGCGCCAGCGAAGCATTTGAAGGGCGCCCCTTTGCTTTGTACATAACCAAGCGGTTCCGGCTACCACTGCAGAAACACTATCCATATCGAGTAATTTAAAAAGTGCGACAGCGTATTGCCTTGAGTCTCTGTGGATAGAAGACGAGAAATGTCGCTCATTCGCCGCTCTTCTTCATCGATTGTGTCTTCTTCTAGGCTCACGCATTGCGACGTACAGCAGTGCGAACACTCGTAATCGCGCAGCCTCCGCGCGTACAAAAACATGCTGGCGCGTGTACAGCACAGTGAACGCAGGAAGTATGGCACAAAAGTGACTGCCAGCTCATCTATTGCGCACGCTCTACTTGAGGTCGAAATTCAACAAAATTCCGCACCTCCTCTTTGTTTCAATCCCCTTGAAAGCAGAAATTTCGCATCTCATTACAGAAAAGGCCGCTGGGCTTGCCTGTCTCCTGCTCGGGTGCTCCTCATTCTCGCCCGTTTCCTTTATCACCCCATCCCTCTCTCTCTTTCCCTGCATTGCTGCTGAGGTGTCCCCCACGAGATTGTTTCGACGGTGTACTTCGCTATTGTCATCTTTTAAAAATGACCGATTGGTAGCTCACCAACGTGTTATCAGATAAACAATAAAATCAGCTTTAATCGGCTATATGGCTCGAGCATGCATGGGCAAGGTGACACTGACATCCTTGTTATATTAACCCTCAAAAACTTCCCTAACATTTACTCCAACGAGGAAAGAATTTAGCAGAATATGCGTATATGAACTTCTCAGTAAAGGTGCGATCATTATGTGCAATGCGAACTTCGATAAAGTAAATGTTCAGGGGACTGCTTCATGTATTTTCTTTCCTTCTCTTCTTTCGCAGGTAAGACATGACCGTACCACGCAGGTCTGCTCCGTACTTCGACGAACCCTGTATTACTACGGTATGTGGCTGTACTTGAAACTTGATGTCACTGCGCACATTACGCTTCCTATAACGTCCGGCTTCTTTCTGAACTTTTCTCTCGCTTAAGCCATGCATAATCAATCAGATGCAAGCATAAACAGTCACGTCTTAGCAATAAAATTAACTGGTGTTCTGAATTCACTACACTGTTCTGGTCGAGAACATAGCAACGGGTCTCGCAAGGCAGAAACAAGGTTCTTCACTTAACGAGTAATTTTAGAAGCAGCCCTGTGTGCACATAACCAAAATTTGAAAACAGTAATTAAGTTAGCGGGCCTACTTCATCCCAAGACCGAGGAAATTCAACTTGCAATACGGACATTTTTTTCGATGCGCCGATACGGTGCAAACATTTATTGCCCCTCGTTTTATAGAGCTCGGGGGCTGCGATTATGTTTGTACAAAAGAACGTATATTCCATTTTTTACATATTAAAGAGCGTATTTCATAAATTAGGCAGCTTTATGTCATAGTCTTGGTTAGGAAGCTGATGGTGAACTTTTATTACTCTCAATACCTCAATACAGTGCAACAATAACAGGGCTATAACAACAATATTAAGTCGTGCGCTGTGTACACCTAGTAAAAAAAAATTCAATATCATTTGGAGTTCTTGTGTACATTCTTATCAGAAATACGTGCGCAATCATGCGCATCAATGCCCATTTTGGTAAAGTGCACTGCTACGTGCACGTGCCCCAGAAATGACAATGACAGCACGTATTCTTCTGAAACACCAAGACGGCATCAACGCGTGTATTAAAATTAGAGGTTAAACAATCACTTGGTTAATGATGGATGCGGATTTAAGAATTCTTCAGTCATTTCTATGTGAATTGGCGGCGGGGCGAGGGGGGGGGGGTACAAGAAACGTTCTACATGCGCCTATAGCCATTAAGTTGCCCAGAAGTTATTCATAAGCCGTTCAAGCTCTTATAAAGAAAAGAAAGAAAAAATTAAGAAACCTTTAGGAGGACGGAAACGCAAGCGTGAGAGGCGGCTCTCGTTTCTGCATCATCGAAAATCCTCCTCCTGTTCGCTGTATATGGTTAATTCTCGATCTACTGCCCCTAAGGAGCTGCAGAGAACAGAACGCCTTCCTATCTACACACACACTCTTTCTCTCTTCGGTGTGTGTTTGTTATGTACTTATAAAACACGCAACAAAACAAAGGATTTGTGCTTTGAAGGAGCAAGCTTTACTCAATTAAAGCTCTCTACTTCAAAGCACTTTTGAGAAAATCCCATGCTGACTGTGACAAACAAACAAAACAATCGGAGAAATGACAAGCTCTGCAGGTGCTTTGCGATCCTCGACAATTCTCTGTGTCCGTGTCGGTGTGCTTTGCGTAGCAACCAGCCTGATAGGGTCCTGTTAACTTTTCTTCACTGAAGTGACTCGATCTCGCGTTTGTAGAGTGACTTTGTTTTTGTTTGTCTTTTTCTGTTCTTGTTCTACTTTCTGTGTTTCGCTGTCAATTAATTCCTTCCTGTTCCTTTCTCCCTGTCTTCATGTCCTATTTCTGTTCTCTCCTCCCGAAAGTTTCGGCAGGCGTCGTGCCCCTCTCTGTGGAAGTTATCAACTTACTTGTTCTCTATTTAATCTTTGTCCTTTGAATCCGGATTTATATGTCTATGCGCGGCAAGTAATGTTAATAATAACCCATGACAGAAGCTCCTGTGCTCCTGCAGCGTCGCAAAGCTTGATGACTGAAGGTGCATGATACTTCCATTTCTTAGTGTTCAAAGAGGTTACAAACTCTGTTCCAGGAAGTGAGAACGTCATCTACCGTATCTTAAAAAGAACGCTTCGCAACAAAATTAAAGGCTCCTGGTGAAATATTCCTCTCAAAAACTTACAAAGCACCAACTGTGGACATTTCAAACCAGTTGCGTTGTGCCGAGACAGAAGAAAGCCGCTTGCAGGGACAGAAAAATTGAAAGAAAAAGAGAACGATGGTGTCCTACTTCGTTTTATTAAGCGTTCATATTAAACTAGACAGGCGTATTCAAACATCTACAAAACCGGTGCACACCTCTCCCCACACTCGCAGCTCTTCCGGGACTCATTTTATTTTTTGTCGCATCATTCGTTTACTCCAGCGTCGGGCAGCAAATCATATCTACGTGTGTGTGAACTAACTCTGACATAGGGGTGAATGTAGGGATATAATTTGATGCACAAAACTCTCAAAGAACGCAAAAATATACAGGTTAAATTTCTTTGCGGCACACACCACCCGTAGTGTTTATCACCCGAGTAAGGCGGCTGGTCACCCAGTTGCTTCCTCTCAGGCAAATTCATGAGCGCGGTTTCGGCGTAAGTGAATGTCTCATAGCACAGTGCTGAACTCTGAAAAAGCTCGTATTCTGGGGGCAGTTGGAAGCAGACTAGCATCTGCTTGCCGCAACGTAATCGATGTTGAAGAGAATCTTACCGTATGAATTCGAAATAAAGGACCCGGATTATTAATAATTTTGGGGGTTTTTATGTCCCAAAACCAGCTTTGATTTTGAGAGACGCCGTAGTGGAGAGCTCCGGAAATTTCGACCACCTGGGGCTCTTTAACGTGCACTGACATCGCACAGCATACGCGCTTGTAGACATGCCATATTATCTTTGTCTTTTATTCTTTCATTCGTGTAAGTATTGGCGTATACATACTCACACTAACCCATTGTCCTTGTCGACGTTATAAAGTGTAAACACAGCATTCCATCTATTGAGAAAACAGAACCGACGGCGCTGTAGCTCAAAAATGAAGAAAAAATCGGAATGTTATTTCGAGCAAAACACAGCTAATGCTTTCAAAGGAAAGAAATCCGTTATTGAAGTCAAGGTTTAGTCAACTAGCAGATAGTATGCTTGGTCATTAGCTGGCTGCCCTCGTTAGTCATATGTCTAAGTTCAATAATTACTGATCAACATACGGCTCCAGTTTCCTTGAGCACGAAAATGACATAACGCAACCAAGGATTTCTCTGAAATGCCCCGCCACGGTGGTCCAGTGTTTATGGCGCTCGGCTGCTGATCTGAAGGTGGCAGGATCGAATCCTGGCCACGGCGTCTGCAATTTCGATGGAGGCGAAATGCTGAGGCCCGTTCTCTGTGCGACGTCAGTGTACGTTAAAGAACACCACGTGGTAGAAGTTTCTTAACCCTCCACTACGGCATCTCTCATAATCATACCGTTCTGGGACGTAAAACCGCAGAAAACTCAAATTTAGCTGAGATACTGGCCACGGGGCTGATACCTAATTTCACTACTTTGCGCACCTTGTGCGATATACGCGCATACAGCATCGATCGAATAAACGCGGCGTTAAAATATCATCCTTGTTAGTGTTTTCTTGTTGCTTAGCGCCGATCAGCACAGTGCGAATAGACGTATATAAAAAAAGAACGCGCACGACCGTTCGGACCACGCTTTGTTTCCCTGTATGCTTTCTTTTTTTTTGTTGTTGTTGTTGTTCTTGCCTCGCGGACAAACGAGCCTACTTTCACGGCAGCAGGAGTGCTTAATGATTTGGCAAAAAAGAAACCCTGGGAAAATTCGAAGACATAGATAAAGAGAAAAGAAAGATGCTTGTGAACCTTTCTCCAGGCAATGGCGCGCCACGACGAATGAGGACCTTTGTTGCAGCTGACAAGAAAACAAACGTTGGTGATGGCACTTCTATTATTATCTTCTGTACTCGTCATCTGCTTGCGTCTAAGATGACGGTCTTGTTTCTAGCTGACGCTTTAAGATGAGTTTGTCGTTTACGGCGGTTAATGCGCCCGCTAGTGTAGCTGTGAATGTATAGTGGCGAGAACGCATAGGGCGTGAGGAGAGAACTAGCAGAGGGCTAGCCGAGCGAACAACAATGGCAAGGACAGACAGAAACGTGCAGGACGGGGCACTGAGAGCGCAGGAGATCGCTTTCGAGACATAAGGGAACGGGGCGGGCACTTGTTTTTTCTATCCCATTTTTTTTTCCTCTTCCGACTCGGCTCACTCGTAAGACTCCGTCCCGCCAATTTCACTCAAATCGGAGCGATTCCTCACAATCGTTCTTCAATCTCGGCGATTACACGAGAGGCGAGTCTGGTTCTCGGGCTCTCTCTCTCTAAACTGGAAAAAGACAAAGGGGAGGCCTCAAATTGAGAGGCGAAAGGGAAAGGGTGAATGACGTAGCGATGAACGGCGCAGGGGAGAATGCCAGACAAAAAAAGAAATAGAGGAAGAGAACGAAGAAGCGGATCAAAACCAGTGGAACAACTAATGCCAAGAAGATCTCTACGGGGGGAGTCGCTATTTCTTGTCCTTCGCAGAGAGAAATACGTAAAGCAAAAGAAAAGAAAAATGAGAGAGAATATCTCGCATTTAATTCCTTTTGTTTCCCCTACGCGGGCCTTCTTTCGTTTCATTGCTTTTCTTCTTCTTCTTCTTCTTCTTCTTCTTCTTCTTCTTCTTTGGAGCCGAATCTGCGCGCTCGTCTTTGTTCGCCTCCCGCCGCCATCTCGCACTCTGTGCCTTTGTGTTATGAGCGCCAGCGGAGCTCCATTCCCTTTGTTTTATTGCCTGGCCGCGAGCGCTGCACGGTCGGCCAGAGCAGAGCTGGATGCGGGGCGCGGGATGGGCTTTGTAGGAGCGTTAGCGCAGAGGAACTGTTAAGCTCTAATGGACGCATGGGCCATCAAAGCCCCGTTTGAACCTTGAAAACTCTCCTCGACTCCACCGGGGAAACCTGACAAGCTCTAAACGCCCTACTGCCGCCGGCTCCGTGTTGTACGTTTCAGACAAACGAGCCAAACGGCAAGTTTGGTGCTGTCGTCTCTTTTATACTTTATATATGTATATATATAGATATAGATATCTTCTCGCACTCCCTACGTCTGTCGTACTCCTCCTCTTGTAGCAGATGAGCGTCGAGTGAGGGCGCCAAGAGGTAAGGGAGGACAGAAGTGATTTTGAAGGCGGCATTTTTCACGTTGCCTCTGTTTTGCTTCGCTTTTATTCCATCCAATTTCTCTCTCTTTCTCGCCAATTTTCGGATGACATTACTCTGGTCGGTGACACCGACATTCGCCTCTCTTAATTCGCAGGAGCAGAGTCGCGGCCGTAATGTTTGTCTGATGGTGAACGCTTCTGTCTGCTCGATCAGCGGGGCGCTTACATTTTGCGACGTTTATTTGTACACCCATTGGAAATACTATCAGAGATAGATGGGTGGCGTTAAATAAGAGCAATAACGACGTGTGTATCTAAGAATTAAAGGCAAGGCCTCCTTCACAAGACTTTTTCCACCTTTGTGGGATCTTCAAGATTAAAGGGACGCCAAAAAGAATTCCCAGATGGGCTTAAACTGATACATCACTGCTTCAAAATTATGTCCTTGTTATTATCAATTTATTATCAAAACCAATTTATTACCGATTTATTATCAAAAGAGAATCTGTGGGTCAGCTTCATTTTATCAGTTTAATTACGCTCAATACAAAATTGCAAATCTAGTTGGAGTCTGTTTGCCTCGTTAAAGGCCGCCTTCAGTGATTTTTTAGCACGTCAAGATAATGGCGATTCTATGTACTCCTCATAGTCGAAATCCTCAGCAAACACGAAAATAATTTTTAATGAGCAAACAAGCGAGAAATTCATCCGAAATCCAGCCCAGCAGTGACGTCGAATCAGTCAATGTTGCCCTCGCGGTAATGTCGCGAAGGTTAGCCTGCGCGCGTATCTCGAAGGCCATTGTACGGTACCGGTGCGCTTCTGTTGCTTTGCCGGTGATGACGTCCACACACAGTATGTCCAATAATTGTAGGAAGCCAAGTGAGCGGTTTGAGGTAATCAGTAAAAATTTATTTGTAAGCATTCTGCGCGTCTCTCGAGCCCGCAATCTGGCACAAATGACGGAAGTGTGCCAAGGAATGTACCGTGCGAATTTTATTGAGATCCAGTGACTTCAATTAATCCCCGGAGTTGGCCTTTAAGAACACATTGCTGTCCGTTTCTATCAATGAGGAGTTAGCTCTGAAAATTCGCCATTATAATCCATAACGTCTTCGCGAACTGGGTAAGCAAGTCCAACGACGACCCCTCCAGCCACGTTTTATGTTAGGCATGGCTTACCAATAGTCTTTTCGAGGGAAGAGAGGAGAGCTGCTTTTTTTGTAATTAAATAATGTAATGCGCGCAGTAAAACAAAATGCTGAAAGCCATCCTTGTCTCCAGTTCCCATTTCAAACCACCCTACTGGTTACTCACGCACGGCAACAACTAACAAAGTCTCAAACGATTACGTCAAGGAGGTCCGATCGCAGAAAACCCTATAGAAGCCCTTCAAATATTCTTATTTATAGAGAGGACCTGTCACAGCAACTATACGATACTCGAAAGTGCTCCTCAGGTGCTTTTCCGGGGCAAGATAACTCAATGATACACCGAGTTTAAACCTGACGGAATGAGGGCAACCTTAGGGGTAATGATCATTAACACGTACTCGTTTTCTCCATTAGAGTTGGAACTTTGATGGTGGCGTGGCACAGTTCCAGTGACGTTGCACCAGCGCTCACTAACAAACTACACGGACTATCATCGCAATTTGTGTGCTTCAATTTGTCCGTGAACTTGGTCGGGACACTGGCCACATCACATGAACCGTTTAGTCCTCACGAGTAAGGGTTATACGAAGCGCTTAGAATGTTTTCATGGTGTTCTGCCACAACACATATGTAGGCGATATTGAGTTTAGAGGAAATGGAACAATACCATTTAGGGTGATGCTTTCGAAAGCGAAGTTTAGTTGTTAATGTTCACGTGTGCATCTCGAAGTTAACGAAGAACCGCAGAATAGTCGTTCTGTCTGTGTTTAGTCGTGTGCCCTGCGCCATGAAACAAGACCGGGCGCCTATCAAGGTGCCCGAAAATTGCTTGTAGCAGGTTTCTTACAACTGAAGTTTAATCGGTATTGTAATTGTGCCATTTCTAGCGAAAAATGCATTGAATGGCAACTCTGGTGGTTTTTTTCACCATAGTCTGATATCGTTGTTCCTCCATGGTACTGACAGTCCTGTAGCAGGCAGGAATATTCGAGCTGCTCAGAAACTCACCGATAACTTCAAATAACCCAATGAAGCATGTGTTCAAACCGAAAATGAAACGGGTAGAGATTTCGTGCAGCGTATGCGATGACGTCACAGCCTCCCCGCCATCAGAAATATGGATCTGGTGCCGGAAAAGGGAAAGCGGCGATGTCATCCGACATTATATTGAGTTGTTTCATCGTCTCTCAACCTGACAGTGACGATTTTGAACGCCAAAATATCTCTGTTTTGCTTTTGACCGCCAGCCGGTTCGGGTAGGCAGCGTTGAAGGTAATGATGTCAAAAACAGAGGAAGGTGGCCCTTATGGCGGGAATCCGCTAAAACCTTTTAAAATTCATTTTCAGGAAAACTAAAGGACTTGCAACTGCCTGGCTTCGTATATATTATTACAGTACCGATGAGAACGCATACTGGAAATTTCGTTAAAATCCACGGACACTGAAAAATCGCTGGAGTTGTCCTTAAAACGAGCCGCCTGCTCGTTTGAAGAACAACTCCAGCGATTTGTTTGTTTGTTCGTTTGTTTGTTTGTTTGTTTGTTTGTTTGCTTGTTTGTTTGTTTGTCTTTCCATTTTTTGTTTTCTTTTGTTTTACGAGTCGCATCGAAATTTTGCCGACGGTAGAGAAACCACCAGGGCACAGAATATAAATTTGCATAGAATTGTGGGCACTTTATGGATGATGTGCGAAGTACGGTGAAGTACGGGCTTTGGAGGGTGAAAAAAGAAATGTCATACAAATGCTCGAGGGCAACATGTTCGATGACAATCAAAACTTTACTTCGGCATATTCACTCGGGTTTCCAGCGTTTTTCGCCAAGGGCTTCCGCCCAGCTGCTGCGCGCACAACCCTGCGGTATTTCTTTTTCTTTAATTTTTCACGGCCGTTTAACCAATCGTATACTCTAGGTGGCGTGACAGCCAAGTAGGCTATGTGAAATGCTCCCAGTAGGCTCACGAAAGCACGCAACGCAGCACTTTTGTGCAGATTCCAGCTTATAATGAACTACAAAATGAGAGAGATTTCGTTTTTTTTTTTTTTTACCCTTGTCGGGGGTGGGGTTCCGCCCTAGGGTGGAAGGGGAACAGCGGAAAAACAGCGACCTGTCTTCCGCTCCAGCTAACCACCCTGTCCTTCTCGTTTCATTTTCCTATCTATCTCCGAGAACGAGTAGGAAGCATATCCCCTTGTTTGCGGCTGAGAAAAGGGCACCTGCCCATAATTGGTACCTTGGGTGGCCATGAAATATGGCAGACTAAAAATTATCTTTCGCTGCAGCAATTTTCCCTTTCGCTGCTTTCCCTGGAGCTATAAAATGCGTGCAATGTTGCGGCGCCTATATTTTAAGAGCAACGAGGGATACCCAAGCTCACGGCGGCCTCTGTGGGAAGCATTTTCTTTGCCATCTTAGCATACTGGTCGTCACCGCTGCTTCGCGAAAATTTATGCGCTCGCTGCTGCTCTATGTAGTCGAGGGAGGAAAAGGCGGTAAATGAAAAGGGTATCCAGCCTTTTCCTGGTCCTAGATGTTAGGACTGCGACCACTGTGTTATCCTCTTTACAGCTGATCTTCTGCTGTCTCCCACGCTCTCCACGAGTGCTTTCGCCCCCTTTTTGTATATACGGCGTTCACATTGTTCAAGAGTACAGATTTGTTGCGAGATTTCCTTACGCGTGCCTAACGGAGACAGCGGTTATCCGTGTCCATACATGCAGTGTTGTACACGTTCCTCCAAGCAGGAACGGAAACTCGTTCCTCGTTCCTTCACAATTTTGTAACGAGTTCCCGTTACAAGTTCCTTTAATAAAAAAGAAACGTGTTCCAGTTACATTTCGTAAATTGGAACGTGTCGTTACGTTAACGTTACATTTGATTTCTAAAGTTGAAAATTAATCCTGAGGCAAATTAATGTGAACATATTCAATCTCGCATCGACCTATGTATAATTCAAGAATTTCAACGTCACCGGCGGCATATTATCTGGAAACAAAGAAGTATCCAAGGAAACACTCCTATAGGCAAATATTTTCAAGCAGCACCGAACATATTACGGACAACACCACTGAAACTTTGGCGCTAGTTTATTGCAAGTGCGACACGTACGCCACTTTCCACTTCAGTCTTCAGATGCGTAGCCAGGATACTGCGCCTCTAATATGGAAATAGGTAGTTATTAACATGCACTAATGCATGTAACAGCGATGCATCTGACACCAAAAGCTAGTAATAGACCTTTTCATTTAGGACTATATAAAGGTTTGTGCCTGACCCATGCCATTGCGCGCAAATACTGGAACAAGTTTCCCAAATGTCGTCAGCATTCGCTATCTTAAACGACTTTGCTCCAAGTTGGTAGCCTTTGTAGCATTTTAATAAACTAATTGGTAGTTCCCGATGTATTGCTTTTATTTAGTTCTCATCATTTTAAAGAATTTGTGATGTGATGTACTTGTGTTGTTAATTAATGGCTGCTCTGAACGGATGTCGGTGTAAGCAATCTTACTATTGCTATTTTGTGCGTTTACCGCAGAATTAAATAACGCGGGTCTGTTTTCTTATTTTTTTCTTGGCATTAGAAATAAGCATTAATTGTTTATTTCGTAGGCACACCGACATTCATGCAAGGGCGAAAGGCTGTTTCGGTGCAGGAAATAAACGAGAAAGTAAATAGCCTCACATGGAGAATTTGACGGGATGCCAGCCAAAAAAAAAAAAAAAAAAAGGCCCACACCACACAAGCATGGTTGACAGGATATTTTTATACAGCAAATGGGGCTGTCCAGCAAAGTGTACATTATGCGGTGCGTTAAAATGCTTGGTTGTTCCTGTGTATCTAGCCCTTTGGTTGCGTGGCAATGGAACCAATACTTTTTATTAGAAACAAACTGGGCATCAAGAAACACATCAAGAAACGCAATAAAAAAGGCCATGTTGATATCACTGCTTTTGCAGACGATAAGACAGATGTCGAAGCACTATCAGTCATGAATGAATATTTTGTTAACGGTGGCGACTACATAGGTTCATCTTGTGGTGCAACAGATCCGCCTGTAGCAGATAGAAAACGTCTATCACATTCACTCTTTTTTATCCCGGTTACACCCTGTGAAGTTGAAAGATTAATCAGTAAAATACGTGACAATGTTGCTGTAGGTGTTGACGCAATAGCAACCAGCCCGATAAAATATGTAGCGTCAATAATTTCACACCCTCTTTCATATATCATGAACACAATGTTAGAAACCGGCATTTTTCCTTCAGAACTAAAAGTAGCTCGCGTTTGCCCTATCTACAAAGGGGGTGCTAAGAATGTACTGTCGAACTACCGTCCGATATATGTTTTAACGGTACTCTCAAAAGTTTTTGAAGGAGTCATACACAGCAGACTTGAGCGCTTTTTCACAAAGCACCAGATAATAAATAAAGCACAGTATCGGTTTCAAAAATGTAGGTCTACGGAATCAGCGCTATTAGATACCAAAGAAGAGATACTAAAGAACATGGAAGAGATAATGTACACTATAGGTGTTTTCATCGATTTGAAAAAAGGCATTTGATACAGTAAAACATGACATTCTAATATCCAAGTTGCATAGCTATGGCGTAAGGGGCGTGACAGCTAAATAAGTTAAAAGTTATCTCACCGCAAGAAAACACGTTGTAAAGGTTGGTAACATTGTTTCCCCAATGAAAGCAGTCAGAAATGGTGTGCCGCAGAGTTCAATCCTTGGACCATTACTATTTATAACTTATATTAATGATCCGTGTGACATACCACTTTCCCCAAAATTAATTATTTACGTGGATGACACAAACATACTTTTTACAGGTAGAATACTCATACACCTTGAAGCTGAGGTAAATGAATATTTAGTCCAATTAGAAAAATAGCTTCATCAAAATAAGCTTATGCTTAATATTTCAAAGAGTAAGTACATCATATTCCAGCCTATCGACAAGCCCTACGAGGACGCATCAATATCTTGTTCAAAAACCAAAGGCTCGAGCAGGCTAAATCACAAAAATTCCTCGGAGTGTGGTTCCAAGAAAATTTGTCCTGGAACACCCATGTCGACAGCCTCGCGTCCGAACTAAGCAAGACTGTTGGGTGCATATTCAAACTAAACCCACTTATACCGCTTTGGCTGAAAAAGAAGATATACTACGCTCTTTTTTATTCACGGTTGAATTACAGTATGCTTGTATGGGGCACTACAAGTGAGAAGAACAAACAAATTGGAAGTGTTACAGAAAAAAGTGCTCCGTCTATTTGAAGATTATTATGGCGACCCAAAGGAAATGTCTAGCAGCCCACTATTTATAAAACACGACATACTTAAAGCAAGGCAAGTCTATGAATACAAGCTATTACTTTACATTTATAAAAACAAACTCCATACGACGACAACACACGAAAGCGCACTGAAATACTCGCTCCGTAGACAACGAATTCACGTTCCTCTTACAAGGACTGGGTATGGTAGAGCCCGAACTACATATCGCGCGCCACTGCTGCTAAATCGTTTGCGTGAGCAATTAAATTTTAACATATCATTAACCCAGTTCAAACATCACATCAAAGATTTACTCGTGAATGGCTTAGTGCAAATATAATTTCTCCACTAAATTACAGGCTAGGTTCCTCATTTATTACTCACCTTTATGTACCGAACCCATGTGTATGCAGATGTATGTATGTATGTATAGATGTGTGTATGAACATATGCGTGCATGAATATAAAATGCGAGAATTTCATTTGCGTGTTTTGTGTATTTCTTTTTATACTATGGAAAGAGCCACGATGTCTGATTTTGTATCTCTATGTAGCTTATGTTGCGAACCTTCATGCTATTGTATTATGGTTATTTGCTGCTGCATACAACTTGAAAATTATTACATGGTGTAGCACTGTCTGCTGATTTCACGTAGCGAAGCCACGTCAGGCCGAATGGCCTTTAGCTTCGCTTCGTTTTTCTGTATGTTTTTTTGTTTTCAGAAATAAAATCTGTTCATTCATTCATAATTAACCAGATCCGGGTTACAAAGATGTTAACTTCGCTCAGCATTACAAGCACGCACGCACGTAAGCATGTTCAGCACACGTTCGCGTGAGCACGTGTATGAGAAGCCTTTCGTTTCTGCTTTTTGCCGAGGGCATAGGGCTGCTGACGCTAAATTAAGGCTTGGCCCTTTCAATTCAACGAAAATACCTTGACGAGATTGATGCACAAAGAGTCTTACAACTATGGACAACCATGGCCACAACCGCGTTCGGGGAGGGGCGATGGTAAAGAATGCGTTCGGTGGGAGCCCTGGCGGCGGGATCATAAGAGACGAAAGGAACTTCGCTGTGGCATGCAGTTCCTCCTGCGTTGCCGTACACTCATACAGGGCTGGCTGACAGCCGGAAACTACTCGTAAAGCGGTCATAGTAAGCGGCCACCGCGAAGGAGTAGCGGGATACCCTGACGTCGTGCAGCCGCAGTGAAGAAGGGGAAGCGTCACCTTGGTCGAATCATCAAAACCACAATAGAATGGCGTTTTCGCGCGTGATTTTCTGTGAGTGATACTGGCGGCCGGAAAACGGGGAATCCAGTGGTGGCTTGTTGCAGCCCTGCCTATCCGACTTGAGTACGCGCTGCGTACGTGCGATCGTCGTGGAGTGGAACGTGTATAGAAGAAACGCCGTTCCCTTTGCCGTACCTTTGTAAGTGTGACGCGTTACCGTTACAGTTCCACAAACCTTAAAAGGAACGATGCCGTCCCGTCATTCCTCTCAAAAGGAACTCGTTCCAGGAACGTTTTTTCTTCGAATGACTTTCCGTACAACACTGCATACATGTGCTCCAGAACACATCTATGAATGGAGGCCCGTCTTGGCGGTGGCAAGCTGTGTGTAACGATACCTTGCAGCGCGCGACAACGAATTTGTTAACCGTGAAAATAAAGCACTGAAAGCTTTAAACGTCGACGCAGCATGACCGCTTGATCATATGATCCAGTTAAGGCCCTCTACAAGTCACTCATCATGAACCAACTAGCCCTAGAGCCTATATTATCGTGTGTTTGTGAAAGCAGATACCAGCCAATCGCAATGTCGGGCCCATTATCAGCGAGGGTGAGCGGCAGACAGCACGCACGGACTAAAAGGTTTATGACAGTGGTCCCACATCTGATCGCGAGCTCGGGGCAGAGCGACTCGTCGGCGGCTGCACCAGGGCGCATCGGACACCGACGTCGGGCGTTCTTTTCCATTTACGCCGGATGGTGGCGCGGCAGTCCCCGCGACGTGCACACAAACCACCGCCACTCGGGCTCCCTGTGCGTCATGACGTACACCGCGCCGTAAACTGAGGCCCAGATTGTCCCTCCGGCGGAAGATGATGGGCTACGACATTGAGGAGCACCCTTCCTAGCTCCTTCTTCTTCTTCTGCCGCTCCTTTCTAGCTCGGTATAGCTCCTGCTGGCGCGCGCCGGCGTCTCGTCTTTTTCCCTCGTGCGTGCCATTATTTCGCTCGATTCATTCTCCGCTGCTGCTTTGCCCGTCGGCTTCGTTCCCTTTTATTTTCTACTTTTCTGCGTCAGCGCCCCAACTCTGCGGTGGGCCCAGCAGTCGGATGAAAGCGCCTGTCGCCACGGCGAGCTCTTTATAGCTGGGCTATCCGCAGCAAGCCAAGATGTTCGCGTATGCACGATGGAGCCGTATATCTATATTTACGCACGCACTATACGTCTCGTGTCTCGGTCCTGCGGCAGTCAATTTCATCGTTATGTATATAACACTCGACGCGCCTTGCGGGTTCGTAGGATGTCTACTTTATTCGACCTCTCGACCTCGCCCGCGGCAGCGCACAATAGCTTAGGGCGAACTCTCCACCTCGCCCCTCGCTTTAGGCTCGATGACGTCGCCGGATCGCGGTTTCTCCTTTCTTCTTTTTCTTTGTTGCCTCTTGCACTGCATCGGCTTTGTTCAGGCGCGAACTGTGTTGTTTCTTGAGAGTGCCATGGAGTTCAGCAATCCCGCTAGTGTCGCTGAGAGCGTTACGTCTGTTGACAAGTGTAAAAGGTGGAGCACAAGCCTGTGCAAATACAATGGATGCCCACGCGATGGTGCATACGTACATGTATTGGTAGCGAGTAAGAAATGGCATGACACTGCGCTACCATACACTACCGCCTGAAGCTTCATCTATTATGGTGCTTTGAATTCCGAGTGGAAAATCGCACAAACTGCAGAACGTTGTGGACCTTTTGTTCCTATTATTATTATTATTATTATTATTATTATTATTATTATTATTATTATTATTAGACGCTGTAAGCCATGCCTACAACAAGACACTAAGCATAAGAAAACAATGACATGAAGACCGATAAAACCTGAAGTATCACGGTATTGAAAGCAATTTTGAACCAAAGAAACCATTTTCAGCACTTTGGAAACGCGGTCACATTATAGCTCTCGAAGAAAAGAATTTAAATACGTGTTCGCATACCAACGCAGTTGTTTCAGGGCACCGGCCTCAGCGAGTGATTTTAGAGTCCTCCTGGGCATGCCCCTGTGCCCACGCTGTAGTAATGCCTTTCCCTCCCTTATCATCTTTCTATTCACCCTTGCCTTTTAAGTGAATGGCAGCGAACTATACGCTCGACAGGTTGACCTCCCCGTGTAAACTACTTTTATCTTCATACTCTCTCTTTCTGTTTCTTATTCCAGGGAAGGGCTTGTAACATAGAGTTACCTTCTTGCATAGCAATAAAAAAAAACAGCACAAGTATATTGTTGTTTTTGCGGTATTATATTGAATCTATGCCTGTGGAATAAAGGCGAAGCTCTGCACGCTACATTTATTTCCGCGCCTTTTCTTGTTTCATCCAAATCAGAGCTCGAAGCATCTGTATGGAGCTCCCGTTGTCAAGAGAGCAGTCTTCCAGCACAACGAATTTCACGCTATGATGTTTCAGAATGGGCCCATGGACTTTACAAAGAAAGTACAGTAAACAATTAACAACGTCACTACGAATATGTAACGTGAAATCGATGCAAGCGAGACCTGTAATTCTGAACAACGCAGGGTGAGTCCAGCGCTACTTAGAAGGGAAAAAAACGTGGCTCCTTGCTACGCATGAAATAAGGCTATAGCGTTAACCCAGTGGTGGGCTAAGTGCAGAGTCGTCAAACGGAGACTCATGATATACCGCTCGTTATATCGCGACAGTGACTCGCGACAGTGACACGACGTGAGCTCTGAAAAAACAGATCAATGAGTTTCAGCTGCAGATGTCTACTTCTACTCGTACTCGTTACGTATAGTCGTGTATTCGTTGTTGCTCTTTCTTTTTTGTTTTTTTTTTGTTCTTCCTCGGATAGCAGAAAGGCTCGTCGGCTGTGCCCAGTGCGAGGTTTTCAGCTTCCTCAATTTATTCTGCCCCGAAAAGCGTAAGAAGTGAGATAGAGAAAGGGGGAGGGCGCTAAACGAGCGCGAGGCGAGAGGAACGAAGCGCGGGAGGAACTTTTCGCGCGACACCCTTTACGAGAATGGCTTCCATTACGCGGACCTCGGGACAAGAGAGAAGAGCGTCGCGGTGATCGCACGTGTGATTAGAAAAGGAGGCCGGTCCCTCTTTCACCGGATCCGTCAACTCAGCAAATGAGGATGCGCCTTCCTGGCCGCTCCCAACATCAGGTCTTTCTTCTTGTTTCTGCTCGGCAGGAGGCTATTCTTTGGTCATCTTTCGCCCTTAGCCGAGAAAGGGACGCTCCTGTTATTATATGTGTCTCCATTTGGGTCATCCCCTGCCTTCCTCGCTCGCTTACACATTTTGTTGCTTCTGGCGTGTTCATTTTTTGTCCGTCCACTCGTTCGGAGCTTTCAGTTTGTGCTCTGTTCTTTTTTTTCTTCCCATATATTGTGCCGACCGCGCAGTAATCCGGCTATCGGTACTTCGATCCACGTCCGTCCTTCCTTCCTTCTTCTGTGTGTTGCTATTCTTGCGTCGACTCCCGTGTTTACGTTCATGTTTGTTGACATCTCTTCAGCGGTGCCTTATTTCCGCTCGCAGCATTTTCTCTCGTTTATGCGCGCTTGCCTTTCAGGCCAGAACAGTGTATCTGCCGCATTTGAACTATACTATACGGGCAGTCCGCGGTGTCTCGTTAAGTTTGGGACTGGCCGATAACCACGTTGACCACTCTCTTGGATGCCCGCCCATCACGCGTTTGTGACATCGCCGATACGAGCAATATAGCGCTCGTCTTTTCCCGCTGCGTACGTTCAGGTAGACCGGGTCATGTCTTTCGTCACCGCTTCGCGCGTTTCCGTCGTTTTTCGCGACCAAGTAATTTCCGGGGACACGAACCTTTAGGCCACCGGCGATCCCTCTTCCCTCCATGTTTTTTTTTTCGTTTTCCTTTCATTTCCTTGCCTACTCATCTGTTAGATGCTTCTATAGACAGAGTTTTCCGGTACTTTTATCAACTTCCAATGACTTCCTCGTCCTCCTGCTACCGCTCTTCGACCATGTAAAATTATTCCCCGCTTTTCGCAATGACCTGAGCTGCATTCGCGTCGCAACCTTAGAGGCCAAGCCCCATTAACGTACAGGCTATTCGGCTAACGCCGCTTCAGCTTTCTCCAAGAAAAACAAAACAAAACAAGGAAGATCGAGGAAAGGAAAGAGAAAGGAAGGGGTATTTATCTTGTGCCGAGAAGGGGCGTGTGGATTACTCCGCTAAAATACCAAAAACATTACAAGCACGCCCTTTTAAACCTTTAACCCGCCGCAGTTTACCTTTCAATAGTGTCGCAGGAGAAAGCAAGAAGGAGGGGGGAGAGGAAGCAGCGCCACTACGCGGCTTGCGTGCGCCCTATGCCACGACCGTACTCTTTCGTGCCGTGGTTGTGGCTCTTCCTGCGCCATGTATTAGGTTGCCAGTGCATCCAGCATTTTTTACTGCCCGGCGGGCTCCTTTCTTCCCGTACGCGCTTGGGCGTTGCGTATTTTTGCGCGCGTGTGTCGCTGAGTGCCGAGGACGATGGGGTATATCGCCGACGAGGCAGGGCACTCACGGATGGTGTATGGCAGGTCGATAGCGCCCACGTGAACGGTCTCGGCGTGGCATAAAGAGCAGCTGGCTCGTGAAAAAGATAGCGAGCAGAAGCCCGCGCCCTGCACGCGGAGGTAGAGACAAGGCTAAAAAGCCATGCATAACGTCCGCTTCGCAACAGCGGCCCAAAATACGCGATCCCAAATAACAAAGTGGAACGTGCGCTACGCGATACTCTGCACTGCTCTTATCCGGTCAATTGGAAGGCTAAAGTAATAATAATAATAGTAATAATATATATTTAGGAGGGGCATTATGCCCCTCCTAAAAGCACGGAAGCTACAGAATTTTTGCGGCCTGATTAGTTTTTCAAGGTAAACGACGTCTTCAAGCCGTGCCCAAAGAAAGGAAGCATTTTTGTGCCTGTTTTTGATGAGCTCGAATTCAAATTTTCAAGTATGCTGGATCAGAACTCTTGTTTGGGCTAGTTGGTGACCATTCATGATGACTTCAAGACGTGAAAAATGTACACAGATGAAACACAAAAACGACAAGGCGCTTGTCCTTGTCGTTTTTGTGTTTCGTCTTGTACACTTTTCGCGTCTTGAAGTCATCATAAGTTTTCAAAGCGCCTAGCTCGACTTCCCGCCGCGTTCCTTCCGTAAGGTGCACTTGCATAAAAACACGCAAATATTGCGAGAGAAAGCAATATAGCAACTACGTTGAGTGGAGCGTTGCGTGTCCTTGTAACAATTTCACAAAAAAGAAAGGCTCGCGGAGTAAAGAAGGCTAAACTTACTTTGTTTTGTCTAGTAACATCATGTTGGCCCAAAGGTCTGCACAATTTTATTACTCTGTACAATTTTAGATATTACAACGTTATCTAATGCTAATTCTCCATTGGACAGATGAGTAGAAGTTTTTGATATACAATGTTCAACGTGCGATACAAAACATCTGTGTGTATGTTGTAGCGACAGCAGATTCGGTACGATGCTTTGAAGCGATATTCTGCGAATGAAACTCCCTGCATGTTTTCGTTAGACAACGCATAACCGCAATTATATCTAATTCTTCAATTACAGCTACTACGTATTACGGTAAATGAATGCGAGTGCCGCACAGCATGAAAAAGTGATGATGAATTTGGTGGAATAAGCTGGAGCATTAAAATTTACGTCGAGTAGCAAAGGCTGGCAGCTTAAGCAAGTTCTTAATGGCGGTTGTTCTTGCTTAACGGCTCTAACTGTGCAAAATAAAGCGAAGGCAGCCATATTGAATTGCTCAGTGAAATATGATCCCCTAAGCTGGGATCTTTTT
Organism: Hyalomma asiaticum; assembly: GCA_013339685.2. NCBI lineage: Eukaryota > Metazoa > Arthropoda > Arachnida > Ixodida > Ixodidae > Hyalomma > Hyalomma asiaticum. The sequence continues at coordinate 259,336,956 of CM023481.1, forward strand.
ATCGCTGTGGCGCATTTCAGTTTTCTAGGGATCAGTATCTTGGAAATGAACGTAGCTTTAGTAAAGCATGTGCAGAGGAGAGGTTACGACGGGTGTTTTCAACAAGCAAGCGATTAGTGTTGAGAATCCTTGTGCTGATACGAAACGATGAAGTTATAGAGGTTGTAATGTATATTATACCTTGGACGCAGCAACACCTGATGGATTGAAAGAAGATTGTGGTGAACAGATAAAGTTTATTAGAAGGAGTCCGGAAAACACGCGAAAACCTACGTTTTGTTATGATGCGGAGTCGTTTAAATACGAGTGCCACTGATGCCCACGTTTTGGCTAGATAATTATTGGACGTCATATCGAGCCACAGAAAACGCTTATACAATGTACGCCTTCTATATTTAACCACTTTAAATTATGTTGCCAACATAACAGGGCTGCTATGATTTCCTGCCCCGCTTGTGCATGCTGCTATTTTAGGGAACTGGGAGTAATTCGCAATTGTGACGTTCTCCATAGATCCATACTTGAAATGGTGCAGGCGCGTTTGAACGCTGACATTTAATTCACTGTCCTGCGGGTTAGCATTCTGTGATGCAAGCTGGTTGACTAGAGTTAGAACTTTGTTTTATTGCTAAAATTAAGATCAAGTGTTGTACTTCTGCAAGGGAGCGTCGTTCAAACGCACGCAGCGGAATGAGAATGCACGTATGACTTCACCTCGGCAACACCTTTAGTAGTTCGTTATTTTTCCAGATAACAGTCGGACGATCGTATCAGCGACAAAGCGACCGCCATCTGCGGTAGCCCTAGTTGCAGTTGGGGCCACGAAGCCTCTTAACGGAGGCCAATATAAATTTTAAGTCCCCATTTAATGAAAAAGTTGTGATGCAGTGATACAACGCGTTAGTTCTGCGAATTCTGGTGTGTAGTGAGTGGGAACTGCAGCACTATAGGTTAGAAAACAGCAGTAAAAAAGTGATCGTGTGAGCGTAAGCTGTCAGCGTTGTCAAACAATTAAGCTTAAGCTTTGTGGAAGTGCTGCTGCCTACTCGCCGACTTAAGAAGTGGGACAGCTGTGTTAATAATGATTGCTGGGGGTGACATGCCAAACACAGGACATGATCATGAGTAACACCGTAGTGGAGGGCTCCAAAAAACATCAACTACCCTGGGGTGCTTAAACGTGCGCAGGAAACGCGCAGGGTGTGATAGCTGTGTTGTCTTATCCCTTGTTTGTGACTGCGCGCGGGACGTTGTCCTATGGACATATTATTTGAAAAACGAAATATATGAAACTTTCGCATAGTGTCACGCTCTCAGAACACGTGGTAGGAATCATTACACATAAGACCCAGCATTTAAGCTATGTCGATGCATTTACTGTAGATTTCTCTAAGCTAAATGCAAAATGATTCAACCTCTGACTTCTTTTTGGTACATTTATATTTGCTTTCGCGAATTTCAGCTTGTTGTGTGGTTCTTGAACGAGGTGATTAGCGCACAGCCTCGTCTTTACCTTTAAGTGGTAAATGATGATTTTTCTACAGTCGTGTCGTGGCCATCTTTCATCTGGCAAACTTTACGACCGTGGATACCCGCTGGCTTGAAGTGATACGCTTGAAATGTGAGAAAAAGAAAAACACTGCGCATCGAATTCAGTGACATTGCAGGGACACTCAGCTACAAGGGTACTCCGCTGTGCTCACTCTAGCGCAGGGTGTTTTAACTCTTACGTCCGTTTTCGCTGATATATTGGCGCACGTTAATAGCCAACGAAAGCATTTCTACCCGAGATTGAGATCAATGAATAGAAGTCGAGGCGCACTCGCAACGTGCGTTCTCTCCGTCCTCTACAGCTGCTTGTCGAAGCTCTCGCAGTTTGTAGCCTCCCTTGTACAAGAGTGGACAATTTGTCTTCTTTATAAATTGCGGAGCAGTACATATAGCTCATCGGAAATCAGCGCTAGGGAGCAGAAGTATAGAACCATTCCTCTTCCTTAAAAATGGTGAGTAAACCGGGGACATTATAGCTACGACCTCCCATTTCCGACGGGGCGCTGGACGTCTTGCTTCGGCACTCAGCGCTCGGTGGCTGTATTTTCCATTTGCAATAGCCCGCTTTCTTAGGCTTTGGCGATTACCAAAGGCACCGAGTGCATTAGCAATCAACGGGGCTCATTGCGCGACGAAAGCTTCGGTAAAGTACGGCCACATCTGCGCTTTTCGCAACTTGAGCCAGAAAAAATAAAGTAGGGGGAGAGCAGAAAGACCTTCCTTGCTAGAGTAGTTTTGCTGTATGCATGCAAGCTTTGGAATGGGCACTGACGTTGATTTATGGCGTTCCGACTGCCACTCTTGTTCGCCACCTAGATGTGTAAACGCTTGCGCTGGCGAGAGCTCAATCTCCAAATGAATTCGCGCTTTTATTTGCGCCCCCGGGTGGGCCTACGGATGTAGACTGAGCGGCTCGATAGTACGAATTTACATCTTGGTAATGTAGCTGTACAGAAATATGAAGTACCAAGTTGAGCCTTATTCCCGCGCTTTTCGCATTTGCAGGAGGCATTGACGACGATATGCTCTTTTGTCTGTCTTCCGCTTCAGTTGGTTGCATGAGGATTTTTCTCGCTCCTAAACGTTACTGCAGTTCGTCTTTTCATGTTAGCGCATGACTAAAATTGAACTGCCGAGAACATTTTTGACGCTGTTATCTGGTGACTAATGAAACACGGTCACTCCGAGCTTATCACTCGTCGGCTGATTTGATTGATTGATTTCTGGAGATTAATGTACCAAAACCACGATATGATAATGGGAGATGCCGTAGTGGAGGACTCCGGAAATTCCGACCACCGGAGGTTCTCTAACGGGCATTGACATTGCACATTACAGGAGCCTCAAATTTCGCCTCAATCGAAATGCAGCCACCGCGGCCGGGACTCGATCCCGCGACTTTTGGATCTGCAGCCCTAGGGCCATAGCCACTAGACCACCGTGGCGGGTCTACACTCGTCCAACTAATGGGTAACTTTATATCCCTATATGTACATCATGCATATAAAATGCTACTATATTATATTTTAGTAAAGAAATTTATGTCCGATAATTTGATTATTCTCGTTTGGCATAAAGAGTCGGCTTACTGAGATTTCGATAGCCCCTACAGCCTGCACGTGTGCGCTGGTGTGCCAGCTGGAGAATGTAAATAATTAAGCGCTTCTGTGCCTTCGACGTTACTTATTATAGCGAACGTTTCTTTGTTGACCTTTCTGGGCTTTCGGGGCCCTAAGTGCAGACGCCGTCTTGCCTGATGGGGCACACCTAAAGATAAGATTAGACTTGGGTGCCAAGTTGAACAATCTCTCTCCTATTACACTGAACCCCGATGTTCTATCCACTGGCCCTCCACATCACGCACACAATTTTCGCGCCAATGCCAGCTAAATTACCTACTCCTCCATTGTATGCGCTATCTCGCTCGGAATTACGGCGCCATATAAGAACTGAACAGAGAATGTGGTCAAGAATGACGCATCGCACAGTGGCCTCCACTATTCAGCGCGACGGCAGATAGCGCAGCTGAAAAGGAGCGAAACGACCAGCAAACAAATAGCGCGTATCTGGAAGTTGGATGAAAAACGAGGACGCGAAGGAACTTCGCTGTAATGCAATAGGGACACGGTGTTTCGATATTTCGTACAGCTAGTTCTGAGATGAACTTGACAACCTTTATACTCTAGAGTACGTAAGCTGAGAGCTAGTTGTTTCTTATGTGAGGTAGTTAGTCATAACGTCATATTAGGAACACTCTTCTATCCAAATTTATGTTGAAAAGGAGTACAATGTTACGAACGGCCGGCGACCGCCACGGTAGCAAGCACAGTTTGGTGCTCGACGGCTGACCCGAAAGAAGTGGCTTCGATCCCGACCGCGGCGATCGCATTTCGAAGGAGACGAAGCGGCAGACGCGGTATGCTCAGATTGAGGCGCACGTTAGAGATACCCAGATGGTCGAAATTTCCGGAGCCCTCCACTACGGATTGCCTTGTAACTCTACCATAGTTTTGATAGGTATACCTATTCGCACGTTCCGTTACTCACTCCAGTAATTCCATATGTCTTCGTGCGACGTACATATAGACACCACATATATCGTATATTCGCGACATATTTCGGTATAGATCTTACAGAATCATATGGTAGTATTGGAATGTCCACACAGAACTTTACAGTAAGGGGCAAAAACCAAGCAGTTATTGTTACGAACGATAGATGTCATTCAAGGTTACACTGTCAGCATCACTAATCAGCTCCAAAATTTGGAGCAAGCTTTGGAACATTCCTCGTTAGTACAGAAAGTCGCGACTAGTGCGTAGGATTGATTAATGCGAGTAGAATCACCAAAGCAGGCGAGCCTTCCGTGAAATTATAGTACTATTATGTTATCATATACGCTACCTGGACGCAAATGGGAGCGGCTCCAGTGTAGGATGAAGGAAATGTTATTGGCTTCAGCTGCATCAGACTAGCGAGAACCGTCCCACAGTTGATATACGCCCCCAGAAAAACCTTTATAACATGTTTATGACACTTAAAGCCCATAGCTTGTTGTAATTCCTCGGCGTCTTGAGGGGGCTGATAAATAATAAATAAATAATACGCAGTTTCGCCAGAACGGCGAAGCGACAATTTCGACGGCAACACATTGGAATACTGTCGGAAGTAATGCGAAATAAGTTCTTGCGGGCGATGTGCTTCAGCTTTGTCCTCACCAATTGCTGTATTCTGCCGGTAGCGGACTTATAGCGTGCCTCATGCGCAGCTGCACATTTTACTGCTTGTGGCCACGCATGCGAGCGCGTTTCCTTCAGCGCAACCAATGTTTGGCGAAGTTTGACGAAACGCGACACGAAGGGAGCGATGAACAATGCGTGCTGCTAACTCGAAGAGGCGCCGTCGCCGATTCACCGGACCGAGCACTTCGAGAGGGGAAGGTGCTGCGCAAGAGCTAGACGGCGAGAACTTTGTACGTACCAGCTCTCAGTGAAAGCGTAAATGAGCTTCCGTCGCATAAGGCAACTCAGGTAAGAGTACCATGTTACCAGCTCCAAAGAGTATATATAAAATGCAAGCCGCTTGCACTACCGCCGAGGTTCCTCCGTGGCTTATTTGTCTGAGGCGCTGGCCCTGGCGCTCGCCTGTGAGCCGAGCGGCCGTGGGTTCAAATACCCGCTCGGGCGTCGCGTGATAAATTTTGTAAGGGTTACCTTTATTCTGCACTTCAATGAGATTCCATTTATTGGTCAATATTTTGGTCAGGGCCTAACCTTTATCAAGATATTTGTTTTTTCAGCTCTTCGTTAATGTAGGCATACAAGAGAATGAAGGGAAGCTCTTTTCTAAGTGGTTGGGGAAAGTGAGTGCGCAAAGATGGGAAGAAGCAGAGGGGTGCCAATACATTTTGTGGGAATGCGCGTGCGGCGGGAATTTTTAGAAAGATGCCTCGAAGGACAAAGGTATAATGGACAGCGTTACTATGCTGAGCGCCACGAGGGCACTGAAGAAAGTTCTCTTTGGCTTGCCGCACCAAAGTAGTCGACGGGAAGTCGTGGGTAACCTGACGACACGCGCGATGACGGACGTGATCCTATGTGGTCTAAGTGGTTGTTGCTGGCTGTCGAAACGTTTAAATATGCCACCGTGGATATATATATATATATATATATATATATATATATATATATATATATATATATATATATATATATATATATATATATATATCAGAATTGACGATGCGCCTCTTAGAGAACGACGGTTTATTAAGTCAACGTTTCGGCCGGAGCCCGACCTTTTTCAAGACATGTTAATATGTCTTGAAAAAGGTCGGGCTCCGGCCGAAACGTTGACTTAATAAACCGTCGTTCTCTAAGAGGCGCATCGTCAATTCTGTTATAAACTAGCGGCAACCCAAGCTATTATATATATATATATATATATATATATATATATATATATATATATATATATATATATATATATATATATATATATATATATATATATATATAGAGAGAGAGAGAGAGAGAGAGAGAGATACACGGAGCATGACGCCATCCTACGACGGCGAAAACCCGATTCAAGTGTCTATATAATTGCAATTGCAGTAATAATAATAATAACAGTTTATTGTCCCGTGCTTCATATTTCAAAGTTCCCCGGAGGTGAGCGAGCGGGACGACACGCGCAGGGATTCGGGACACGACGAAAGTCTGCAGCGTGTGAATCATCCAGCTTACCAACCCGTTCTCTCTCTCTCTCCCCACTCCTTCTTTTTAATCTCGCAACCAGCCATAGCTCAGAGGCCTATCCACTTTTTTTTATTGATTGCAGCCTTAAACTGAAGTCGTTAAAACTACACTACTGTGAACACCACACAGATCACACTACGCCGAACAAACTTCGAGGCAGCCGTGGAAAGCTGTCGACCTAGTCTACATGACCACCCCGGTGCCTCAGAGACTACTTTTGCAAACATTTGCTAAAGCATGTTCCGTCAGCCGTATTGGTAAAAGCATTTTTCATGGAATCCTCATTGAGTATACTTTACTGAAAGTGATCGCAGCGCTTACGAAGAGCTTTGGGAATTTGGCTCCCATTTGGAACAAATAACGATTGTGTGCAAACTCTGCTAGGTACCCTGTGCAAGCAATTGTCTTTTTATATATATGTATATGTTGGAGATGATACACCGAAAGTGTGCCTGAATAACTTCTCGGAAAGCACGGTGCCTCGCAATCTAGGCTGTTCAGGCACTGCCAGCAATGTTTAGTTGTTGGCGTAGCGAAGACGACACTCAATCGAAGCCTGTGGACAAAATTTCCACGGCGTCAACTGATGGTACGTAGCTACTCCTCATTAGCATCTTTTAATTGAATCCATTACAACGACGGGTTGCAGTATTTCGATGAACATAAAAAAATATTGGAGTTATTCGCTAGTCAAATTACTACTTGAAACTCCTTTTTTTTTTCCCCCTCGTTTAGTAGGTAGTAGTATTTGATTGCGTATACTTCTTCTGTGCGTTTCTCGTGGAAATAAGCGTTCGTTCCGCAATGCAGTGCAGTTTACTGTGGCATAATGTCGCAGTAAACTGCAGAAACTAAGTGAAATGGTTTTGTTCAAAGGGCAACTGAACTATGTATGTAGTCATTACTATTAATTGAGAACAAGACGCAAGCAACAGGTACAAAGGTAAAAAAAAAAAAAGAATAACGGGTTTTATCCATGGTGTGGAGGGAGAAATGATGAGAATGAATGAGAAGAAAGCAAAAAAGAAAGAGAGAGAGAGAGAGAGAACGCGGCATAGCACACGGTCTTAACATGGGGAAAAGAATAGAGCAGACCAGTGTGCAAGGAAAGAAGTATCAGTGTTACTGCGGCTGAAGTAACTCCCGAATGAAATACAAAAAGCAGAAAGAACTTATAAATAAACACTCATAGAACAACTGCCCCAACGCCTCGCCAGTCCCCGTGTGCTGTGCGATGTCAGTGCACGTTAAAGAACCCCAGGTGGTCGAAATTTCCGGAGACCTCCACTACGGCGTCTCTCATAATCACAGCTGGTTTTGGGACATTAAACCCCCAAATCAATCAATCATCAATCAGTCTCGCCAGTCACAGTAAAAGCTCTCTGTAATGAAAACAAGCATGAAAAATAACAGACAAAGGTGCGTGTACCCCACGAATAGTACACAAAGATATTTGGTTTGCGAAACATCAGAAGAAAATAGCGAGTAACGTCGCTTCGGTGCTCAAGGCCTCTCTGATGCAGGCCGCCGTCAAAGGTGGAATCAAGAGTTACGTACACTGAGCAAGAAAAGCGGGTACGTCCGATTTCGACCGTGAAAAAGTGATTTACCATATCCACAGTGCTGGCACATGACAAGAGGCGCAGCGTCGTTGTCGCCACAAACGCTTGGACACTTAGGCGTAAGCAACTTGTGTAGCTTTGGTATACACTGCCCTTGGAGCGACGAGACAATTGTCGTACACGAAAGCGGGGCGAAAATGCTTTATTTATAAAGAAAACACTTCGAATGATTCGACGAAGACAGTGAGAAACACAGCGCTTACTAATTGCTTAAGAGTGTTCAGCCGCTCTTAACCTACCCCTCTTGTTTCCTTTTGTGTCCGCAAGTCTTAGTCTTTTGTTCTGGGATTATTCCTTCTGCTACACTTGCAAATGCAATTTATTTAAAGCCGGACTTTTACGCTCACACTACAGAGCTTTAAATGAAAAGGAGAGCACCAAAATCACCCCCTAATGCAGTGCGGAAATATAGGACATTGACACACTAGCGGGCCACATTAACTCGTACCCAGACTTCTCTATCAAACTGCAGGTCCAAAGATTTTGTACCACATTCAATCCCTCTTTCCGTTGGTTGCCGAAAAAATAAAGGATCCCATCTTTAAAATGTGGTGAAATTTAATCGTATATAGGCCGCACGGTGTGAACGAGCGAGCGCTTTTAAAATGCATTCCCTGTTAGGGCTCTCTTGTTAGTAGTTGCCTCGCAAAAAGCTTCAGTGCGAGCAGAGTTGGAAAGATTCCGTGCTGCCAGCATAACGAAGCATCATGAACGCGTGCGCATGTTTGCGGGCCCGACATTAGAGCAGGAGCAGCCAGACGTATATTCCCGCTATTACGGCGCCGTCCTCCGTCGCTCAGCAATTCCACCCTCTCTATACGAAAAACCACACATGGGCGAGTCGCTTGTCCTCGTTTTGTAGTGTCTCCGTGGCGCTTTACTTTCACCAGCGAGCTCTCTTGTGCCGTGCTTGGTATGAGCGGCAAGTGTAGGTGGGGAGCACGCAACGTCCTTTTGGTTTGAAAGCGTTCGCGCCCGACTTTTCGAGCTGTGCACGACCTTACGAGGACAATTTTTGTTTACCCATCCTTATACCTCTCTGCCGAGTCGCCGCGGAGGAGCCGGCACGAACTCGACTGGCACAAAAGATGCGAAACGCAGCCGCTCGCGTGTTTATCTAAGCCCAGCCCGCGAGGTTTGTTTAGCTTTCACAGTTTTTCAAGCGTGGCCCTCTCTCGGCACGCGCGAGTTGAGTCTCGAGTTTCCCACCGTTTGTTGGCTCAACTTGGCGCGCTCGCCCGCCCGAGATGGCGGCGCGTGCGAGCGAACGGCTCGATTTGTTTTCGGCGCTCTGCGGCAGGCTGAGTTTTAAAACGGGAGCGCGCGACGTTTGGCGCGCGAGCTCTTTCCGGGCTCGCGCTTTCTCTTGGGCGACAAAGCGCGCACCGCTTTAGGGTTGCGCTGACATCACGTAGGGAACGCCGCACGCGGAGATACTGGGTGGCGAGACCCACCCCTTTTTTTTCTCTCCCTTTTGTCCCTTATTCACGCCAGCCTAACGTCATTTTCTGTATCTCTCTCGATTTTTTTTTTTTCGAAGCCCACTCTCTCGACAGGGGAACTGGATTCGCGCGAATCGATACCGTTCGTGGGAAATCAGGCACGCGTAAAATGCAATGTGCCGCTCGGAGACACTCGATTCCGACTCAGCGCGGCAGCGGACGCAAAAGGCTCGCCCTCCGGACGAAAAAAAAAATAAAAAAGGGGAAAAAAAGCGAGTGATCCTCTGGCCGGATCACGCCAGGCCGAGTGTAACACTTCGGTGCTACTGCGCAGAGAGATGCACCGACTGGTGGTGAAAGGAGAACAAAAAAATACAACTAAAACAACGTTGGGATTCTCTGTTCGGGCAGGTGACCAATGATAACGTCTCGGCTCCCCTCCGTTCAGCAGCCGACTGCACGCCTCATCGCAGCTGGTGAAAAGAAGTGGCAAAAGGTCCCGTTCCAAAACAAGCACAAATATTATCCCTGCAGATATCACTGCACGAGAGTATTCAAAGCTGGATGCGCGGTGAGACGGCAAAACGCTCGAATGACACGTCGAGAGGACGAAAAGAGAGAAATAAAAAAAAAACACACACGGAAGGAAGGCGTTTGCGGATAAACATGGCCAGTGCGCGGAGAAAAAGAGCGCCAGTAGGAGAGCATAAAGAAATCAAGAGAGCGTTCGCAAGGAGAACGAGCAGGGGTGTTGAGCCGAGTCGACGTTACTTCTCCCAGAATGTTTTCCGCAAACCCTCTTGCGAATGCACAGTAGACACTGCGTTCTTTTCTACTGCGTCGTCCACTTCCGAATTTCATCCCCGCCGCTCGGATCAGAGCCGCCAATGTCCCTGTTCTGCTTGTGTATTCTCTGCCAGGGTTTCTCTTGCTTTTATTTTCTTTTTAGAGTACGAGCTAGCTCCTACTGAGGGCTCGGCCAACAGCAGCGGCAAGAAAGATATAAACGCATAAACTGATATATAAAAAGGGGAGAGAGAGAGAAAGGTGGAAGATGGTGACGCGAACTGCAGAAAGTTGGGGGCGCGATAGTGAAGCAGTGCCGGGGAACGGTGCATCGTTAACGAAAAAAAAAAGCGTGGTGATGGGGCAGGAGGGGGGGGGGGCGGTGCCGAGAGAGTTTTCCTGCTATAGTTTTCGCATTGTTCAGATGCGCGCATTGGCGAATGTAAGTATGAAGAGAACAAAAAGCCCAGGAACAAGCAGCCTCCAAAAGAAGTTCGAGGGGACAGTTTCGTTCTACGTATTCGTCGGAGAGTCGCCGTGTGAATTACAAACGCGTTTTCTTCGCCGGGGTTTGGGACAAGGAGCGGGGAAGAAAAAAAATAGAGAAATGAAAATGAAGCGGCGGGACGGCAAGAAGCGGGAAGAGGTAAGCACCTTATAGCGAAGAAGTACGGCGAGGAAAAAAAAAAAGATTTCCAAAGTACTAGCATAGCGCGGAAAGTTAAAAACCGAGTGCGACAAAAGAACGGGCCAGAAGCCGCGAGAACGTGGAGGAAAGGCGAGAGCAAAGTATGCTTACGAATTTATTTTTTTTCTTTCTGAAACTCGGAATTGCGTGTGTCGTTGAATTGCGTATTCTGAAATCACGTGCCGCTATACGCGCGTATTCGTTACACGTTTTTTTTTTTATTATTTCTCAAGAATCTGCGAAGGAAGAAAGGGTGGAAACAAGTGAAAGCCTTAGAAAGCGTAAGAAAAGATAGAAAGTGAAAGAAACGGCGATAAGAGACGTCGGTACAAAGCGCCAACAGCTGAGACGTCGTCATAAAAACAGTTTTCAAAAAAAGTCAGAGCTGAAATAGCTAGCATCGTAAGAAGCAGAAGAAAACGAAGTCAGCACAATTCTGCAGATATTTCTAGTGTCCAACGAGTAGGGGATAATAAAATGTGAACGAGCGAAATGCTTCAAGAAAGTGCAAAGAAGGCTCTCTCCTGTTACATAAAATGTTCCGGATATATCAAAAGCTTTGAGGCCGGCCTAAACAGAGAGCGTAGCGTCCGCACAAATTACGAGCAGGCCGCTGCAGTATACACTTAGGGCAAAAAAGAAAAAGAGTGAGAGAGTCGTCAAGAGAAGCGCGAATACTATTTCATTGCATCCGTATTGTTTCTATTTCTCGACGCTTTCTCTCTCTCTCTTTTCATCGCCTTCGCAGTGCCTTATTTTCCGAGTGGTCGCGAGCGCCTTCTCGAGGTTTTGTAGTGCACTTTCCAAAGCCTCGCTGGCGAGCGACGGCAGAAGGCACACTTTGTGCGTGATGGGAATAATATATTTGAGCGACTGTGTACTACATGAGAACGGCCGTTGTAAATACGCCACCGGAGAGAAATGCACCTTGCTACTTTCCTTACAAGTATCGATCCAAGTGAAAAGATTCACTGTAAGAGAAAAACGTAAAGTGGTCAACAGTGATCGAACATTGGATACCACTGGAAGCAATGCTTCGGCGCAGGAGCTTCTTCTTTTTCTACCGCATTGACGAAGACAAGCCCTTCTGATGTCAGTGAACGTTCTTGTACGACCGTGATTATTTACCTCTATGGAAGCGCATGTAACTTCAAGACGTCCAAAATAAACAGATCAAGCTGAATTATACTCCATGCAGTGTTCCTAGAATCTTCGGAGGGATTTCGAGTGCTTCTTTTGCATATAGCGCTGTTGCTCGTTATGATCCGTAGCCAGACACAGTGGAGACAAAGTAGGGGGGGGGGGGGGGGGGTAGCTTGCGTGCAAGCTTTGACTTCGTGCGCTTGTATTGGCAAATAGCGTTGTCCTGGAGACATCTTTTCCAAACCAAACACGCAACAATGCGAACTGATTTACAGAATCCGACTTCGCCGCACAATTACACTTCCAAAGGAGAAGCCAGCCTATACACGTGACATTCTGACCTGACAGTCTACTGGGATAATGTGCAACGACTCTATTACAGTACCTATCCCTTGCGAATCCTCGTCGGTATAGTATGAATGGCGCTTTGCCTACCCTTATTGTCAACAACTTCTGTCAGCGAACCAAGGAAAAAGGAAACCAGTTGATCCAATTAAGTCGTTACATTATACGGGTCCTTGTTTTTTATGCAGAATGACCAAAAATAAGAGCGGACGTGACGAGAAAGGTTGGCGGGTGGGAAATTTAAAAAAAAAAAGGGGGGGGGGGGGAGGCATGAGGGGTAGTGTGTGCTGTTTGACATGCTAGAAGTGATCCGTACAGGTAGGGCCCTATACTTATGTTGCCATATTTGTGTGGTACGCATCTGGTGAGTTTTTTCAGGTACCATCAGGAAGTGTGGTGTGTATTCGAAATGACGAAAGCGAATACACTTGTGCCAAAGCCAACACTCACACGTAAGCTGTCACTGCGATGGCTGTGGTGAAATACCGAAAAAGTGTGCTGCAGGGAATTACAGAGCAGACAATTATACTTACATGTGCTGCGACAACGATATTTGTTCATGGCTGGGAAGTGACCCTTAGAGGCGTTTTACCGATATACGGTATTTCTTCACAGGTCAGCAAAGTACTCTCATCACCGCAGAAATAAGAAATGCTTTTTCGCAGATATTGCCACTAAGTGATAAGAGGCCAGCACAACCGCATAGACGCACCTGCGTTCAAATGGTAACTAGAATTAATATAAGAGAAAGTATTTGCGGTTAGCTACGCTAAGTTCCTTCTTTATATATATATATATATATATATATATATATATATATATATATATATATATATATATATATATATATATATATATATATATATATATATATATATATGTGAAGAAGACGAGCACCGGCGCAGAGTCAGCAGCATTCACGCGTCTGCACAGATCTACAACGTCTTCTATACAGCGGGTGAACGTTTCACCCGTGTCCTGTGCGTGTGTACGCAAACGCTGCTCGGCTCGAAGCTTTCTGACGGCGGGCCGATCGAACACTTCCGTCATTGCCCTCTTGAAAGCTGGCCACGTTCGGATATCAGCCTCATGATTTCTGGACCAAAGGCTGGCCACGCCGGCGAGATAGAACGATACGTTGGTAAGCTTGTCCGAGTCATTCCATTTGCTGTTAGCCCTCACCCGTTCATAAGACGAAAGCCACTCTTCAACGTCGTTGTCGTCGGCTCCGCTGAAGATGGGAGGCTCCCGCTGGCGAACAGTGCCAGGACGGGCGGCGACGGGAGAGTCTCCTGGTCGGCGTCCGGCATGGCGGAGGGTAGCGTCCGAGAACGGAGTTCCAGGATGGTAGAGTGGAACGGTACCCAGCACGGCTCCACCAAATATAAAGGAGATTTGTTGAGACTGATCAAGCGGCTGCCGGTTGAAGGATCTGCCAAGCGCGGTCTCTGAGCTCGAGCTCCCTGCTGCACCTCACGATGCTGCTGCCTCTGCGCCGGTGCTCGTCTTCTTCATATTATATATATATATATATATATATATATATATATATATATATATATATATATATATATATACACTCTCCCCTCCCAAAGCGACGTTTCTTCTTCTACCACTCTCCCCCATTGATGCACCATTAGACAGGAAACGGGGTCATCATATCACACTTCGACAAACAGGCGGCAAACGGAATAAATGTGAGCACATTCTCGGCTCATAAATAAGTTCCCGTAACGACCCGACAGAGGCCTCACCCGTGTCAGCGCGTTTTATTGAGACACCGGCGGAAGCAGTGCCGTAGTCGGCGGGAAGTAAAAACGAAACACGATCAGCCGCGCCGAGAGGAACAATGGTTACGGGACCCTCGGCGAGGCGAATAGAGTGGCGCGTCAGCAAAAACAGACGCAGCACTGCTGCCGCCAGCGACAACGTGAAGGAAAGGTCCCTTTCGTTTTTTTTTTTTTTCGGGCGCGAAGCCGCGCGAGATACAGGCCCGATTCCAGGCAGGACGGTCACTTCATAGGAATCGCATTACGGCCAATCTCGGCGTCTTGTGCGACATCGATGCCGCACCTCGCGGATCGATTTGCACCGCGTTTTGTCCCCGCCTGCTCCATGGCTCTGTCGATCTCCTGCCTATGCGCGTGCCTCCCCAGCGAGAACACAAGGCAAAGAAAAAGAAAACAGGAAAAGAACGAGCGAAACAAAGCTGTCCCAGGGACAGGACTTTCTCTTCCTGGCCTCGTTTATTACCCTTTACTTATCCTTGTGCGACGCCCTATGTGTTCATTGATTTTGTTTTTTGTTCGTGCGGGATGATTTCTAGCAAGCGTTGTTGCTCTGCTAATGACCCAGGTGTTACCACGTGGTGACGGCTTGGGTGGTAACAAGCGGATAGGAGAAAAATGGGAATTTCTCTTTTCATAGGATAAGTCAACGAATACGTGTACGTGGAATACGAAGTAACAGGAAACTGTTGCTACACATCATTTGTATCGTTTCTCACAAAGGCGGCGTCTTTACCATCTTGGACTTTTCTAAAAGGCATATTTTAAGCTAAATGTAAGTACACATAAAAGAGAAACAATCTTACCGCGGTCATCATCTACTCTCTGATGCATATCAATACGGATATTTGTCGACATCGAGCTACATCAGACGTCCCTGTAACGCATGGGGTGCTTGATCACTATTCTTTCTTGTCAGCTTGGAGTCGTTCTATGCATATACGGGGATTCACCAACAAAGCTCACTTAGCGAACAGTCTCTAGCAAGCGGCTTCAGGGCACTCGAGCTGGGCGCATTCCAGAAGCCACAGGTAAGAAGCAGGCTTGCGGAATAGCCTATGCATAAAGCACCCGCAAAGAGTGCACAAGGACCATATCCTACGTTCCCCAGGCGGCACCACTGGTACTTAGAAATGGCAATGCTGGCTGTGTTGGCGCGCATCCTGCGGTAAGAACGCCATAGAAAAAACTCTGCGAGATAATCTGTGCACCGACGCAACGGTACGTTGCTGTAAGCCCCCGGGTGATCACGGCGTGATGAAAGGTCTACGCCGTCCGTCTTCCACTTGTTAGACGGACTATATAGGAAAGGAAGGCGTCGCACAGCGATGCAAGCCGAACTGGCGCCGCACGCCAAAAGCACGTTGAGGAGTGGTGTCGTGCCTTCGAGGCAGGCGCAGTGCTGCAGGGCGGACAGAGGTTTCTGACGATGCAGTGATTGCGAGTAGAAGAATGTGCAGCACCTATATGAAACAGCAAAACTCTATCAAATACTAGCCTACCGAAAACGATGCTTGAGTGCCAGAGGGGAGGATGAATGAAAAAGAAAAAAGAAACCGATAGCGTCGGTGAAGAGTGCTCACTCCGGAAGCCCTAAACGATCGCGGGCTATGCGACGAGCACAAGAATAGGAACAGCGTTCTAGGGTTGCAGCGGTAAGCAAGCACTATGTATACTAAACATATTTACCCCCACCGCCCACCCCCTTTCCCACGCTTCCCGCCTTCCTTACCATATGCGGTTGTGCTCCGGTAATGTAGTCAACTCTATATTGTACCCTCGAAGCCAAACTTTCTCTCTCACTTACCGAAGTAGGAGCTATCTTATATAATACCCGTTTGTATCTAGTTTTATGTCTTTTGTTGCAATAGGCAAGAAATCCGTGCGCTCAAATTCCTCGTAATAAAAAATTACTGCCAGTTGTGATGCCAGCATTATATTCCACTAGCAAACGCACTCAGCCAATGGAAAGAAAATTCAAGCCATTTCCTCGCCGTGGAGACCATCGTAACAGCGAATCTTTTTTTCTTTAATCAATAGTCGTGACGCAACTGGCAAGGGTGTGGTGTTATCGCTGTCATGACGTATCACCTATGTTAGTCATATCATCCTTCATCGTTACTTTCTGACCGTACGTGATCCTTCGCCATGCACTCATACGCTTCTTTCTTTCTTTCTTTCTTTCTTTCTTTCTTTCTTTCTTTCTTTCTTTCTTTCTTTCTTTCTTTCTTTCTTTCTTTCTTTCTTTCTTCGTATTTCGTGCTATGGAAATGCGACTGTGCCTTCGGGATATCAAAACCCCCACTGCGAGCTATACATTTTTACACTGTATCGCTCACTTGCCTTGGCATAACCCCGACCACGTGGCAGTAGGCTAAGAGTAAAAGTGCCCCCCCCCCCCCGTTTTTCTTTTATTTCCCGTAGGGGAAGGGTTCATAGTTATTTTCTATTGAACGACTGCCTTTACAAATTTCGTATTCCCTGGCGCAATTTGTCAGCATCCCTTCTAACGAAGGAAGGAAGGAAATAGTAGAGAAGGAAAGGCAGGGAGGTTAACCAGTGTATAACAACCGGTATGCTACCCTGCACGAGGGGAAGGGGACAGGGGAGATTGAAAGGTGAAAGGAAAGAGGAAGAGAGAGAGAAAGTGGGCGAACATATAGCACATTCTCACAGTCAGTGGCAGCTGCATGGCACACGACATCACACATCGCTGTTACAGTCGCTTGTGCAAGTCTGTCATCTTTAAGAACTGCAGCAGCGCCTTTGTCACCTTCAATTGTGATGTCTTGTGCGGTCGACATTCCAAAATGGCATCAACCGACATCCGTCGCAGGTCAAGGTGAGCGAGAGCGGACGCCAGTGATTGCCTCTGTAAGTCATAGCGAGGACAGTCGCATATGATGTGTTGTAGCGTCTCTTCACGAAGACAGGTGTCACAAAAAGGGCTGTCGGCCATTCCGATCATAAAGGAATAAGAGTTAGTAAAAGCCACTCCTAACCACAAACGATAAAGCAGGGTGGCTTCTGCTCGGCTGAGTTTTGGTGGCAATCGAAAATGCCGCAAAGACAGCAGGTGGTGTTGTCGACTGTTCCGAGTTTGGCTGCTTGAGGCACTCCACAGCGAGAGTGTAATCTCCTGTGCAATCGCTCGAAGTTGCCTGGCAGCGTCGGACCTTGAGAGAGGTATGGTCTCAACTTTGGTGCCATCAAGTGCAGACTTGGCGGCCTTGTCAGCATATTCGTTTCCAACGACGCCGCAGTGACTGGGGAGCCACTGAAACGTCACGTGGTGTCCCTTCTCATGTGATTTATGGAGAAGAGATCTGATCTCCAACACCAGTTGCTCGTATGGTCCGCGCCGCAGGGCTGCCAGCAAGGACTGTAAGGCCGCCTTTGAATCGCTAAAGATTGACCATTGTCGGGGTGCTTCCTCATTTACTACACAAAGGGCAGCACGCAGAGCAGCAAGTTCCGCAGCTGTCGATGTCGTCGGATGGTCTGTCTTAAAACTGATGGTGGAAGCTTTCACTGGGACAACCACCGCTCCGGACGAACACTGGAGGTTCGAGGACCCATCCGTATAAATATGCACTTTATCGGCGTACCTCTCGTGTAGAAGAAGCAGGGATAGTTGTTTCAGAGCACCTGATGACAGCTCAGCTTTCTTTCTGATTCCTGGCACACCAAGGTGTACTGTAGGTCGAATGAGACACCAAGGGGGAATCGACGGTTTGGCGGCGGCGGTGAAGCCTGCCGGAAGTTTGGCAGAATATCTGGAGACCATTTTGCAGAATGACGCGTTCCGCTTGTCTGACGGCAATGTTGCGAGGTGGTGACAGCAGGCACGGGCAAAATGCCTGATGTGGGTTCTCAAGACTTCCACCGCAACGTGCGTTTGTATTGGTTGGTCCCGAGCAATCGCTATAGTTGCCTCTGACAATGTACCCCGCGGCAAACCGAGACAAGTTCTCAGTGCCTGAGCTTGTGCGGCCTGAAGAGTGCGAAGATTTGTCTTGCAAGTGTTGGAAAGTACGGGCAGGCTATATCTCAAGAAACCGAGGAAAAGTGCTCTGTATAATTCCACCATGGCGCCTACCGACATGCCCCAAGTTTTTCCAGCCAAGAATTTGAAGATCTGGGCAATTGCGGTGAGGCGTTTTTTCATGTGCGACATATGAGGGCTCCAGCAGAGATCTCTGTCAATGATGATGCCAAGAAACCGGTGGGTTCTGAGATAGGGAATAGTCCGCCCATTGATTGATATGACGTAAGGCGTCATTGCTTTGCGAGTGAATGCCACAAGTGCGCATTTTTCTGGTGATATGTTGAGACCTTGTTTGCATAAGTAGCTCGATGTCAACGTTGCTGCTCTTTGAAGCCGCGCGCGTATTTGAGGACGCGTGACTGCCGAAGTCCAGACACAGATGTCGTCTGCGTATATTGAAATTTTGATAGTAGTTGGCAGGTATTCAGCAAGCCCAATAAGCGCGAGGTTGAATAGCGTCGGACTGAGAACTCCGCCTTGAGGAACGCCCTTGCAAGTAAAGCGTCGCGTAGTCGGGCCATCGTCGGTTAATACAAAGAATGACCTTGCAGCCAGGTAGCTTTCAACCCACAGAAATAATCGACCACCTAGGCCAACCGTCTCAAGAGCATCGAGTATGGCCTCATGTAATACGTTGTCGTATGCGCCTTTCACATCTAAGAACAATGCTGCGGACAATCGCTTTCGGGACTTTTCGTGCTGAACGTAAGAAACGAGGTCCACTACATTATCGATGGAAGAGCGGTCACGTCGGAAACCAGCCATGGAGTTCGGATAAATCTTGTAGTGTTCAAGGTACCACTCCAGGCGGCCAAGGATCATCCGTTCCATTAGCTTTCCTACACAGCTGGCCAGCGCTATTGGGCGGAACGATGCAAGATCAAGTGGAGATTTGCCCTGCTTCAGTAGGGGAACTAAACGGCTTGTCTTCCATTCATCAGGAACATTGCCCTCTTGCCAAGACGTGTTGTAGAGGCTCAACAATTCTCCCCTTGCGGCTTCTCCTAGACTGCATAAGGCTCGGTAGGATATGCCATCTGGCCCCGGAGAAGAAGACCGCCTGCAGAGAGCGAGAGCCGCTTCGAGCTCCTCCATTGTGAAAGGCAGGTCCATGCGACTGTCACGAGGGTGGGGGACGTAAGTTCGTTTTGGGTAGCCTGGACAGACTACTTGGTTTGCGATCCTTGCACAGAAGTCCTCTCCGACTGCAATGTCCTGCCGCCCTTGGAAGAGCGCCAGCGCCTTGAAAGGAAAACGCTGTTGAGGAAGGCAACGAAGACCTTGCACCGTTTTCCAGATGTGAGAAAGTGGCTTGCGGGGGTCTAGAGTCTGGCAAAACGTCGTCCAACGTTCAGACGCTAATCTATCCATGCGACGCTGGATCTTCTTTTGCAATCGTCTGGCTGTTCTGAGATCGTGAAGGGACTTTGTGCGCCGATATCGACGTTCTGCACGCCGGCGAAGTGCTCTAAGTCTTTCCAATTCTATATCGAAATCGTTTCGCCTGGACGAAATCATGATCGTGCGCGTGGCGTTTTCCATTGTGGTCTGCATTGTTTTTTCTAACCCAAAGCGTAAGCCCTCGATGCATGCATCTTCCATAGCAGATTTGAAGGTGGTCCAGTCAATCGCTCGAATAGCCTTTTGTGGATATGCCCCGGAGAGCCCTTTGATGTTGATATACGTTGGAATGTGATCGCTTCCACGTGTCTCGACATCTGTAAACCACTTAACACGTCTGGCGAAAGAGCTGGAGACGAAAGCAAGGTCAAGGCAGCTTCCGTATGTCACGCCTCGAAAGAAGGTGGGGCTGCCGTCGTTCAAGAGGGTAAGACCATGGTGGCAGGCGAAGCTCGCCAACTGTCGTCCTCTTGCGTTTGTCTTTGAACTTCCCCATGCTGAATGATGCGCATTGAAATCTCCTATGATTACCCATGGAGCAGCGCACAAGTTCAAGATATCCGCCAATCTTTTCGAATCAAAATTACTTGAAGGCGAAACATATACGCCTATAAGATTAAACATGAGCTTGTTCTTTTTGACCGTTAGGCACACGTATTGATTGTCATCGTGAGGCGCAACTGGATGCAGAAAGTAGGTGAGTTCACGACGAATAAAGACGATGACTTTGCTGCTGGCACCATTGGTTGAAGACATGACCGATTCATACCCCGAAAGTCTGACTGGTTTTGTTAGGTTAGGCTCACAGATGACGATGAGTGGAAACATATGAGTGTATACAAACTGACGAAAGTCTGAAAGGCGTGGCTTTAGACTTCTGGCGTTCCATTGGATGATGGACGCTGCCTTGACTTCTTTTCGGAAGGATGGAGTAACGGTAGCCATGTGTCTACTTGAGGGATTCAAGAACAGGGATCAAGGCTTCCAGTACCTGGAGAGCGCTTCGAGCAGGCGATGTCCCCATGCCAACCAAGATAACTCGAATGGCGTCCATAAGGGAACGCAGCATCGAAATTACCTGACGATCCGCTCTAGGTATGTCATCCACGGCGGGTGAAGGCTCCTGAGGGGCCTTGATCTTCTGAGGTTCCTTAGAAAGGGAACGGCTAGGTAGCTCAGGCCATTCCTCCGGAGAAGCCGTTGGTTTCTTTGAAGCGATGTTTCCTTGAAGCGCATTTGCGTGTTGGCTGAGTGGTGCCGCAGTAGAGTGGGCGCTCTCACTCCGAGCACACTCCTTGTGTGAGGACGTGCGATGACGGTGACGGCGACGGCGGCGCCTCACCCTTTCGGCGGCCTCCCTGTGGGTTGAGTTGTCCCTGGCCATCTGCTTGAGAACCGCGTGCTCTTTCTTGATGCGGGGACAGTCTTTCGACGAGGCGGCGTGAGGGCCGCTGCAGTTAGCGCACTTCAGAGCAGTGGCACGGCAAGCCTCTTCGGCATGAGGTTCAGCGCAACGGGGACAGAGTAATGAGTTGGGGCACACGCCCTTGACGTGACCTAGCCTGAAGCATTGATGGCATTGAAGCGGCTTCGGGATGAAAGGTCGAACTGGATGTCTGAAGTGTCCGACTTTAACGTGGGATGGTAGACAATCCCCTTTGAAAATGATTTTTACGCAGCGCGAATTCCCAAGGCGACGCGCTTGCGTAATGACAATGCCCTCACTTGCCGGTTTGATAAGGGTAGGTAAGTCCGTGTTGGTAATGGTAACGTCTATATCATAGATCACACCGGCTACGGATGTATCATCCATCGGGATAAAGGAGCGCATTTTGATGCCGCCTAGCTCCGTGATTTTCTTCAGTTTTCCTAGCGCACTCACGTTGTTCACGTCGATTGCGAGGATATTCTTCCTTGGATTTACTCTGACGTCTTTAATCTGATCAGGCACAGCACATTCCAAAAAAATGGATAGGGCTTGCCTGTTCAGCAGTCGTAGGTTGCTTGAGGGGTCTTCCGGCGAGAAGATTATGACGTGTGGCCAGCGCGCAGGCCTTGACTTCATCGTCGCTGTACTCGCAGGAGTTGACGGTGGCGCGTTGACAACCTTTCTTTTCGCCCTCTTGCTCTGGACGGGTATGAAACCATCGTCGGATGTGTCATCTTCCGACATGGAGTACAGCTCTGTGTCATCGGTGTCGCTAGAGGAGCCAACTCGCTTCCTTGTGGCTGACGGACACGATGACTTCTGGCCAGACGGGCCTCCGGCATGTTCCTCGTCCATGGCCGCAGGACAGGAGGCCGAGGCACCACGAAAACGCGAAGATTTCGCCAAAAAATTCAGAGCGCAGAGAGACAAGCGTTCTGGCAAGAAGACGCTTCGTCGTCCTCCCTTCTAACGAGTGGTCTTAGGTTATTTAGTGGTTCGTCAATGCTTACCTGCCATGCACTGCCCAACAACAGGACGTTCTCTTGTTAGAAGATATTTTTTGAATATTGAATTTCACCGCTGATTATGCAATAACAACGGTTTTCTTCCATGAGGGTGTCCTTTAAGGGATTACCGTACATTCTCGAGCAACTTGCGATAATGACCATTGACAACACGACTTTTGCGGCAACGACCAACCGCGGGGAGGCACCTGGTAAAATGAAATTTCGCTTATGTGAGGCACGAGACATCAGTAGGTGCGGACTGTCCTTATATATATATATATATATATATATATGTCTTGAGGGACAACTCATTCTATGAAGGTCATACTAATATGCATCTCGACACCAGCTAGAATAGCATAGCGGCTCAGGAGTCGCGCTGCTAACCTGGTCGACATATGGGTTCGATTCCTGCGACCGCACCCCAATTGGGGCGAAAACGCCCTTGCACCTAGGTTTATGTGCACATTGATGAATGCAAGAGCCCCGGAATAATCATACTGTGCCATAGTATAAAAACAGCGCGAAAGCAACGAGGACGTGACAGATGAAACAGTACTAGCGCTGATTACCAACAACTGCGTTTATTTTTGCAATGCAAATATGTACGCTTCTGGAAATATACGTTTCTGGAAATTTGCACTGGAAAAATAAACGCAGTCGTTGGTAATCAACACTAGTTCTGTTTCATCTGTCATGTCCTCATTGCTTTCACGCTGTTTTTGTACTATAGAGGTGTACCAACAAGCTCAAGTTCGCACGCTTCTCAATAATACTGTGGTTCTTGCTCGTTGAGCCCCAGAATATATTTTATTAATCTCTCTTAGCACAATGTCAACTGTCGCAAGAATATACGTGCGAATATTGTCACGTCGTTGTTGCGTTGAAAAAGGCGGCGTCCGAGCTGAAGCGAGCCATTTATCGAGCGAATTTGGGCCCAGAAAGGTGAAGAACATTCCCAGTACAACAGTAGCGATGAACACAATGAGCGGTTGTCGATTGGATCTGAGGGTCGAATGCATCGGCTATTTATACAGGAGTTGAGGTAGATTCCAGCACAACTGCTGGTGTTTTCAGACATGCTGATCAGGGTGTTCATGCACGTCCTTTTGCTAACTTCCCTTTTAAGGTGACTTTAAGTCCTCCCTTTATTGAATAAATGAGCCATAACGCGTGGAACTGTTTACTAAAGCTAATCAATTAATCGATAAGTCTGTCCCGATTTCGTTAAACAATGTGAATGGTATTTAGGGCTAAAAGATGTCCTAGGCAGCTTGACTGGGTCCCCGAAGACCCGCATATTCGCTGCACACGACCTTCACAGCAGAAATGCGCAGTTCAGGTCCTTGTTGCAGAGCATGTGGGTTTTACTGTAATAACAGAGTTACAATATGGATCAGAATAAATATTCAAATCATACGAGAGTTACAGTAGAATTAGAGTCATATGCTTAACACAGCATAATCAACTTAACCATACAAGCAAAAGAACTCTAAATAAAAAAAATAGTCTAAACCTGAGATTTGACAGCTTGAGCACATATAAGGAGCACACGGAAGCGCACGTAAACAGATACAACCGTCCAATGATCTGCGTCGCCTGGGTGCCAGTTACCTGATCACCATTAAGTTTTACGTTAGTCAAAAGCGCAATAATTATATATCAGGAGGCATATTTCTACGCACTCACCAACCCCTTACTGTCACCAAGCGTACAGTCCCACCGACGCCACATTCGGTCACCACGTATCCAAACTCTCCACCAAGTAAGCCCGCCTTGTTAGACAAAATATGTGCCTGCGCATCAAGACTGCTGCACGAAATCACCACCATGCGGGCCTCTTTGAAACGTACGGCGGGGAACCGTCACCACACGCACTCCACGTCTCTGACGGGCAACAAATTTCGTCGAGTGATGACGCTGTTACGCCGAGCTGTGCAGTTGCGGCGTCTTCATGCCTCGACCCTCGCTCGCTTCGTTCGGCTGCCCCCGTCAAGCAAAAGCTAGGAGCGCGCGCGCGCCAGTCGGGAGAGGTTGTTCATTATGCAAATGTCTTAGATACGTCGTTAGACAACAGCTCCCCCGAAATGCTGCCGAATTAACGACGACCCTATTTTGTGAAACGGGCGAGATCTACGAGAGGAGGCGGCGGCCGTGTCTCCTCATCCATACATGAGCCGCCGGAAAACGCGAGTCGTTACACCGATCGACGGGCGAGTTTTATGCGCGACAATCGGGGATGATCAATCTCCTTGGGCAGCGCTGTCGCGGGACGCAAATCGTACGTCGCGGAGCAGTCGTTTATAGAGCACGGGCGATGCTCGCTCGCGGGGGCCCCAGCATCGATTGAGCCGTACAGAGGGTACAAGCTGCTTTGTGTGTGCGCGGTGTGCCGCCGCTTGTTCTGGGTAGCGAGTCGTATACCTATCCCTCGACGGCGGCGCATTAAAATGCGAACTCGCGAGGAGACACAGAGATTCCGTTGGAGCATTTTTTATGACCGGGCCAACATTTCGAAGGAGGCGAGCCGCCTCGACGGAGGGAGCTCCAATGGAACAAAACGAGAATAAAACTGAACACCGACTCGAGAGCACCGTCGTTTGTGCATTCTCGGCGCACGGATCGGGGAAGAAGGCTACCTGCTTACAAGTCCTTTGCGTGTTCTGGTTCCAGATTTATTCCGTGGCCGGTTTTCGCTTTACCTACGCTATGTCGGTGATCCGGATCTTACCTACCTTGTTGAGGTTGCGTACAGTGCGCGTATTCAGTCTCTACAATGCAGCGTTTCAAGGCGATCGCCGAAAGTAATGTTTGTTCAGTTTTGTTGAAGGTCCTGGAGGGAGTGTTGTACAAATCACGTTTTCTGCATACATATATGCTTTTTTGCTATTTGAAGTAAATCTTAGGAAGCGACGCGCCTTTTGTTGAGCAAGGGCGAAACGGACGAAACGACTATTTGTCGTGAGAATTAGCCTAATAATTTTCTTCTGCTCTCCCCATTTGTAATTTTAGCAGAGTCCAAATGCATCATAATTATTACTTTACATCTCGGTTTTCTCTTACTTCCTTAACCTTGTATGCAGTGTTTGTGCGTAAACTTGGTTTTGAAGATATATATGTCGTGCGTTGTTAATCCATACACTCCACCCGTTGGCTTTAAAGCAAGAGCTTTACTTGCGTAGTCGCTCTTGTTTCGCCTTGCGTGAGAGTTAGACATTGAAGTTGTACCACGTGACTAGCCGCCACCGATTCCCTCGCCGCACCTACCGCCGCCTCGCCTGCTGTGTATCAAACTAACCACATGACTCACCAATCTTGAAAGGGAGACGGCGCCACTCGGCCGCTATCTCCGCCCCTGCACCGCAGTTTCTCTTCACCACAGCCGCTGTGCGAGAAAGGAGGCAGTGAGGATGCTGGTCCATCTGTGCCGATGATTGCTCGCACGGACCCAGGGGCGAAAGCGGCAAGCCACGTCGCAGGCGTTTATCCAAATTTTTTTTCTTCCTTTGTGTGTGTGTGTGTAGGGAGGGGGGGGGGGGAGAGTGGTGTCCAACTGAGGGAGGGGGCGGTGTTAGGGGGGTGTATAAATACCTGCCGCGTCGGACCATTGTGCACATGTCGCTCGGCTTGCTGTGAGTTCAAGTGCAAACGTGAGCTCGAGCTCGCAAAGCGGCAGGCGGAAACGGATGAAGAGCGGGAACTTCGGCGAGCTAAGCCCGCTATGTGTCGGGACACGGATGCAGAAAAACTACAGCGGGGAGCTTTAGAGGCGGCAATGGACGCCTCGTCTTTGACGTCGACGAAGGCTTCGGAAACTGACGGAATGACGGTAGTAAGAGTTCGCAGTGTGGAACGTTCGAAGGAACGTTAGACTTTGGCAGTAGTAGCGGCGATGCACGCAAGTCATTAATCAACTTATCTGGATTTGCGCAGAAGCTCTCTCTTCATCTCGTACCTGAATACGACTGTTCTGCGCATCCCGCCATGTGCCTGAGGAGGCTGTAACCATAACTTCTCGCTTCTGTCTTGGGGGCTGTGTTACGGCTGACATCTGGTTTAACTCTGGCAGTGGCAGATGCGACGTATGCACATCATTTAATCAACTTGTCTGGGCTTTCTCAGAGGCTGTCGCTTCACCTCATACCTGTTAGGAGTTTCAGACAGGACCATGGAAGCCTGCTAATTTTCAAGTTTTCAAGATTTGTGACCAAATGACCGTTGCTTCACTTAACTTTACCAGGTCTACAACTGTTGTGCGTGTCCCGCCACCTGCATGAGGGTGTTGTGACCACCACTTTGTCGCTGCTGTCTTGGGGGTGGTGTTTCGGTCGACAGCAGGTTTCACTCTGCCAGTGGCAGTGGCGAGGTACGCGCGTCATTTATTCAACTTGTCTGGATTTTTCCAGGTTGGCGGCCCTTCTTATCTTGTGCTCTTGCGCAGTTCCTTTCCTATCGTCGCTGTTGCTGCCACGAGAGTTCCAGTGCATCGTATATGCTGCATCAGTGTTACCTGTAAGCTATGGAAGTTTCAGGCGCTGGAAGCTTGCGCGTAGTTGTGAAGTCTCTCGCTGATAAGCAGCCATGTACTAATAAGTAAGTCAATAAGCTGTTGATTGACATGAGGACTAGGCTTGGTACGTTTGCGACGGACTTTAGAAATACGTTGGTGGGATTGCGAACTCTAATGCGTAGATTTACCGTGAAACCGGAACCATCCACGACTCCGTTGGCTTCACAAATGATGCCTTTCAGCAATTAAAAAAAAAAATGTCGCTTTTCGCCGCGAAGCAACTGCAGTCGCGACTGAAAGTCAGCGATCAATAAGCGAGAAAATGAGCAACTAAAAAGCGAGCTGATGGAAGCAACGAGAAAAATAATAGTTGAAGCAGTACAGCAGAAGCACGAACCTTGAATTGCAGGGGCCACCTTTAGTGCTCGTTCACACAGCCGTCAAACGGCCCGTCACGTCACCGTCACGGCGCCGGTTTTCGTCAGGGGAGAGGGTTTCCGAGACGTAACGGGTTGACGGCGACGTAGAGCAATGCTCTACGTCGCCGTCAACCCGTTTTTGAGGAGAAAACGTCTCGGATACCCTCTCCCCTGACGAAAACGGGCGCCGTGACGGTGACGTGACGGGCCGTTTGACGGCTGTGTGAACGAGCACTTAGTCACAAATAAAGATTTGAGGGAGAGCTTTGACAAGTTTCCACGCGTATTTTTCAGAAGTGTCAGTGAAAAGGCATTGATGCTGTATACATCGTGTCTCTTTTAAATATAAGAATAAATTTAATGTTATCATAAAGTTCTCGACTAAGTATACACGCAACAGAGTTTTCTCCGCTGCTCGACAGGTCGGGTTAAACACTGGCGCTCGGTGCTTTGAGAAGAGTAACCCTGTTTATATCAATGGGCACCTGTGCGCTAACAGTAAGCGACTGTTAGCGCACAGGTGTAGGAAGCCAAGCAGGGACGTTTACTTTGGGCAAGTATGGGAGGCCCCTTGGGAACATGCTCGGTGGCGAAAGCCCATGCTCGCAGGCGAAAGCCCATGCTCTCACCAGACACTCTTTAAATTACTTTGTCAATTCCAATCGTTTGCGTTGCCACTTCAGCTTTAATTTGAAGCAGTTCGCCCACTCCACTTTAATTTGCCTTCGACACTTGCATCATTTTTATACTTACATTACTTCTTTTAAGATTTCCTAGCGAACCATAGGCGCTTTGAACAAATCTATCTATCTATCTATCTATCTATCTATCTATCTATCTATCTATCTATCTATCTATCTATCTATCTATCTCAGATTACTGGCAAGTTAGCGCTTGTACGTGTGACGTCTTTCTGCCTCATCGCGATGTCGTGTGCTCTAAGACACTCAATTTGACATGCCCGTCATCTACAGTACGTCACGACTAAAGACTTTGTGGGCACGTGTAGCGCATACCGGCATGCCACGGCCCCAGGAATGCGGGAATGCACCACCTTATGGAATTGTGTAATCTTTAGAGTCCCCGTCACACAAGGAACAGCCAAAATAGATGTGGCTATTGTACTCGGCTACTGATGCGAGGGTCGCGGGATCGAATCCCGGCCGCGGCGGCTGCATTTCGATGGAGGCGAAATGTTGAGGCCCGGTGCTGTGACCGATGTCCAGATGCACGTAAAGAACCCCAGGTGGTCGAAATTTCCGGAGCCCTCTACTACGGCGTCTCCCATAATCATAGCTGGTTTTGCTACGTAAAACCATAGAAATCAATCGATCAATCAAATCAGCCAAAATACATATTGAAAATTTTATGGCAACACACTTTAGTTGAGCAAAACTAGACAAATAAGTAGCGTTTGTTATAGTCGGCGGGTTGTGTGCACATCGCACAGGCAGGCAAACACAGAAAAACTTGTCATCTCCCACAGCTACCAAGTGCGTGGCACATATTGTAAATAAAAGTATTTCATGAGCTGTTGTGGCCAATACTCTTAGACATGACGTGTGGTGTTGGTGACTTATCTAATGTCAATTTCGTCGTAGTGTGGGCTATTCGGTTTTATAACAATGCAATAAGCATTAGATTTGCGCGCCATAGAGTGCATTTCTATCCGATAAAACTGACGTCTACACTCCAGTGTCAACATTACGTCGTACAGCAAGATGCACTTAAGGTGCCACAATATAGTGGACGTGCCTGCTAGGTCCGCGTTACGCACGCACTACTCAATGGGCACGAAGATGTCGATCCGCTGCGTAACACTCGACTCAAAGGAGTAATGCGGCTTGGGCAGTTCTTACTGTTTCGCATAACATCGATTCTCACAGCGCGTGGGACCGGTAATAATTTTTTAATTTTAGGGGCGAAGCTCCTTAAGGCGTAGGCTTGTCTGCCGTAGTTGGCCGTCGTGGGCACGCTAGCGCTCGCCCTCGGCGCGTGCCTCCCGGCGCGCGAACTCTCTCACTCTTCCATCTGCTGTCTTATGAGAGAGAGAGAGAGCGAAAGGCGCGCGTTGACTATGGAAACGCTCTTTCTTCGATGAACGCTCTACCAGCTGGCAAAGAAGGAGAACGCGCCCTCACCCGCGAGAGACAACGTTGGCGCAGGCAGCGCTTTCTAGCGAGTTTCTTGATTGAAAAATACCGACTGCTCGCGCTGGAGAACCGTTCACCGGCCACCCATATATATATATATATATATATATATATATATTATATATATATATATATATATATATATATATATATATATATATATATATATATAGGCACTGGATCTTGACTTGCAATGAAGTGCCGGTGGGAGATTTCACTTGTGCGTAGTTGAACAATAAGGATTCGTAGCGTGCGCGTTAACTAAATTAATCCGGAACTCGGCACGATCTACGATGAACCTCCGGAGCTTCGCCCACTCATCATCATTCACTCCGCGGAAATGCGTGGATTTTTTTTTTCATTCACCGTATATCTTCCATGATGTTTTTTTTTTTTTATTATGGCACTATCCCTAAGGGCGCCGCGCGGAATTATGCCAGGAATGTGTTACGAAAATCACAACCGACAACGAATAAAACCATTATTGGAAATGGTTCTAGCTCATGGATGTATATGGCTCATGATTGAATGGATCAAAATGGAGTGAAAGAGCTTGGTTATCCCGGTTATAATTAGGTGAAATTAATTAAATGCTAATTACGTGCCGAGACAATAGAAGAGTGGTCGCAGCTCAGCTGTATATAAAGTTAGGAAGATGACATTGGGCGTGCAGGTAGGTCCGTGTGGTTCCATACGCGTAAATTCTTAACCATTTGGACTGACGCGGAACATTTCCAAAATATAGTGGAAGGGGGAGATAGGTCACCTCAAAGACTATGAAAAAAAATTGTATATCTTCATTGTAACACGAGCTCGGAGAGTGCGGTTTGGCGCGTAGCACCTCTAAGTTGTTAGCAAACGAACCGATAACCTAGCGGGACTCGAACCCATCACCTAAGCTTAAAGGGGCACTGACACGAAAATTTTCGTCTGCTGTTTTTTCGCTGCAATACGTAGCTGGGGACCTGTTAGCCATGACACGGCACATGAATTGCTCCAGCGCGCGTCAGATAATTATTTACGGCCTGTTTATTACCCACTAGTTTCAGTTTTGGTTTGGGAGAGCTCAAAAAACGACAAGGCGCCCGGTGCAACTATAGCGCTCGAAATGGAGTAAACGAGTTCGACCACGTGAGCACACATAACTGTGACGCACTTCCACACGACAACCGCCGTGTGCTCGTTTTCTTTCGCCTGTCGCACTTCCTGCGCGTT
Source organism: Hyalomma asiaticum (assembly GCA_013339685.2). Lineage (NCBI taxonomy): Eukaryota > Metazoa > Arthropoda > Arachnida > Ixodida > Ixodidae > Hyalomma > Hyalomma asiaticum. The sequence continues at coordinate 259,367,259 of CM023481.1, forward strand.
GTTGTCGCTGTTGCTGTCATCGTTGTAGGGTGGCAACTATTTTCTTGAGGTCTGGCGTCGCCGGCAGCCTACTAACGCAGCCGCAGTGAATAAGCAATGGCGGCTATGACGTCATCATTGCTAGCTGCACTCTCGGAGCTCGGCTGCCGTGGTGACGTCGCGGAAGTTTGGGGTCCCCTTCAGGTCACCTTTGCTGTTGTCGATGCCGCGATGTACGGCGTCTAGCGCTCGACTGCGCATGCGAACTTCAATATTCATTTAAATTACCTTCGGAGCTGTGTTCGCCATTGAGGTTTGGTAGATGACATCTGTATGTCCACGAAAATCGATCCCGCAGGCTATCTTAGCAGCGAAATTTTGGTGTCAGTGCCCCTTTAATTTACAGCTACGCTGTGCACGGATTTCCACATCCGTAGTTGCCTAAACTCTCACAGGCTAACGCCGGGACATCAATTCTCAACGGTGGGTATGGTTCTGTGAGTCTCTGGACCCCCGGAAACCTTTATCGCATATCTGGAGAACAGTGCGAGGTCTGCGTACGCTTCCTGAGCAGCGGTTTCCTTTCAAAGCTTTAGCGCTTTACCAAGGTCGGCGGGATATCGAAGTAGCTGAGGATTTTTGCAAGAAGATTGTCGGCAATGCAGCTTGCACAGGAGTCCTTGCTACACAGAACACTCCACAGTCACTGGACTCACGCATGGACCTGCCCTTTACCATTGAGGAGCTGGATGCGGCCCTTGTGTTGTGCAATCGTTCTTCATCACCTGGCCCAGATGGCATCTCCTACAGGATCTTATGCAACCTAGGTGAGCAGGCGCAGAAAGCTTTGTTGGAAATGTTCAATGACTCATGGCGAGACGGACATGTCCCCCAAGAATGGAAAACGAGCCGATTGGTTCCGCTCCTAAAACCTGGGAAATCGCCTCTAGAACTCTCGTCATACCGCCCAATAGCACTAGCTAGCTGTGTAGGGAAGCTGATGGAGCGCATGATCCTCGCCAGACTGGAGTGGTTCCTAGAGCGCTACGAGGTTTATCCGAGTGCCATCGCCGGTTTTCGACGCGTTCGTTGCTCTATCGACAACGTTGTTGACCTCGTAACCTACGTCCAACACCAGAAATTGAGCAGGCGATTAACCGCGGCACTATTTTTGGATATAAAAGGAGCTTACGACAACGTTTTTCACGAGGCCATACTCGACGCCCTTGAGTCCGTCGGTCTTGGTGGCCGAGCGTACCGCTGGATTCGTGCCTACCTACAGATGAGATCCTTCTTTGTGCAAACCGACGATGGGCCAACCTCTCAGCACTGCACACACCGTGGAGTTCCTCAAGGGGGCGTCTTGAGCCCCACGTTATTCAATTTGGTTCTGATTGGTCTCGTGGAACGCATACCAGGTTGTGTACAGATATCGATTTATGCAGACGACATCTGTGTTTGGACGTCAGGCGTAACACGTCCTCAGATACGCGCGAGGCTCCAAAAAGCCGCGACTTCGATATCGGCATACCTTAATGAACAAGGCCTTGAAATTTCGCCTGAAAAATCGGCGCTGGTCGCTTTCACGCGAAAGCCAATGACAGCCTATGCCATCTCTATCAAGGGGCAAAATATTTGTTACGCTAGGACGCACAGGTTCCTGGGAGTAACCATCGATCGGGACCTGTGCTGGAGTCCCCATGTGGCCGGTCTCAAGAAGCGCCTAACGGCCACCTCACAAGTTTTCCACTTCCTCGGAGGGAAAACGTGGGGTACGTCAGTGAACGCCATGTTGCACCTATACCGGACGCTCTTTCTCGGGTACTTGAGATACAGCTTACCGGTGCTGACTGACACCTGTAAAGTAACCTACGCATACTCGAGAGCGTTCAGGGCCAGGCACTCAAGATCTGCCTCGAATTGCTACGCTGCACCTCAACAGCGGATACTATAGCGATGGCCAAAGACCTTCCTGCCACCACTCACATCACTTTGGAGGTGCTTAGGACACACATTCGACACCTAGCTCGTGCTCCTGCTCACCACCTCGCCTCGCTTCCAGAAGACCGGCCCGGTGCCTCTTTTTGTAAGAGGCTATCGGCATTCCGCGAGTGCCTCCCAAAGAATTATACTCCTGCTGAGTGACTTCCGACGCCTCCTTGGTGTCTGGCCCGTCCAAAGGTCCGGCTGACAGTGCCAGGGATTCGGACGAAAGCGGAGCTGTCACCACCGGCTTTAAAACAGCTGTCTCTACTAATGCTGCATGAGGACTACAGGAATCATCTTCAGCTTTACACTGATGGCTCAACAGCAGCAGGCAGATCTGCAGGAGCTGTGACCTTCCCTGCCAAAGCAGTAGATGTAATGTTCAAGACGTCTCATGGCACAACATCGACTGCCGTGGAGCTTGAGGCACTACGCACCGCACTTTGCGTGATCGATGGGGAGCCACCACAGAAATGGGCAATCTTTACAGATTCTAAGTCAGCCCTTCAGTGCCTTATAACGGCCTTACGTGGCGGGCCGCAAGACCAATTAGTGCTTCAAACACGACAGCTCTATCACCAATTAACCGACGAAGGCCATGACATCACGTTTCAGTGGCTACCAGGCCACTCTGGAATAATCGGCAACGAGCACGCAGATAATGCTGCGAAACGTGCCCACGAAATTGGAGTGCTGCAAGCCATCCCACTGTCAAGAACGGATGCAGTAAGAAAACTTCGCTCGCATGCGCGTGATATGACTATAGCGCAGTGGAACACTCCTGGTCTTCTACATACCCGTCTACACCGCCTCGACCCATCACTACAACTGCGAGTTCCGCGCGGGCTTACCCGCTGTGAAACTACCGTGCTTTGCCGCCTGTGGCTAGGCACGTCATTCACACGAAGTTTCGGCTGTCGCATTGGACTGGAAGACAGTGCTGCCTGTATTCACTGCGGCAGCGAGGAAACGATTGAGCACGTCCTCTGCGATTGCCCTGGGTACTGCTCCCAGCGACACTCTCGCCACAGAATTGTCACGCCTTGATGATCGACCACTGTCCGAGCAAACCATATTGGAATGCCGGACAGACAGTGTCTCGCAGCAGAAAGTCACGAAGGCTGTGCTCAAGTTTTTGCGTGCAACGGGCCTCGTGAACCGTCTGTGACACATGCCGTGTTTGTGTGTGTGTGCGCGATTTGACCTCTCTCCTTCTTTCTTTATTCTTTTTCCATCCCTTTCTGTCTCCCTTCACCCCTTCCCCAGTGCAGGGTAGCAAACTGGATATTTACCTTTCCGGTTAACCTCCCTGCCTTCCGCCCATTATCTCTCTCTCTCTCTCTCTCTGCCCTCCATGATTCACCTTAATTCGCCTACATTCATGCCCACATACCGAGGTGGTGCATAGCTGGGTACTTTGGTTTGTGGCATGCGGATATATGTACCACACGTCACTAGCCCCACCAGGGTCCATCACGCATTGTTTTTTTCAATTTCACCAGTGGGAGATATACGCCTTGCACGTTAAAAGTGAACTGCGCCTTTCAGGTAGGACACTCGCGGAACCTGCTGCAAAACCTACGATCACAATGCAGTTTCTTCAATGATACTCTTTTGTTCCAACGGGAGACAGTTTACCAGACCGTTTCGCGTCTTGTAAACTACCGGGCAGCTTCACTGCGCGAACCTCTAACGAGCCATCCGGCACTGAGCTCAACGGAGCATTGAATCAAGTCTTTCGCCACGGCTATCGATTTCCCTTCGTTTATGTTTCCTTGAAGTCCTTTTTGGCTCTTGTTTATTTTTTCTTTCCCCTACTGTGTGTCTAGTGGACAAGTTGACTCCATCGGCATTTATTCCGCAAAGGGCTGCTACTTATCGCAGTCGTTTTTCGCATGAATGCCTTCAATCCAAGACGGTTGCGCGACGAACTTCGCTTCGCGATGTGCGTGTGTCTTGCATGAAAGCATGCTTCTTTTTATCTTTATCTTTTCTTGGAGACGGAAATTTTTGTTTTCCTTTATTTGTACGAGATCACCCTTAAAGCATGTTCTGATTGTTTTCTCATCCTCTAGGGAGCCTTGCTTTTGTTTCCTGCTTCCTTCTGTCAATCTTTATACACATACAGCTAATGCTTAGTCCGCGCATTCGACTGTTATATGAGCGTGTATAAAGTAGAAGCAGTGGTCTGAATAGTAGCCCTCCAAAAGTACTACTTCACATCTGCATTCACGTTATCTTTCCTAACTTTCATCGTCTGCTGGCATCATGTGGTTGCGAATACGAGAAATCGAATGCTTCGGCTTTTTTCTCTAACAAGCATGTCTTTTTTCATATAAGCCTTTGAATAATGCATATACATAGGGTTTCCTTGGAAATAAAAACTTTTTTGAAGCATCAACTTTAACGTGCGGACTACGTCTGTAACAGTTGAAAGAGCTCATTATTAGATACTCGCGAATTATGAGATTCACAAATTTTGTGCTTGATTAGCTACCTACCGTTATATATTTTGATTCACGAATGTAGCTGATCAGCTTGTAAGGCATATTCGCTAAATGTGAAATTGGAGGGGGAGGGGTTGCCGTAAAACCGCACTTTGTCCTGGTTCGGAAAAACCCGTCTGTTTGTGCATCTAAACGTAAGATTGAGTAGGACGTCCATGTTTTTCGTCGCGCAAGACGGGAGTGGATATCGGAAAACTGCTGTAGGCCTGAAAATTCGTTCATTGTGGATACTCCTTGCGCACCTGCGAGTCTACCTCAAAAACATTTACTCTTTTTCCGTCCGAAGCCCCATCATTAAGAATTTTTCCAGCCTGCCGGAAAGCACCTGGCATATGATTAAGCAAAGAGAAATGATAATGGATGAAAAAAATTGGTTGTCACATGAAAAAAAATTCAATTCGATACCCATGCTTTCGTATAGTACGTGCGCTATTGTTAACCTTTGGGCACTTCTTAAGGTGTTGCGTCAATACTAGATCGACATCTGCAAAACCTTTAGAGCGTCCATGGCATCGGATATGCAACACATTTTCTCCTGTAGGCGTTACATAGTAGTTACCTGTGAATAATGAAGAACGAAGTGAACGTCCGAGCATGTTCTGATCTTCGAGTCAGGGAGCATGGATTACACTCAACTTCATGATTTATCTTCTGTGTAACCTCTCCGTCCCCTCTCTATCCTTCTCTTTCTCTCTCTCTCCTTATCTATATCTCTCTTTCATTATTTATTGATATTTTATTTTATTTTAAATACCGATAGTGGTCTTTGGAGAGGTTCTCGTGTTCGCCAAGGATGAGCGCTCTGCCCTTTTTCACCTCTCATGCTAATGTTATGGCTTCATTCGAGCGTTAAAAGACGTTCCTACCACTTTCACGCCTCTACGTCTCAGTATGCGATCACTCATAAATTAATAATGCGTAAGTTCGAGCTAGTTTGTACTCCATATTCGATTAAACTTAGCGCAGAAAAGCCTTGCAGGTGCAGCACGTGACAAACAGGGACAAGAGCAAAGGTCCAATTGACCTTTCTATTTCATTGCGGAACGTGTCTGTGCAAACACATACAACGCAATGAACAGGTTTTATCATAAACATGTACAGAAGACGCATGCATGGGCCCGTGTCTTTGCCACCGCTACGGAGTACGCCACCCAGGAAAGCCAGCTCTTTCACGGTCAAAAAAAGAGGGAGGTCACGTTGACGCAGCCGGAACCCTCGCATGCATTCGGGCTGTCTCAACAGTTTCTTGTGTTGGCTAATCTCCATCCCGAAGAACAATAGAGCATTCATTAAACAACGGATTGCATCCGCACTCGTGGCAATGAACAGCTAAGTTTACATCGTGACTTTTTTTTTTTTCTACTCAATTCGCCTGCTCCCGTAGACCGCGGTTTAGGCATAGACCAGTCTGGCTAATATACGGCCTACCACAGGAAAGCGCAATCAGTTAGAAAAAAATCATGACAGCTCCGCTCGCGTGTATCCTGGACAGGTGCAAAACATTCGGTGATGCGCCGGTGTTTCCCACGGAAACACGTCAATCGCTGCTAACGGCCTTGGTTTAGCATGGACATGACGACGACGACGTTAGACGCCGACAGCCCGGGCTCATTAAAAAGAAATATTTTAATATCGCTTCTGACACGATAACCCTACACATACACTGTCTGACTGCAGCCTCCAGGGTCGGCCCACCGTGACGGGCGATAGGAGACGTTGCAAGCGCATAAGTGCACTGCTCCCAGGGTCGGCCCACCGCGACGCGAGCACGACCGTCTGCTTCGCCTTAACGTTCTTAGGCGGCGGTACCATCGCGGCGAACCAAGAGTGCAGCGGAAGGGAGGTGATGTTGATTTAAGAATAATGTTCCTTGCTGAACATCCTTTCTTTAACCGGACGTCAGTGCGCTTAGAAGCAAATTGTAAAGCGGTGTAGGGAAGATGTAAGGCCCGTTTGTTCCATGTTTCGCCTGTGTGTCGGTGGTGTGATCGATGTAGCTTCCACTTACTATCGTCGCATCCTGCGTTGTTGTGTGTTCTAATCCCAGCGGATGGTACTTCTCCCTGTCAAATGTATTTTTTTATTTTTAAACTATAGCTTGGTTTCCCGTGACGACGACGACAGGAGGCGGCGACACCGCAAGTGCCTAATGTGATCCGCACCTAAAGATCAGCTGGAACTTAGCGCTTGTCCCCATTTGTCACGTCCTGTGTCTGGAGAGAGTTTTGTTCTCAAGTTCATCGAGTATGGAGCACCACGTAGCTCAAACCTTGTGCGTTGAAGTTCATCTATTCATACAACGATAAATAGCCTTTAAAGTAGCCAGGACATGGTCGAACCTACAATCTTCAGTTTATCATTGTAACCGAAAGGAAAGAGCCCGATTTGGTCATACACGCACCTAAAAAAATACTTAATTTAAAGACGCATTTTAACTCGACACTTCATTTTGAAACTGCTGCCCCGAAACATCTCAGCCGACAACGGCCGCCATTTGGCACGGAAGTGTGACGTCATAAAATAGGGAGCCACTGCTGCATCATCTCCATCGAAACAGCGGGAAGCGACGCTCATTGTATGCTTGCTCTCACGCCTTGTTATGGATTGGCACAACAATGAGTATAGTCACTGTATTTCAGCCGCAACTCGTCCCCTCGCACGCTACAAGCAGCCAGAAGCTGCCGCTATGAACCTGAAAAACCAAAAAACCAAAATGAGGCATAGCCGCCGTGTATTATTTCCAGCTACGCTGGTAGCTTCTGGTTTCTCTAACGTGCAAAAGCCCGTCCTTTCAGACTGGCTCCTGTTACCCCCTTTAATAACATGTAATAATTGCTGGGGTTCTGCATGCCCAAACCACGCCGTGATTATAAGGCACGCCGTAGTGGAGGGCACAGGTAATTTCTACCACCTGGCGTCCTTTACCGTGCGCTGCCGTCGCGCGGTAGACGGGCCTCTCGCATTTTGCCTCCGTGGAAATACGACCGCCGCGGCAGCGGTCGAACCCGAATCCTTCGGAAATGAAGCCGAGCACCGCAACAACTGAGAGTGGCGGTCTGTTTCCCCATGGAGTTGTTTTCGTAGGTGTCAGTGCATTTCTTCACTACTCAGTTATGTCACAATGATCAACTGTTGTTGTTGTTTTGTGAGGTTTAACGTCCCAAAACCAGCTCTGATTATGAGAGACGCCGTAGTGGAGGGCTCCGGAAATTTCGACCACCTAGGGTTCTTTAACGTGCACTGACATCGAACAGCACACGGGCCTCAACATTTCGCCTCCATCGAAATGCAGCCGCCGCAGCCGGGATTCGATCCCGCGACCCTCGGATCAGCAGCCGAGTACCATAGCCACTAGACAACCGTGGCGGGGCAATGATCAACTGCGACGATAGAACACTGAAATGCAAATTTTATACGGCACCGAATGCATACAAATCTTCCCAGCCTCCCGTGGGACGCGCGTACAACTCAGCCTAACACTAATTAATTCGTGACTCAAGATTCTGCCCTCTTTACGGCATCTGAAGCGACGTCATCAAGTGAAGCTGAATGAATTTCGTCGCACTTGTTCTCATCAGTCCACACAGTTCGGTTTCCAGCTGTTGTGCTCAGCGCATTAGTATTACTACTGCCCAACATGATACAATTACGGTGGATGCTTAGAACTTTCTAAGAATATGACGCGATAGGACCTTCTGTTGATCTGCTGCACTCGCTGGGCCGATGCCGCAGCTCCGTCGACAGCCACTTCCCCTCGAAGGTGATTACGACGCGCGGCACTTCGAGCTGCTCTAGACTGGTCCGCTGTGGCATCGCAGTCTTGCCCCACCGCGACTAGGGCCTGGTGCATCGTTCCCCACAGTGGTATGGAACTGAGCTCTGAGCCCACGTGGCGACGTACACGAGGCGACCGTTAGCGCTTCGAGCGTGGCGCCATCGTTTCTAGAACGTTCTACGGGCGCGGCCGCTTACATTTCCCTACTCCTACCCAGCCGATTGCGGCCAATGGCGAACGGCGACGTGACGCCGTCCACCGCCGCATCGCCGTCGTTCGCGAACCTGTAGGGCCGTGGCGGCACGTGCCTCCTTTGTTTTTTCTGTATCTCACAATGCGAGTTTGAAACATACTGATCTAAGGTTCTCGCCTTTATAGGTTAATAATGATATATGTTTCACTTTTATGCATGCAAAATTTGGTTCAGAGGGCGCGTTATCTTCAAATAGTGTGTGCAAATGTCCGCTTAACTTATATTGCATGTTATGTTTTACAGTGAATACCCAGTCACTCTGACATCCTCGATAGATAGATAGATAGATAGATAGATAGATAGATAGATAGATAGATAGATAGATAGATAGATAGATAGATAGATAGATAGATAGATAGATAGATAGATAGATAGATAGATAGATTTGCGGAGCGCACTTGACCCGACGTAATTAATCTTCATTATTTACCCTGATGGTTGAATAAACATTTCTGTACTAAACTTATGCTCTGATATATCAACTTATACAACTCTTCGTTGTATTTATAGGATTTCTATTTAGCCCCATCCAGAGGTCAATAGGGAGTGCTGAGCGAGGAGGAGGAGGAAGGAAGGAAAGGCAGGGAGGTCAACCAGACGCGCGTCCGGTTTTGCTACCCTACTCTGGAGGAAACGGATCAAGGGATCGAAAGAAAGAAAGGGTGATGCGACTGTCAGAGGGTAGATCGCACACGTCTATCCATTGCGAACCCATAAGCTGTCACTTAGCCCAGTCTAAAAACTGAAGTAATGCCCGCGTCCATCTGCTAGCCTGCGATGCGTATTGCCATGTCCCGAAATTTTTTTTTCCTCTGAGAAAGGCCTCTGGTCAAGTCGAGTTAAAGCGTCGCGAAGAATAATGCTTTCGTTGGTCAGTGTTTGTGCTGAGCAAGAAACATAATGTCGCTAGGTGCTAGTGCCATAAAAACGGAAATACTGGAGTTTTAAAAAAGGGTGTGCACAAAAACAAAAGAAAAGTGAGGGGGATGGGGGAGGGCGAGAAGCAACGGGAGCTATTATCCTCGAAAATGTTGCAACTGACGAAGCCGCACAATATGCGCATGGGGTCAGAAAAATAGCATGGTGGCCTTGCATCATTGCGCAGTAAATAGCCACGCTATGACAGATTTTTTTGGCGATTACAGAAAACAAAACATGGCTTCAACTACTTCAACGTCTTCGAAAAAATGTTTGTGACCCTATCTATTCGTTCTCCGAATTCAGTGTCGGTGCTCGGCTTGTGTAACGGTCACGTGGGTGTCGTTATCGCTGGCTCATTTTCCCCTGGCGCACGTTGTGCGATCGTTTTTATAGCAATGGCCTTTTATTGCGATCGCTCAATCGCTACGTGCTTCTATGCGGAGGAGGAGAAAAGTTCTGGAAGACAGCCTCGTCTTTACTTACAAACGATGCTTTATATATAAAGCCTTGGACAATCGAGGTGGCTCTCGATATGTACACCGGCAACGAGAGCTCGAGGTAAGTCAGATCCATCTCCCTAAGGTACACTATTTTTTTCATTCGTGTTTAGCGAGCAAAACGCTGCGAGATTTCGAGGGACACGTTTGGCAACGCTAAGGGCTACCCAGAGAAAAATGGCGCCGTAAGGGGTGATGCAGCCACCTTGTTTTTTTTTTTTTTTTTGTTTAGAGAGGGCGCACCGATTTAGTGACACTGACACAGTTCTGATTTTGTAAGATGCAAATTGGCTGTATAATGTAAGTAGGACGCGTCTAGACTATCAGGTGTTATACATTGGAGAAATAAAAAAAACTGCATAAAAATATCAGACAAAACACACGCGTACACAAAAGCCATGTCAGAACCTAGCCTATACTGCGCAACTCTTTTGCCGAAAGTTGACATGAAGTTCAATGCCCAGAATTTGCGGTGGCAGTAAGAAAACTTCTCTTTAGCAAGAAAGCGTTCATGGTGGGATGGCGTAAGTTAAAAAGGTAGGCGCGCTTTAAATTTTTTTTTAATATCGCTAAAATACTATTTCTAAGGAAATAAAGATTTTTTTTTGTCATTAGGTGCCACTAAGCGGCGCCAAAATTATCAAAAGGTAGCCTTTTTTCGCTTCCGTTTGGACGAGGGTATTGTCTGGCTATAATGAGGAAGTGTGGTATTCTTCTACATGCTTTTATGTTTTATCTTTTTTTGTTTTTACATATGGTAACTGATAATAAACTTTGGGATGATTGGCGATAACATCACGTGTCAATCATCGTCAATTGCACAAAAGAAAGAAAGCGGTCAATAGGAACAGGAAAGCCAGGGGTTTAACGTACATGTCCGGAACAGTCGAACGAAAAGCTGGAAATCCAGTCTACGAGTCTAGAGTTATATATAATGATTCCTAGCTTAAATCAGTAGCTTGTGGTGAACCACAGTTTTGGAAATATCTATGGAGACTACGTGAACGGGCGTCAATGCCATGCGTGAATTCATCCGATTTGCGGTAGCAACACCACGACGAAAACAATGCTGGCAATTAGTATGTTATTGGAATATATATAACCTGATATGTTTGCGAAATACATTTTCAAGTAGTTTTCAAGTGACAGGCTAGATACATATGTGGGTATTTAATTAAGACCTGTTGATTGCGATATTTGTGCAAGGACAGAATTTTAGTACATCGCCCTAAGAAAAAAAAAACTTGTTCAGCTTCATCACTTGTTCAAGAAAACTTTAAAAGAGAGTAACGAACAAGAAAAGCAGTGTAAATACCACAGCACAAGGGGGAATGTCGCTATCAAGGATTAAAATATGAGCACAATTAAGAAGACACTAGTTCTTGATGTTGTGCCATTCCAAAAACGAGGGACTTTCAGGTTTTCGTGAGTAAAAACCTAAGCAGCGTATATTGACATGCTGTTCACTTCTTAAATGTCAGTTTGACGTCGTAGAAGTTCCCGTATTAGAAGCGTCACGTGACAGGCAGGCTAGTTTAGCATAGACCGAATGTTCCTGACCAACAGATAATTCCTATTGACGAGAAATGTGTAATATAAAAATAATTTACTCTCTGATGTTCTACCTAATTGTGCACAAGCAGCAATATGCAATAGGACGCTCTTGAAGCATTTATCGCTGCACGTCACATGCAAGCTGTGTGGGCATGGCCCAAAAGACTTTTGGCAAAGCGCGGAGATTTAGTCAGGGATACGGAAAAGAAAGAGTTATAGCCCGAGAACACCAAGGTAAGTATTGATACCGGTGGTGCAGCTTAGCCTACTTTGCAGCAGTCACAGCCGCACGAAAGTTAACATTGCACATCGAAAACCTCGAACACTTAACCACCGACTGACCACGCAGCCTGGCGAACAAAAATGCGTGATCGTAATGCTACAACTACCGTTAGACGCTGTTCGCGTGCTCACCAACAGGCTAAACTCACCGTCAGCTCAATACCTGCTGCATGCTTTAATACAGCACTTACCCTGGCTCGTTTAACACTTTCGTTAACCTATAAGGTCAGACACGTCGATTTTGCAGTCAAGTGTCGTAGGCTTGAGGTCCCAACATCTAGCTGTTCGCTAAGTGTGAATTCATGAATCAGATCTTCATGATTTTATTTTTGTAAACCCAGCGTGCATGCTCCTATTACCTACAAGACTCAAACAAAAGTTGTTTTTTTTTTTCAATATTTTCTTACGCATGCTCACCACAATCTTTCTTTTCTTTTTGCCCCCCCTTCGTTTCCCATTCCGCCGCGTGATATAACGAAGCGTACGCACTTCCGGTAGACCTTCCTGCAATACCTCATCCTGCTCCTCTTCCTTCCTTCTATACGCACTTCATGTATTCTGACGACAAATAATACGATTGTCTTAGCCAGTTATTTTGTTTAAGATAGACTTATTAAATCGAGCATTTATTTTGCTTGTTGTACCCAAGTCGTTCCCTCGTGTCTTACCCCTGGCCCATGTTCGATTAGGCTTGGAGCTCATCGCCAGCCAGCTATAGTCGAACCACACACCATGCAGGCGGACAAAGATTTCCCTTTGGAAACGTACTCAATTTCTGACACATCGTTAACTGCGTTGGTGACTCTCCATGCGTAGTACGCATGCATCAAAACTTGTGTTTTCCGCAAATATAGCGTAAGTATATATTTCTTTCCGAAGCGATATTTTCTATGATAGACCACATTCTTCTACAGATGGCAAACAATTCACGCTTCGTAATATAGTGTCGCAAAACAGATATATCGCGTTACGCAAGGGGTCGTTCAGCAACGGATATTGAGGTGTAAGCGACCGAGGGTGGATACGACAGCTGCCCTAATGGTATGAAATCAGCGAAGCTCAGAAGAAGAAGAAGAAAATAGTAGAAAAGAAATGGTTCCCGCGAACCGACGCTTTTTTTTTTTTTTCTTGTATGTCAGTGGCAGACCACTACGAGCCATAACTGAAATGGGCGACGACATGGGGGTCACCTCGCGAGCGCATTTATTAGCGTCCGTCGTTTCGTAACCCCTTAGAAGTTCACACATTCCAGCGGCTCAACGCTTTTGTTCCACGGTGTCCCCCAAGGGGCCCCTTATCACTGGGGCTGTTCGCTACTTCTGACGCAACGTCGGGGTGGGAAGATGTGCTCCACGGGCCACTCTGCCACGCTATTACGAGCATGCGCTGTTCCCGCGGTAAGTGCTCCGGAGGCGGGCCTCAGTTATTCTTTTTATTCGAAGCTCTTGTCTGTCCTCCTCAGACGATCTCTCAGAATTAACAGTAAAGTTAAGGTGTGAGCAACAATAATTTTGAAGCAACTGCTTACGGCAAGCGAAAGAAGTAATACTCCTGCGCAGTCGCATAGAGAAGGAAACCTCATGATGGGAGGTATTGCCCGTTCTTCCTTTGTTCTTCCTTTTAGTGTGCTTTGTATTGCTAATTACTATTACTATTCTTAGCTCACCTTGAAAAGGGCCAGAGTGAGCAAAAGACACTCCCTGTAGTTCACATACAACTTGGGTGCCACACATTATATATATATATATATATATATATATATATATATATATAGTATGCACGAGGGAAAGAAATCGCTCACATAATCCCTATAGCTTTCGAGAATACGATAGAACGAAGGGGAACCGAACGCAGCTGCACAAACTTCTTTCCACCGCAACAATATAGGGGAAAAGAACGGCAGCTCCGCGGCAAAATCGAACGATCGAAGCAGCACTTCCCTTCTCATCTTTTATACGCCCTCTTATTTTCCTACGTTCATTAATTCTTCCCCATTCTTCTCACTTTTCTCTTATTATTCCACAATTATCTTTGAACAGTCTCTAGGAGCCAGCAGCTCGATAGAGAATGAAGAAAAAAATAAGAAGAGGAAGGGGGGGGGGGGGGGAGGAAGAATTTAAAAAGCTCTACCGACACATACACCTTCGAAAGGGGCGTATCACATCGTGGCTGCCATCAATATTTCTTTTCTAGAGCCTGAAGTGCGCGAGAAGAAAGGGGAGCATTAAAAAAAGTGTAAACATCAAACACTGCAGTCCAAAAATTTCATAATCTTTTGAATTCGCCTTTAATTTCTCTTTCCTCGGTCCCTCTTTCTCCCATAGGTCCCGCCTCAGCTCTCCACAGCCTTCTTTTGTGTCTTTTTCCCTCCTCCACTGATATCATCCTTTTGTTCATCGCACGCACCGAGTTTCTAATTTGGCGTCCGTGTATCTCGCGCTGTTATTTCTGGGTTCCACATCGGCGGTGCCCTGAGGGACGGTGCGCTCTGTATGGGAGACGGCCCTTCGCGTTCCCAAATTGCAGCAGCCTACAGCGGACCGCTGGGAAAAAAGGAGAGCAAGGGCGTCTCTCCTGTTTGTATGTGGTGCGGAATCTAGCTAGGAAGCAGCGGGCGCGAGGCAGGTGACAGATTGCGCTGGCGACGATGCGGCGGCGCATGTGTGTAGCAGTGTAACAGCGCCGGGCACATCCGCCGCGGCGACCTGCAACCTATTCTCGCCCGGTGATACAGGCCGCTCGCTTCGCGTCACTTGTCTGTGTCCGCGCTCCATCAGCTCCAGTGACACACACACACACACACACACATTGTGTGTGTGTGTGTTGCGGTTCATGCAGAACTATTCGTTTTACAACGCACTGACATTCACTCTCCTCTGACTCGAATTGTAGATCATGCACTCTCTCTCTTTCTTTGAGCCGGTACAGTGGCGGGAAAAAGGCTCTGCGGGATCGAATTAATGCGCGAAAAGCAAGCTACCGGTGATTTGCTGCTCACGTTAACGCACCGTCAGGCAAATATGTTATGCGCCTCTTAGGCAACGAGACCAAACAGTCTCGAGCCGTTCTTGTGCACAATTTGCCCAGTTATCAACGTTAACGCTAATGCACGCACTAATGCACTGTCTCACTTAAGGACGAAAAAAACAAACAAACAAAAACATGAGGAGCCATTATACCTTGCGCAGGTGGAGGACCGGCGTTTCGGGCACACTTTCCCTTGGTGTCTGCCATGTCACACATGGCAGTTTCCGCATGGCGTTTTCCGCATGTCACCGCGTTTCGCACTGCCGTTTCTCCTTCCGTCGTCGTCCTCGTAGGCACGTTGCTCTTCGGGAGTCCGAGTTACGCGCGGATTCTCCGTAGCGCATGCTGATCACACTTTCAACGAACTACTCGCCAGCTGCCGTCTGATGTACGCGCCATTGTCGTCACAATAAATGTATTCCCAATCACAAAGTGCACGTGCCGTCGCAGAGTGTGTCTGAGTGCTCTCTCTCGCTCCGAACATGCCTTTCTCTTATTTATTCATTTTGTTATTCGGCGCGTCTCTTGTTTGACCGGTTCACCTGGTGTCAGCCGTGGCTGCACGGACACGAATTCCCCACACCCTCGTAATAAACAGCTCCACTGTAGCCTGTCTTTCTCGGCATGCTCTTAAGCTTAGAATAAGAAAAGAAAAGTGACCCAGTGATGAACGCCAGAGTTTGATAAATCAGGGGGTAGCGAAGTTAAGCGGGAGAGAGAGAGCCGAGCTTTAATGCAGAGTGCTTAACTGAACGAGGGAGGGCAAAGTAGAGGCATCCAGCCCTCGGACGATAGAAGCGGGGAAGGTGCGAAGAATGAGCCAAAGTGCAGAAACTTTCTCGCATCAATGGATCGCGAGAGAATAGGGAGGAGCGGCGCGATGAAAGCCATCAAGTCACTTCCAGCTACCGTCCATCAACACCGCTGATTTCGGCGGGAGGCAGTATTTGACCCTCCCGGCCTGGTCAGAGGGGAAAATAATAAAGATTCGGCCACCCTTCCCTTCGCGTGTTAACAGCCCTTCTCAAGTGAATAATAAGAGCGCGGGCACATAGGTGCGAGTGCTCAGAAATGATGGAAGGTCAGATGGAAGAAAGAGACAGAGAAATTCTCCTAAAACAAGAACTATATCAGCATACAGATTAGAAGAAAAAGATAGGAAAGGAGCAGGCGCACTTAACAAGCTCATCGCCAAGCACAGGCCCCCCTCTTTGGAATGGAGCGAACAAACAAGAAAATAAAGAAAAAGAAAATATAAGTGAACTTAGGGATCAGCATTGCCAATGCGCTAAGCGCACACTTGCCCCATTCTCTCCTCTGTATTTTTTTTTTTCATCTTATGTTTCATACTCTCTGCCGTTCTCTTTATTTTTGCTCCTCACGGTCGTCTGTTTCGACATAATTTCCCGTTTCTTTCTACAAGCCCTTCATTTCGTTCTGTCTATTTCTCTCTCTCTCTCTCTTTCTCCTAGTAGTTATTTTGGGCCATTTTACTTCCTCGAGCCGCCGCTCCCTCGGTATCATCGCTTGTATATATTTCGCCTTTTCATTCCCGAAACGGGCACTCCGGTCGACACTTTCCCGACGGCTAATTAATCCATCGCCGAATATTAACTGCAACCCCAGCCTAAAAGGGTGTCGGCTTAATGGAACTAGACGGCGCTCAGAAAAACGCCGGACGCGAGCGCGTGCGCGCGCACTGGAGGGTGGGACAGTTAGGCGAAGAAGAAATAAACATCCGGCGAAAAAGCAAGCTACTGCCATGACGGAAAGTAAACGCAAAGCAAAGCAAAGTAAAAGCAAGGTGCCGCAAAGAGGAGGTAGTGACGAAGATCCGAGAAACGAGTTTAAAAGGCTTCATTTAAGGGAAAACGTTCAAAAAGAAGACAGGAAGAAACCGGAACGCACAAAGAGTGCCGGGGTCACCGTCGAGAAAGTGGAGAGTTGGAAAAAAAAAATCTGTTGCCCGTAGGAAAACGGAAAAAATTTGAAGGGGTGACCTTATTGCCCGGCCCGAAATTAAGATTGGAACACCGTACTTAGATAGTGGCAAGCGTGAAAAATACAAAGTTCTTTTTTTTTTTCCTTTTTTAAGCTCGAGACATCCGAGGATGGGAGAACGGTAAGAAAGTTGTGATTTCATATCTGTCTTGCGATGGAAAGCGTGCGAGTGGAATACTACTTTCCACGCCCTGCCCATCTCTCTTATAGGCGCTTCTTTTTCTGTCTGATAGGCGAATAAAAAAGAAAATAAAGAAAATATGGTTCTGTCCAGTTGAAAGGCAGGCTGAAAGTTGTACAGTGAGTCATCAGTGTTCTCGATGGGTAAGCACTCAGATAGATGCACAGGGCAGTTTTTTTCCTTCTTTTCCTGACGCTGAATTTGGCCACCAATAGGTTGCTTTCGTTCAGGCTGACGCGTGATCAGAAAGGAAATGAATGCCGTGGTAATGGCCGAAACACATCCATTTTAGCACCGGTCGCTGTTCTCTGCATACTATATGCATTCAAAGAAACGGTGCTAATGCTTTTAAGCCTTCGTCAGCCAACACTGCAGCCTTCAAGTAGAACGCAAAACCGAATTGTCTCAAAAATGCACGCCAGGAAACACGGAGGAGGGCAACGGGAACAGCCCTTTTGGGATTCCTTTCTTTCTCCTAATATCGTGAGCGGCGCATTAGTTTCGCGGCAGTTCGAGAGGAAAAAAAGGGCCCGACGGGAAAAGGTGGCGCTCCGGAAGAGTTATTGACAAATGCATTAAGCCTCAGCGCGACGTTTGTCTTGGCGTTTCTTGTTTCTCCCCGCGCGCCGGCATCATCTCCGCCTTCTCTGTTCATGAAGAGAACGGCACAAGCACGGTGCACGGCGGGGATATTGGAAGGAACGTTCCAGCGCGCTCATGCGCGAGTTGCTTGTTTGCCGGCGAATCGAGGGAGCGCGGCGCCAGTTCGGGCCGTTACGTAAATTGCGCACCTCGTCAAAACCTCACGACGAGCTCCGCAGCTGGCCCTGCGTAGAGCTGCACAAATACGGCGCTCCTTTCCTTGGCTGTAATTTTCCGCCTTCGACGGGATATATAGCGGAAAAGAGCAGAGCGTTCTCCCTCTACCGCGCTTGATCCCTTTTTTTTTTTTTTTTTGTCTCGGCTCGCCTCGCACAAAGTTTGAGCGCTGCCCCACGAGCCATTCAGTGTGGTAATATACAGGAGCTGGTCGGCAAGACGTCTTCGTGATTCTCCTGCGCAGTTCTCGTTCGCCCAGAGGCGCGAGGTGCTTCGCCTTCCATCGAATTCCTCTCTTGTGCGCACCTTGTCCTGACTCGGGGATGTGGTCGTGTTTGGACAACCAGCATTGAATTCGGGGGAAGGGACGTACGTTAGTCGCAAATCTGTTCGCCCAATTTGTGAAGATGGGCGCTCACTGTACGCGGAGAACTTGTGAGCCGGCATTGGTCGTTACAGTGACTGAGAAAACAGCATGTGCTCCTCGGATTCGACAGCGTTCTATTAGTGCGTAAATTGCGAGCTGCGCTTGCTTACGTGTACTACGGCGGCTCTGCAGCGTTAGCTAGTACGAGAACACTGCTTTTAACGCGTCTCTAATCGCAGGAAGGTATTCTTGTCGACGATATCTTCCAGTGTAGAAGTAATCAGCTTGAAAGAAGTAGCAGGAGCGCTGCTATAGCTGCCTGATGTCGACTCCTTACATACCTGGCGAACAGAATCTTCTTGTAAGCAGTTAGTGCGCGTGATGCCTCCTCTCTCTGGTTGCTGGCCTGCCCAGCGCTCTTTTCCTTATTTGGCTGATGTGTACAGATTGCGATTGAAGGGGAGCTCCGGCGGTTTTGTTCACCATGTTATGAAATCGTTGTTTTCCAATGGTACCGACAGTCCTGTAGTAGGCAAGGTGATTCAGCTTGGTCAGAAAGTCACCAATAATTTTAAAGCAAGCAAGTGAATTGTGTGTTCAAAGCGAAATGCGTAGACGCTTCGCGCAGCGTAAGTGATGACATCATAGCCTCCGCGCCGTGTGGAGCTGGTGCCAGAAAAATGAGAGTGGCGATGTAATCCGACGATGTATCCAGTTATGCCACATTTTCTGAACTTGAGAGGGACGACCTCGGTGCTGCAGGATCACCGTTTTACTTTTGACCGCCTGCTCGCACGGGCACGCAGAGATGTAGGTAATGACGTCCGAAGCGCAGGGTGGCCAGCGTGAGGATCCGCTAAAAATTTTTGAGATTCATTTTCGGGGAACTTAACGACTTGGAATCGCCTGGCTAGGCATATGTTATTACACTACCAAGGAGAGCATGTAATGAAGATGTCATTGAGATTAGTGGACATCGAAACACCGCCAGAGTTGCCCCTCAAGTGTTGTCCTTACATATAGCCTGCTGAAGCACGTTGACGATGAACAGCCACAGCCTAATCAAGTAACCGAGCTGACCCACATGGGAGAAATTACCAGCTCCGATCTCCCAATGTCTTTCCACTGCTTTGGAGAAAAAGGGTATGAAGAACTTTTGTACAAAATGAGTAAAATATATAGAGTGATCCGTGTGACTTGGTTACAGAGGGCATGCGAGCAACATTAGCAAAGAGATTTAAGTCATTGCTAGCAATTACGCCCATCTTTTCAAATTGCGCGTTCACTACAGTGAAGCCGGCAGACTGTCAGTGTATTACCGGGGCCACGCCGCATAGTTTATCGACGTTGCAGGAATTTACAAGACACCTTGACCTATTCTAAAGAAGGGATTCTATTCTGCATACCTGTTGCCAACCGTGTCACAAATCTAGATGCAAAGCATGCGTTCAAATGACGGCAGCCACTGTAGTTAGAAGCACCGCTAATTAAAGATTCAGTGCGATTTTACGAGTGACACTGAAAATGTTATTTATTTACTTGAATGCACCGTCTGCAAATTTCAGCATATCGGTCAAACCAAAACTGCATTTCGGTATCGTTTCAACAACCATGTAGTACACTCGCTGCCTTATTTCCCGATATCTAGACGCAACGCTGCCACGGGGGCATACGTTCGAATCATTTAGAGCCACAAACCTTACAATCGAATTCGCATCACATCACAATCGCGAAATACGGGAGTCATTCCTAATTCAGCCGTTCAGTACGGTTTCTCGTGGTTTAAATGAAAGCGCAGTAGAACTGACCACCGTGCTTCCGCAGCAAAATGCCTGCCTTCGTGTCGATAATACTAAGTTGGTTTAGGCATACCCTTTCTTCAGGTCAGCCTCGCTAGCCACTCGTGTTGCGGGCAGCATTTACAGCATGGTGAACTTGTCTCTGTGTCATCGGATATGATGCCGTCGACAAATGGCATGTCTTTCTGTGTCACTGGTCATTGGTCCATTATATTTTCAAAAGCGATAGTATATGTCGATATTTCTTTTATGCTGTATTTATTGTTTCAATGCATAATACATCTTTCTCCGATAATTTGGTGGAATATATGCGCAGTGCTTCAGGCCGTGGCGTCATAGGCGGAGACTACGGAGGGGCTCGGGGGCTCGAGCCCCCCCCGAACTTTCCAGGGGGTGGCATAGCCCCCGCCGGAGCCCGGAGACGAGGACCGTTATGTGTAGTTCAGAAGTATAATCGTAACGGGCTGAACGATCTCAGAAAAGCGTTAATAATATTGATAAATGATGCGCCAATACACGATGATGAACTCACATGGGTAGGAAAGCATGCATTGCTTTCCTCCCCATGTGAGTTGCGCATAGGTCCGGCTGGCAACCACAGCTTGCGGCGAGGCCACACTCGTCGATCCACGTGCCTGGCGTGTGAACGAACGGAGATGAAAGAAGAAACACCTCCTTTCGTGACTGTACCACGGGAGTACAAAGGCCGATTGCACAGCCTCGACAGCGGATTTTTGGGCAGTTACGCCTTTTAAGGGGATAATGGTGACGCCAAGGGAGCCCTCTTGTTAAAGCGGTTCGCTGCAGCGGCGGCGGAAGTCCAATAATTGGCCTATACGAAAAAACAAACTCTCCAGCCACTTTTCTTAATCTAAATTTTTAATATTGAAATTAAAAACTGGCCCAACGTTTCGAGACCCATTCGGTCTCTTCACCACGTGGTGACTATCCTGCCGGCTCCGAAGCTAGCGACTTTTCTTTGTGATTGTCCCTCTCTCCACCGTCATTCCTCCCGCCTTTCTTGCTCCGGTGTTGTTTTCTCCATTGGTTCCGGAGATCATGTATATACACACTCGGCAGGGTCCCAGTTGAGCCGTTGATATGTCCAGGTGTTGGTTGGACGTGCCACGACTCTAAAGAACTGCCTTTTGGTGCGGTTACATGCGGTTACCTTCCGTGTCGAGGACTCGGGCGTCGTCGAAGCTGATATGATGGTCGTTCTTTTCGCTGTGTTCTGCGAGCGCGTTCCGCGTAGCGTTGAAGCTACGTACGTCATTTTGGTGTTGCCGTATCCTTGCCGGAAAGTTTTTTCACGGTCTCGCCGATGTAAGTGGCGTGACAATCGGCGCACGGAACCTCGTACACTAGCCCGGGGAAGCTTTCTTTTGGCAGCCGGTGTTTTGTAAATCATTTTTCAATTACATTGATACGTTATACGAGTACTTACACAAAAATTCTACATCTTGTTTTTTTTTTTTTATTTTGGAATAAGTAGCTAATGACCAACTTACCTCGGCTGCAAACCTCGAGGGCTCGAGCGCGCGATTGTTAATATTTTGTATACGGTTTCGTGGAGCCCAGACGCACTTTCCGGTTTCAAAGAGCGATGAATGAGGCGGCACCCAGGATGGTATTCATGTAAACATAGCTGACTACATGTGCACACAAAACCGCGTTCACATGAGCACCGCGTGGACAACTCTTTTGAGTGAAGGCTCCCTGCATGGGTGCCGCTGTAATCCCCTCTGGGAAGTTTCAAACATGCGTGATCCGTCAACAATGCGCTGCCGAGGCGAGGACGTCAGTTTGTACTCCGGTGCAATTCTGCCCCATCTTTCCGTCGGAAACGTCTGCTAGGATGAGCGCTCTCCCAAGAATCATGACAGCAACACAAACTCGTCACGCAGGTGGCGACTGGTTGTTTACATGAAACAGAAAAGCGCGATTCGCATGCAGTGGCGCGACACGCACGTTAAAATTGATATTAAATATGTTCTAAGCTATATCAGCCGTTAATATTTTGTAGATGATCCGTGTGTGTCGACGCAAATCTATCCCGCAAGTTATCTCGATCGCCTTAAATTTTGTGTCCGTATTGCTTTAACTGGTGTTTAATTCACTGGGTCATGATTGCGTGACGAGTAACAAATGTGAAGTGCAAATAATGACGTAAAGTTAAAAAATTATTTGCACGAAAGGGACTTGCTCTGACGTTTTTTCTTCTCTTGTACTTTCTGTGTCATTTGGAAATACATTGCTATATTTATTGTAAATGAATATTTCTTGGACAAAAAAATGTGAGATGTGAATTTACAGCGACGTTGATGCGTTCGCCCCGCCACGGTGGTCTAGTGGCTATGGTACTCGGCTGCTGATCCGAGGGTCGCGGGATCGAATCCCGGCCGCGGCGCCTGCATTTCGATGGAGGCGAAATGTTGAGGCCCGTGTGCTGTGCGATGTCAGTGCACGTTAAAGAACCCCAGGTGGTCGAAATTTCCGGAGACCTCCACTACGGCGTCTCTCATAATCAGAACTGGTTTTGGGACGTTAAACCCCACATAACAACAACAACGTTGATGCGTTCGCGGCCGGACTGGAAGAGCGACGCGCGCGCACTCGCGCGCGTCGCTCTTCCAGTCCGCCCGTGTGGCAGTTTGCCTGTTTTCATCATAAGCAAAAAAAAAGTAAAATTGCCTGAGCGCTCCGGCTTTTTGAAAAATATGGGAGAGGGTGAGGAGGAAAATTAGAGAAAGAAGGACGAGAAAGGGTAATTGGAGAATGAGGACAGAAGGCCGCAGCGAAGATCTCGGCGTCCCCTCCGGAAAATGAAAAAGTCTCCGCCTATGCGTGGCGTAATGCATGTACTACGTGACGGCGCGAAACTTCGTGCCCTTAAGTAGTGCTTCAAAGGGGCCCTTACACCAAATGCTACTCGTAGAGTTTTGCATTGAAACTGGTTCCTTCTATTGTGCTGAGATAAATGCACAAAGAATTTTCAAGATTGAAGTGGGCAACCACAAGTTATTCAACTTACAAATTCAAAATAAAAGCAGACGACAGATATTGAAATCTCCTAATGCTTTTCACTCACAAAGAGACGTGTTATACTTTCGTCTTGCGGTTCCGGAACAGTGCGGCCCATTTTGGCCTTCCTGCAACAAGCGGTCACTGCGCTTTTGGCGGCGTCGTTGCCATGGGCTACAGTACAACCTCGTGGGCCGCACAGCGCTTCTTGGTCAAGTTACTCACAAAAAATAAAGTTATGATGCACAAATCTGTGTCGTTGTCGTTTAGTATAGCTTTAGCAAAGATGAAACACATCTAAACTTGATTTCTTGTAGTAAGCACGTACATTGTAAGCACGTACAATACTTATTTTTATTCTCGACTGTTCCCGGGCAATAAGAACTAGCAGCATAACTAGCGTACCAACGTCGCATCCGTTCACAGAAACTGTTGATGTGCGACGCTTCAGTTGGCACGAAAGCCGATCAGAGGCACAAATTAAAATATAATGAATGCACTTTGATTTGGCCACATTCACTGGTGCTGCGGTCATCATTCAGTTCCACATCAAGCAAACGCACAATAAAAGCAACGAGCTTGATTTACGTTTCATGGCCCCTTTAATCCTTGTACTGTGTTCATTCTGACGAAGGCCGGCGCACCAGCCGAAATGTTAATCAACCAAGAATTTTGTGTGTCCTCTCTCTCTCTCTCTCTCTCTCTCTCTCTCTCTCTCTCTCTATATATATATATATATATATATATATATATATATATATATATATATATATATATATATATATATATATATATATATATATATATCAAAAAGGCGGTTCTTGGTCCGGGCAAATTATACAAAGTAGAAGGATACGTGCGTATGCAGCTTCATATATATACACACGCAGTGAAACGTCTATAAACGAAGTGCTCGGGATCTTGAAAACCCTTCGCTCAATTCGCTGTAACTCGATTCGCTGTAAGGGTGGCCTATAGCAACGCTCGCAGTGGGGCTGGGACGTTGAGAATCCTTCATTGCAGCGGGTAATTTCGCTGTAGAGGTCGAAGAGAGATCAGTGAAGCTCTAGACTTAAGGGTGGCTAGCCAAAGGGTGCTTAACTGGAATTAAATTCCTATCTGCTACCAGGCACCAGGAATGGGAAAGGGGAAATAAAGACTGAGACAAGACTGGAAGCGGTGACAAGAAAAAAGAAAGGAGGCGGAGGTGGGAGAGGGAAAGGAACGGGAGCATTACAGCCCTTAACATAGACCAGTGCCACGTAACAATTTCAACGAAGCCTTGACCGGCTTCCGCTTGTTTGTTCCGATAGCGGCACTTCATCGAGACTAGCGAACGCGTCCGTTAGTGACAACTAGTACCTACGCATTCTGTAGCGAGAACAGCAGCAATGAAGATGTTCTATAGTTTCCTTGATGCCGCAGTGAGCGCAAACAGCGCTATCATCCATGCGATTCGGAACTGAAACGATCCTGTGAAAGCGACAACAAGCCACAGCCGGCAGAGTACCGTTGTCTCGAGTCGAGCAAGTCCAAATGGAGGTCGAAGTCGAAAAGGCGGGGAGAGCTGTTGATTGTAGTGTTCGATGCCGGTGTTCCAATGTTTATCAACGGGCATGTGTAAAATTGGACGTTGATTAAGTGGACTGTTTGTATTTTCGGGCTTGTTTCAATTTGGTGCAACTGTTTGAATATTGATTTGTTTAGTTTTATTATTCGTAAATACGTATCAATATGGCCTATTTGCGCAGTTGTGTTGTGTTTCCTGGTTTGATTTGTGCAGAACTTGTAGGTGTATGTGTATGGCGACCTCTGATGCTTATTTTTTCATCACAGGAACCTGTATCGGTATTTCGGCTGGCGTTATGAATACACAAAAATGAAAAGCAACGTCCTCTATAGTACTGAGGAATTTTTGTAGGTTACCACGCTATCGACACGCACCGGCGAGAGCGCTGTTGAACCCCGGTTTCTCGAAAAGGATGGACTGGATAACTTGACTTTCGCGTTTTTCGCGTGTTTAAATGTTCTTTTATTGCGATTCGCGTAGGACATTTCCTCCCGGGAAGATGCGTTGTACAACTCGAAAAGCTCCGAAAAGACGCGGGTAATTCCTCCCCAAAACTACGCACTCTATATGCGGTGATGAACACAGCGGAGGGGAAAAAATCGTAATAGAACCCTCAATAATTCTGAAGGGACCAGCACGCCTCGATGTGCAACCTCCCTGGAGACCAACTTGTTTTCCATCTTTATACAGCTCCTGGCGGCCCGAAAAACACGCGCGGGGACGTGCCAAGAGAAGAATCTCGGCGAAGGCGCGTAGGAAAACAAGGGGAAAGCGGAGCAAAGAGTTCGGAGGGTGAAACGAAAATAAAACGACACCTTTCTTTTTAATGCTTTGCTTCGGCCCCTTTTGTGAAATGAGATAGTGGACGCACACGCTGGTGGGGGTGCACTCTAGAAAAAGAGACGCCTCGCGTTCCGGGACCCGCCAAGCGCGTTAGAAGAGCATCGCCGCCGTTTTCTAAGCATTTGTCCCGCTACGAGATTAGGCCGTTAACATTCCGACGCCGAGGCGTGAAGTGGATTGCTTCCCTCCTCTCTCCCTTCCTACGCGCTCCCGTGATCTCCGTCTTCTTTTACTTCGCGATTTTTCTCGGCTGACCCGCGGTTTTACTTCTGCCCGCGTCCTTCCCTCCTTACCCCCGGTGTTCCTCCCTTCTCCTAACTCGGTTGCCCGCTCCCCTCAATATATATAATGTTTTCCTTTGCGTTGATCTTTGTAGTGCACGTGTCGTTGCGCTCGCAGTTAGAGGTCGCCGTTAAGTAATTCCCTGGATACGTCCTCCACTTGGGGGTGGAGAAGAGTGACGGTGGGAAGGGAGGAGAGGGCGAGGTCTAGCCGAATGCCTGACCTCCGTTGCCAAAGAAAAGGTAAAAGGAGTCCACAAGAAAGCAACGGGGCGCGAGGAGAAGCTCGAGAAATAGGGAACTGGGGACCTGAATGGAAAGGGATCCCGCTAACGCAAGCGCGCATTCTCGCGAAGTGCCTTAGTTTGCCTCATTACCATGAAAGATCACAGGGGAAAGCGCAGAATGAAAAAGCCATTAAACCGTCACTGGCTTTCTTTTTTTCTTTTCACACGCTTTCTTTCTTCCCATTAGTTTGTTTCCTTCGGCTCCCCATTTCCTCTCGCTTCCGTTCCCTCTCCCAGTTGCTGTTTTTGCCGTTAGGTGGTGCTTTATGACTGCATTCGCACATCTATCTCCCTTTATACAGATGTATGTATGTATATATAAACGCCTCCTCGTTGTGCACTCCGTATAAAGTGTCGTCGCGGGGGCATTTAAATTGGAACCTGATTTTTAGGAAGGCGCTCTCTCCTGCACCTCTTTTCGGTCCGCCTCACCATTCCCGCCATTTTTGCTTTGCGCCACCTTTTACTAATGCGCACGTTTTTCGTGCGTGCACGCGCTAGTTTAAAAAGGAAATCTTCGCGATTCATACTTCCTAGTTTCTTATTTCTTTCATATATTTTTTTTTGTAAAAATGTCTTCTCACGACAGCAGGAACAAGTCTTAATGGCCGCCGAGCCTGCCATTTGAGACATTAAACTCGCGCGTTTGCCTCACACTTTTGTTTGCCGCAATCGCGAAGGTCCGTACATACTCATGCCCTTTTATTTCTTACCTACTTTTACCATTGTCAATTTGTTCTCTCTTCAGTGCAAACCAGTTCACGTTCCACGAAGCTGTAATAGAGAAGGCTCCAAGTGTATGCCTGTCTTTGTTTCTTTTGCACTCGTATATTTGCCACTTTTAGTTTTGTTTTCACGAGCACGTTAAACTAAGTTCGTTTCTGTGAATGTTCTCGCTTTCTCAGCCCTCCGACTTGAATTCACGGTGAAGTACCGCGTCAAATATGGCGCCTGGTTGCGAATCGAGAAATCTCATGAGGCTGAAAGTCCTTTACTGCGTTTCGAGCATTGTCGTTAGGCAAGCGAAATTGTCGGACGGCACTTTGTGTACTCCGCTTGGGCAAGTTTGCAGCAGCGAAACTCCTTTGTTTCGGTAGCGCCATTAACGCGAATATTCTAAGCGGAGCACACGTATCGGACACATCCCGCAATTAAAATGTCCCTTTTACAACGATGCCGACACGCGATGTTCTTAGTTTTTTTTCGTCCAGAGACTTGGATGACCGTCGTCGGCGCTGTTGTCTCGCGATTGTCTCGCACGTGCTCTTAAAGTACTCAACTTCATTGTCCTGGCAAGGCCCACATAGGGTGAAGACACCTTCCTCTGGCGCCTCCTGCTCCATGAATCGTGAGATGCAACTTAGAGAAGTATGCGATTATCTTATCGCATACGGTTCCTTATCGCAGCGGTTCTTATCGCAGCGGTTCCAAAGTGTATGAACAATAGGATTTATGCATATTTGGAGTCTTACATTTTAATCTGGAGTCATCTTCAGAGGAAACGCGATTATTATTATTATTATTATTATTATTATTATTATTATTATTATTATTATTATTATTATTATTATTATTATTATTGTTGTTGTTGTTGTTGTTGTTGTTGTTGTTGTTGTTGTTGTTGTTGTTGTTGTTGTTGTTGTTGAAAACAAAATTATATAGCAAGAAAACAGGCAACGGTATAAGCAATACAGAAAAAAGGCTGGCAACTTCACGTTCCTGCGCAGGATGAGCCTGCTGCTCACCCGAAGGACGCAGATTCGATCCCCGCCGCGGCCGTCGCATTTTATGGAGGCGAAAATGCTAGACACTCTTGCATTTTCCGTTACCGGTGCTCGTTAAAGAACGCCAGGTCGTCGAAATTCTGTCGCTCTCCACTACGGCGTGCCTCATAATCATATCGTGGGTTCAGTGCGTAAAGGCTCAGCAATTATTGTTGCTGTTATGACAAACGCCTGCCTACGCTTTAGGGAAAAATTACGAGATATAAGTTGAAGATTTATAAAGAAGGCAGTGAAGGCCAAAGAAGAGGCAGAAAGCATGCATATTACTCAGCAAGCAGTGCGGTTGTCTACTCTGCACGCTGAAAGAATGAGAAAAGGGAGTAAAAGATTAGAGAGATAGGGTGCGAAAGGAAAGAGGGATGGCAGCACTCAGTCATATGATGTCCATAGAGGCGAGCGGTCCGGAAGAAGCACGACAGTCTTTGCTGCCCTATTGGAAAAAAAGTAAGCCTGGGAAGTCGCCAACCATGCAGTGCGGGTCATGCCGTCCTATTCACTGTGTGCACATTGTGCTATCACAAGAACATGAGCGCTACATGAGATTGCAGCCAGGCTTCGCGACCAGCTCGGACCTCCAAATTACATTTTTCGTTCTCAAACAGCATGTGTTTCCATTCACAAAACATTTTTTTTTCCGAAAGTTCTCTTTACGATTGTACAGCTTTCCCTAGCTAATGTTACTTGCAGCGTCAGGAGTGACTGGATATTCTGTTACAAATAAGTATAGCGTACTTCATTGTGATTGCGGGTGCTTCTTAGAATGACCTCGTTTGCAGAAATTTGGTTTGTCTTTGTTGCGAATGTCATGTCAAGGACTCTTTCTTCGTTTGCATAAATGATACCGACCACTGTGCATTGAAGGGACAGTGGGACTTAAAATATACTCGACGGTTTTGCTGGGAGGCATACTGAACATACTATCCCCTTGAAGTGCGGTCCGCATTTGTGGACGCCCTTGTTTTTGTCAGTTATATTGGCTGTTGATCAAGGAAAAGCAAGACGCTTTCATCTTTGGAAGGAACTAACCTCCAGCATATTCAGTGTGCCTTCATGAAACTTCAATGGACTGTGCGTCGCTGCATGTAGATGGCCACTTTGTTGAGCGCACTGCCATACATATTCGATGAGTTGTTCGACGTGCCGAGCTCCTGTAGCTACGCCAGAAATAGAACTTTTTATTTTCTCGAAATGAACACAACCAGCAATAAACGGGGCATGTGCTTCGAGCCTGAGATTTTTTTTTTTTTTACGTAAAAATATTATACTGGTGTCGCACGTTGCGATCGCGATTAAGACAGGTCGAGTTCAGATTCCCGGGCCTCAATGAGCTCACTTCCGCATATTACGTAAACGACCCAACCATGACCAAGAAATCTTATCCGGATCAGGACCGATCACGATTAAAAATGACCGTGTGACACCGGCAAACGTAACTCACCTCAGAACAAGTGCACGTGTAATTATATGTATTCTAATTATGAGGAATCACTAAGAAAGGCGCGTATCAACATACTGCCACCTTTCCGCAACTAAATATCGAGTGCTTAAAAATAAAGTAGCGAATAATTCATACATTTAGACAGCCCGTCATGATTCGCGCCTCAAAGAGCTATACTCCATGTGAAGGCGATATGATAGTGATATACACAGGACACGATATCGTCATACAACATGCACAATACACACCGCGACAGGCAGCATGACCTAATTAGAGCAGCTCGTTCTTGTGTATATCACAGCTTTGTAATAATAATAATAATAATAATAAGAAGAAGAAGAAGAAGAAGAAGAAGAAGAAGAAGAAGAAGATCAGATGCCACGTCTGTGGAAATTGGTGTCATGCCAAGCAGTCAGCGAGGAAATTCCCTGTAACGGATTGTTTGGCCTCCGTCCGCCAAGTGCTACGAATAAAATTAGCTTCTTAGTGAAAGGTGCATGAGTAGATGAATGGTTAACATGGATTCACCAGGATGCTCGACAGCACCGTGGCGACCGAGTGGTAGCTCACGGTAGGACGTGGCATTGGCACTTGCGTTAGTGCACAGCACAGACATCTGTTTTGTCGAAGAGAAATGCGCGCAAAGGTGCGCTGATGCGCGTATTATGAGCGTATAGTTGAAGTATTCCTACTGAATCGGTCAGAGTTGGTCAGAATCATGTCTAGTGATAGTTAAACATGTGCATAATTTATTACATTGCTGAGATAGCGCTAAAGTACGTTAGAGGCGAGTTGAAGTTACACAAATACTTATCATGACAACTGTTGGTGCATTAGCTTTATTTAATAACCGTGCGGGAGGAGCCACCGTAGCGTAGTAGTAGTAGAGTGCTTGCTTTGCTCCTCGGAATTCTTGGTTCGATACCGGCTTGCCGCTTGGCAGATTGCTTTCGGAGATTACAGCACAGTTCGTGTGTGTCTAGTGTGTTTGTTATGTCTACATTTCAATCCCATGCTATGACAAGCGGTATGCCCCTGTTGTCCTTAAGCGTGTTCTAATTATATGTTGAATGTCTATTCTAGTTGCCCTGAGATTGGCATGGAGCTGTATAATATTCAAACACCTGTGGCGCATACCCAAATACCACGGGCCGAGCACTACGGGCATGAGCCACATGTGATTGCAGTATCGTTATTAGTGATGTACATGAGAAGTATATCATGTTAGTGACGTAAGGATGAATCACTCATGTTCCTCATACATTCGCACCCTACCATCCAAATTTTTGCGCATATTGGGGGAACGAGACTACCAGGAGAGCACCGAGACGTAGGCGGCTAGATAGATAGATAGATAGATAGATAGATAGATAGATAGATAGATAGATAGATAGATAGATAGATAGATAGATAGATAGATAGATAGATAGATAGATAGATAGATGCTCAAGTTCACCAAGTAATCTTTCGCATTTAGTACCAGTTACTGGTGATGTAGGACATACAATTAGAGAAGGTGGCCAGTGAAAGCTTTGTGAGCTTGTCTGTGAAGCGTGTCCAGTGCCGCCATTAAGAGCGTACTATGAAATCAATTACGCAATCGTGAGACTACGCAGCTTGCAAGCTTCTAGAATGCAAAACATAACTTGCTTTTCATATATGAGCAATCAATCCTTGCGCAGATATTGCCGCTCAGGTACCTGCCGCAAGGGGCCTCGCGAGACCAGCCCGTCAGCGCCGAGAGATACCTCGAATAGTACTTGGCAGGGGACACAACCAGCGTCTGCCGTGCCAAACTGAGCTTCCTGTCGAACGTGTCGTGGTTGTCGAGCGCCATAACCTTCCAATTCACGACGGGTTTCCTAACGCGGAAGATTTTTTTTTTTGCACCGATTCCAATCTATGCGTGAGATGCGTGCATTTTTTCTTGCTCTTGCATCGGCCACATTTCTTGCCATGAATTGTTGATATTCCCGACCAAGTTTCTCTCGTTGCCACTGTCAAAATCGCGGCCTTTAATTTAGATGTACTCTTTCCGAGTTCCATTCGTGTCCGTGGCTGCCGCACGCGGTCACTTGTCCATCTAGTCGAGTAGGACTGCACTTTCTTGACTCCTTCCCGACTTCAACGCAAGGGAAAAATATGGATTGCAGTCGCTATATGCAATATGCCAGGCTATATGCAATATTATGCGTGCGTTGCCGACCAGCCACACATTTGACGTGACTAATTTCTTTCTCTAACGCCATCATTTTCCAGCATAGTGCTCCTCACCACCCACTAGCACGCCATAGTCGTCACTCCTTGTGTCGTGTGGTTGACGACCTATTTCGATCATGTGCTAGTCATCACAACATCAACACTTCCCTTAATCTTCAGACATAGAGACTCACCAAAATGCCTCAAACATGTACTGACTGACATGTATTCCGTATATGTATCCGATGTCTACAACTATTCGGACATTTCTCGGCCATTCATCTTCGCCTAAAGCTCATCGCGTCATGAAACTGCCGGCTATTCACCCTTTTGTCTCCTCTTTGGTCGCGATCCCTTCCTTTCGACATTCGACATCCTATACTTCCTTAACAAGGATCATCAGTTGGGCGAGTTGGAACTACACTTTTTTTTATCGTTCAGCGTGGAAAACGAGAATACGCAAGAAGGGACACAAACCACAGTGCTGTACCTTGTGTCGCTGTGGTTTGTGTCCCTTCTTGCATGTTGTCCTCCTTTTTCGCGCTGACCTATACAAAAATGTTAGCCCCACTTCATACTGATCTGCCGTCCGCCACTTCCTACGTTCATGATGCCATCACCGCTGCGCTCACTCCACGTGCAGTTGCTCCAGGTCGGCTATCGATGTCGCAGGCCATACAGGAGTCCAGTTACGGTCACCGACACTGGGATGCTAATTTTCCTCCGCTTTTCTCGTCCTTTCCTGGCTCCCATTCGTCGTGCTGACCTTTGTGAAGAGTTTGTGTCGCTGGGGATCTGGCCCTACCACGTCCTGCGTGCGTCGGGTGACCATTGTCACCCATGGCAATTTAACACCCACCTCAGCGAATGGTACACCATATTTCCCTTATCAAGCCTTACAACTGCGATATATACTATTTTTACAACAGCAAGGACCGGCATGGTGTTTTACCACCCGGGTTAATGTCGATTTTTCTCCACCGCAGCGACTCTTAATTGAGCTGCCTTGAGAGCTTGAAAACATGTCCGCTCTATGTAGTATATCTGCAACTGGATGGACAAGTGTGCACCGTCTACCGCGTATTAGTACTCCTGATAAAAAATATGATTGTGCAAGCTGTCACGCTGTGCGAGTTTCGCAACGATTAAATGACTCAAGCCCGCCCTTGCACTACAAAGGCCTACGCCATGACTCCATTATCATTGTCTTCACCAGCACCGTCAGCAACATTGTCTTGTATCAGCGTGACATTACTGCATGTGTCACGCCCATGATTGCGTAATAAGTGGGCGCGCACGTTGATACAATTGGCTGTGGCACACATCTTGATTGGCAGACTAACCATAGCGTCCTTTGCGCACTGCTTTAAAGCTACCCATCCGTTACAGCCGGTGACTAGCTCAGTATTTGCAGTAAGCGCCCTCGAAGAGCGTACAGCGAGCTCTTAGAATGCTGCTCCTAAAACTTACACTCTGCCTGTGCACCGCGTTCTGCGCAGGATTGGAGTTCTTTATTTATTATTATTTTTTTTTTTTGCTCTAGTCAGGCGTGCATTAGCCGTCTTTTCTTTATTACTATTTTTCACTTTTTCCTGTACGCCGGTGCGACCGCGCTTATCTGCAACGCAGCTTCCAGAAGGTAGACCCGTGGCTTTCGCGAATTCTGACGAAATGCGTGTCCGCGGAGGCCGCGCAATTAGTGCCGAACGGCAGTAATTAGCCACCTGGCTTCACGGCTATGGCGGCGTGTATCTTTGTTGCAGAACGCATTGAAATCTCTTTCCCGTTGCGTGGCGTCGCGACAGAAACCTAGAATGACATCACAAAAACGACAGTGCAGAGGCCGTTTCCCGCAGGAAAAGGCAACACCAGCATACCAAGCGCCTCAAATGAGTCGCGAAACGTGGAAACAGCTTCCGCTCTCCTTGGGTCCTCCCTCCCGTTCGATGTTCTGGTCGGGGCGCGCGTGCCGCACAAGCCTCGAAGCCGCATTCCGTTTGCTGTCGAGCCTGCCCGCCGTTCGAATTTGTGTTCGCTTAACTCGTCTGAACAGCGCCACCACCGCTGGCCCTGTGCGAGGCGTCGTCGTCGGGGGTTGCACCAGCGACTCCGCGCGATTGAAATTTACGGCGCGCTCCTCCCATATTGTCGTCCGTCCGGTGCTCCCGCACGGCCGCCAGATAACTCGCCTTTCCCCCCGCCATATTATTTTTGCCGCCCGTTCTTCGCGAACGAACACATTTCCTAAATACCTTCGTCCGCTCTCCCCACTCGGAACTTCCTGCGTAAGTTTTCTTCATGTTCCTGTTTTTTTTTTTTTTTTTCGATTCACACGTGCTTATTCGCTGTCGTGTAAAGTTCAGCTTTGAGCGGCAGAAGTACACGTGCGGCGCTTCGTCACGCTGCGCCTATCGCCGTTTTTTTTTTTTTTTTAGATTTCAACCTAAAATATGGCAACCCCTGTGTGAGAGTGCTTAAATATGTAACCTAAATCTATTTATTTTAACTGTAACCGCTGAGGAGTTCATTGGAACTTGAATAGGCTATCTATAAACAACGTTTGAAGGGCAGGGAGCAACCGCGCAAGAGAAATGCCTTGTCGTTTATTTTGCTTTGGAGGATAAGCAAAGGGCGAAAAATGATGAGAAAAGAAATGAAAGGGCCGATTCTGCCCCGCCACGGTGGTCTAGTGGCTATGGCACTCAGTTGCTGATCCTATGGTCGCGGGATCCAATCCCGGCCGCGGCCGCCGCATTTCGATGGAGGCAAAACTTTAGAGGCCCATATACTGTGCGATGTCAATGCGAGTTAAAGAACTCCTGGTGGTTGAAAATTTTGGAGGTCCCCATTGCGGCGTCTGTCATAATCATATTGTGACTTTGAGATGTAAAACCCCAAAAATGAATCAATGGGTTTTCATGCAGTTTCGACGCTATAAAACGCATACGCAAGCGTGCATGAACACACACATAATACTGGCGCTCTTAGGGCATTTCCGGCTGCGAACGGTTGCGATCAGGGTCCAAGAATTCTTACTTGCGGAAGTGTATACGGTTGCTAATATTGTCGGCGGTAGTATTGAAGACTTTTCTTTGTGCGCTGAAGCGACGAGATTAGTAGAGAAGGTGCGCTATCGCGTCTTTCCACCCATAATGCTTTGTGCTGAAGTAGAATTGGTTGGCGCAAATACTCACAGGGACGAGGAACACAAGACGCGGATAAGCGCACTACAGTGTGCGAACTAGCCGGACAGCAGAGGTTACTATGCTTGATCCGCTGGACTTCTGGCCGCTTAGACCAAGTATACGAGGCATTAGTAAATGCCGTACTGCAAGACTTCGACGACAAATAAGATTTGCCTCTCGTCGTGGTAAGCTGTGCTAAATGTCAGATCGTGAAATTCGTATCTGGGCAAAAAGAAAAGTTTAAAAAAAATAACATAGTTTGTGAATTCGGCCGTATAACGGGCAAACATGCGTTGCTTTTGCGCCGTAACAGTTCCTGACATCGGAATATAGCAACGCAACCGATGCTGTAGCATGCGTGGCACAGTATTTGTCTGCTCGGGAGACCTCCGAAAAGGCTGCTTAAAAGCGTCCTGAACAGCCCCGCGGGCTTGGTGAAAAACCACATTCTACGTCTACCGCGTGCTCTAATGAACACCTCAGACAAATTCTGTATAGTCATCTGCGACACATAGTGTTCACAAGCTGAGCACAAAGTTTCCACTTACTCAGGAGCCTAGCTCTTTTCAAAGAGTGGCCTCTCCTCACTCTCTTTTAGCTGCTCTAACGCTTCGTCAGAGCAGATCGCCGCTATTGGCCGATGGCAGACATAAATTAACCCACTCGCCTGCGCACACCATGCCCGTGTGAGGGCTCTTCACAGCGTGCGTTTTTCAACCGAAAGCGCACGCGCACCGCGCACTCGCTTTTCTTTGCCGATTGTCGCTTCTCTTTTAATTGTGAACGCCTAGGTAAAATAGTTGCTGGAAATATTGTTGTTATGTGAGGTTTAGCGTCCCAAACCCAGCTCTGATTATGAGAGACGCCTTAGTGGAGGTCTCCGGAAATTTCGACCCCCTGGGGTTCTTTAACGTGCTCTGACATCGCACAGCACACGGGCCTCAACATTTCGCCTCCATCGAAATGCAGCCGCCGCATTGCTGGAAATATTGAAACGGGCACAGGGATACTCTTGTAATGGTAGTGTATTTCCCAACGGGGAGATTAGCCGGTGCAGCCCCAAAGGCAGACCGTCAGCCTGTGCCCCACTGCTGCACCTCCTTTGTTCCCCTCGAGATCGTGGTCTTCGTCGCTGTTCTTGCGCCGTGACAATATGTAAAGAGTGCCATTGAAGGTATCCTCAAATTACCTCGGCGTCGACACGAACAGTGCACTGCAAAATTCACCATAAACACCGTTTCCCAAGGAGCCCTCAAATGCACGCGAGCAGCCTGTAATACATTATTAATGATTACCATAGTTAATTCATCATTGATGAATGATTGTAGGTGGCTTTATACCCTACGGGACTCAAATGCGCGACCTTCTAGAATTCGAACTCAAGACCGTGACAGGAATCTAACCTGAAATCTTTCTTGGATACGGTGGGTTAAGAAAATAGGACGAATTAAGATACATATGCGTGGATTTCGGCGGACTGGAGCTGTCAAGGCGGATTAGGTTGGATTAAGGCATATAAGGTGCATAAAGGTAGACTACGGCATATTGAAGTTGACTAGGGTAGATTAAGGCAGATTATGGTGGATTAAGGATTACGGCGCATTAGGGTTGACTAGGGCGGATTACTGTGAGTGAAGGTGGGTAAAGGCTGGTTGAGTAATGTTCGAGTGAATTAGGATGGATTAGGCCAGATTAAGATAGACTAAGGTATATACAGGCGGGTAATGGCAAGTCAGCTTGGTGGTGGATCAATACGGACAAAGGCGGACTAAGGTGTAATAATATGGATTAAGACAGATTAGGGCGCATTAAGAAAGATTTGGGCTAATTAAGAAGGATTATGATGGATTATGGAGGATTATCGCGCTTTAAGCGGAATTGAGGTGGATTAGAGCACGTTAGTATGGTTTAGTGGATTAACGCATTCTAGCTGAGGCATATTAGGGTGGATTATGGCGCATTACAGCACATGAGAGGGGATTAAGGTGGATAAGGACAGACTAAAGTTGATTAGGGAAAAAAATGACAAAGCTTGTACTAAGTAGCGCTTGGTTTAATAGAGCAAACCTAGACGAACGAGAGCACCCAGCGCCGCGCACCAGCTGATTTGATTGATTGATTTGTGGGGTTTAACGTCCCAAAACCAGCTATGAATATGAGAGACGCCGTAGTGGAGGGCTCCGGCAATTTCGACCACCTGGGGTTCTTTAACGTGCTCTGATATCGCACAGCACACGGGCCTCAACATTTCGCCGCCATCGAAATGCAGCCGCCGCGTCCGGGATTCGATCCCGCGACCCTTGGATCTGCAGCCGAGTACCATAGCCACTAGACCACCGTGGCGGGGCCGCACCAGCTGATATGCAGCTTACGCCTTGTCTATCACATGGCTTGAGCAATCTATTTTGTCCTTAGCTCAATTACACATAGCTGAAATAGTCTTATCCTAACTGCGCTTGTCAGCGCAACCTATGACTGACTCCTCTTGCTCTGTGGATGTCATCACCTGTACTTCTTCCTCATCTGTCCATATCACTTGGACGGTTCGATCATCGTCGTTGCGGCTCGTGATAGACCAGAATAAACGGCCCTTTATAAGTGTTGAATGGTGCTTTTCTATCCTCAAGACCGCTCGGCCTTTTCACTAGAACTTAATTAGGCTTGTCAAGTTATTCATGCTTGGTCTAATTAGGCTTAGCTTCATTACACTGGACGTAATTAATGTGATCGTATTCAGGTATGACTTCATTAGTCCTAGCCTTATTTACATGCATTAATTAGTAGTAGCCTAATTAGTCATCTCTTCATTAGTCTTACCTACCTTAATTACACTTGGATTGATTAGGCTTAGCCTAGTTAGGCTTGACTTACTTAGTTTTGACTTCATTAGAATTAGCTCATTTAGTCTGGACGTACTTACTCGTGACTGTATTAGGATTTCCTTAATTAGTCTTATATAGGTACGACTTAATTACACAGCTTAATTATGCTTGACTCAACTAGTCTTAGCAAGCTCAAGTTGGCTTTACTAGCTTGGCATGGTTATACTAGCATTACATAGTCTAGCGGGGTTTTCTGCTGCTTCCTCACGGTTCCACCTTAACCAGTTTTGCTGTTGAATTGAACTAGTGCCGATTAAGCTTTAATTACACTTTGAACCCACATTATCCATCCGCCTTGCTGGAGCTGAATCCGCCTTGCTCCATAATTATAACCATTAATCCACCTCAATCAACTTTATATTTACTATAATCTTTCTTAATCCACCTTAATCTCTTTAAGTATACTTTGATCCATCTTAATTCTTCTGTTTTGATCTTATTCTGTCTTGATTAAACATAATCTACCCTAATGGACCTTAATATACCTTAATTCATCTCAAGTAGCCTTCAACCTTCCTAAGCCTCCCTGCTGTGACCTAATCATCATAGTCTACCTTAATCAATCTTATTCTCCCTTATTGTGTGTCAATCTACCTTTAATACGCCTTAATCCAATATAATCCGCTTGAATCGATCTTTATGCATGTTTATCAGCGTTACCCGTCTTAATCTGTCTTAATCCATCTTAATTAATCCAGGAAATACCTAGGAGTACTGGTACGTCGCATATTCGAGCCCAACAAGATGATTAAACCGTTTACAATCACTAATGAACCATTTTTGGATTACGCGAGAAAACATAGATTAGCTTTGGTAATTGCGCAGTGTATCCTGCCTCTGCCGTATGCGAAACATCGACGGCAAGCAGCGCATTGACGATGTTAGTGCGCACGCCTCCGAGTGCAAACGCGTGTGATGAACGGAAAAAAAGCTTCCGAGAACAGAAGAAATACAGTGGTATCGAGGGCACGCGACCGAGCTCAGGCGCGCAACGCGGCCACCACGTTACGTGCTCTACCCCGCGGAATTGAGAAAGAACAGGAAAGGGAGGTTTTCCGGTCGAAATATTTTCGCTCCTAGGAAATCTGTTGGAAAAGTTGTTTCGGCTATGAATTTCTCAGAGGCTTTCAATACACACACAGCAATTTTTTAAAACCAAGTGCAAGGGGAGGCTCACGACCCCTTTAAGCGCAATTCGTTCTGCCATTTGAAATCGCGACACATTCCAGAGAATTTTGAATGCCCATGAACTTTCCGCTCTTACTATTTTTCTCGCACCTCTTCGTCGCTCACCAAGGCTCATGCCCATTTCGCATTTTCGTTTCACGTTTTGGCACGATGTCTTGCACACCTGCTCAGAAGTAGTAATACCTGTAGAGTGTTCACGTAATGATACGTACACAATCAAGGAGAGTAGGCTTACTCTGAATTTATTACTTTGTAATGACAACCCTCATGTGGCAATTCTGTCAGTTTGTCATTGCTTTCCTGAGTGCTCGCGCGTCGAAGAAAAAGATGTGGTTCATCCCTCTTTCAAGGAATCGGAATAACACGAAAATGAAACCTGTCTTCGCGAAGCTGTGGAGCACATAAGCGGCAATCTCGTGAAGCGAGGGACGGGAAATGGGTTATTTACTCCGGACATCTGAACCCGCTACGTGTAGATATCAGCGACACTTCGACACTGCACGGTAATCCTCGACAGTTGCACACAAGCGAAAGTTCTCTAACGACGTACATTTCTTCGGAGACACGGCACTGCATGCGCCAAAGCCCTGCGCAAACCTACTAAACCAGGAGCATCCGCAAACGGGGAAACCTTGCAAGCGAAACCGAACTGCTTGTCAGCAGATCGTTTTGTGAACGCACAGTTCGCAGCAGCGAAACGCGCATCATTTGCTTGTCGACAGCAGTCTGTGCGTTCATGGAACATAGCGCATCGCAACACAAAAACTTGCTACCATATGTGCCACAGAATACAAATTATGTAGCGGCCGTGGTTGTAGTAGATTGCCCAAGCAAAGCGCCTGCAGGATTTCGGAACGTACGCTGAGACAGGGATTCTGAGACCAACGAAGCGCTCACTGCCCGCGCGCATTTGCCCTACAATTTACGTCTTCGCTCTATCGTTCTTAAATGGTGGTACAACCGCTGAGAACTAAGAGTGCCGTGAAAGAGAGGCGATGTCAATTTAATAGTAATTTTGCTTGCTAAACACCTTTGATTTAACCGGACGTCAATTAGATGCAAATTGTAAAGCAGTGTAGTAACAATTAATCCCTGTCCCCCCATACCTTGATGTGTCGGTTGTGTGATAGGGATTGATTGATTGATTTGTGGGGTTTAACGTCCCAAAACCAGTTCTGATTATGAGAGACGCCGTAGTGGAGGGCTCCGGAAATTTCGACCACCTGGGGTTCTTTAGCGTGCACTGACATCGCACTGCACACGGGCCTCAACATTTCGCCTCCATCGAAATGCAGCCGCCGCGGCCGGGATTTGATCCCGCGACCCTCGGATCAGCAGCCGAGTACCTTAGCCACTGGACCACCGTGGCGGGGCTGTGTGATAGGGAGAGCTTCCATCTCTTATCGTCGCATCTCGGGTGGTTGTGAGTTCGTATCCTAGCGTGTGGTAATTTTTTATTGTCAAATGTCTGTTCCTTTTTTCAGACATTCATTTCCGTGACTTTTGGTGGACCAAAGCATAAAGCACTTTACATTTAAAACAAGGTAATTTCTCAGCGTTCGTTTAAACCTTCGGGGAAGTATGACAACGAAATTCTTCGATTGTTGAACACTCCCGTCCTGACGCATGACACCGAGGAGCGTGGAAAAGCAAATGAAAAGAAAGGGAGTGTTGTTGACGTGTTACAGAATATCTGACTGTGGCATTACGACTGAAACTGTGGGCTTTGCTCACAATTCTGGTCCTGATAGCGAACAAATAACATTTGCTACATCCTGTAGTACCATCATTAAGAATCCGTTGCGATTTCATCTTCCGTCCTGCACTCCGCCTCCCGCCTATACCCCCCCCCCCCCCTCCTTCCGCTACCGAGAGGCGCATGCTTCCAAAGTAATTTCTATTTCCATTCTTTTACCTTTGCTCAATCTAAATTCGTTGCGATTGTCTCGCCTTATGACGTGTTTGCTTATAATTTTTTTAACAGAACGGCGCCGACGCTCATCGTTTGCAGTTCAGCTCACAAAAAAAAAAAAAAAAAAAAAACAAGAGCGCACGAGAACGCGTTGGAGCGTTTGACACTGGCGAAGGAATAAGCAGCCATTATAGTCAAACTTCCAGAAAGACGAAGTAAAACGGGCGAAGGATGTCGAAGGCCGTAAACGCTAAAAGAGGAACAAAGGTGGTCCTGTCTGGGCCGCGTGCTTTTCTCGTCTTGGTTTCTCATTGGTCATATCTTTTTCTGTCCTTTTTCCCCCCTTTTTTTCAGCAAAGCGCGTACCCCTTCTCGATTTCTCGTCTCCAAGGCTCGGTCGGCTCGTTTTTGAACGCCCCAGCATGTGAGGTGGCGCATCTGCCATCCATCAGCGATGGACGTGCTCGGACGGGCGTGTAAACGAATAATGTCTGGCATCTTCGACCTGCTGCCGTACGTCTGGCGTGAACCCTAGCATGTAACGCCTCAGGAGGTTTGAGAGCACCGCATCGGAGCACACGGGTTCGGCAACAATTCTTTAACACCGCGTTCGGCTGTAAGCAAAGGACCAATCCTTCGCTTACCGCTTTTCCGCCCATCTCATCCTTCGCGGAGCGCATCCGTTTACGTCTGCCGCTCTATCCCCTTGTTCCCAGTCTTTTTAACCACTTCTTCGAAAAGAACTGTTGCACGGGTATTTATATTTATTTTCTTTGTGCAATGGTGACCCAGAAGGATACCCGAAACATTCTGGTGTATATTTTTGTATAATACGTCAGCGTTCTCTTCGAGGAAGTGAAGTATCGGTTATACGCGGACGAGAATATAGCACTATACTAGAGCGACAGGAAGGGCACACCATTTCATTTCAAGGCCTTGGCACATAATAAGGTGTTTCGCCAAGTAGTATGGTTCTTTTCCCCACTTATACAGGATCATTGAGTCTGATGCAACATTTTTACATCGACGCGTGAAGTCGTTGCTGTCACACCACCTTGATGAAGGTACGTGGGAAAGAAAAATTTAATTTTTGACCCACTCTGACAACGTCATGGCGCAACTGTCACAAGATGATGAAAGCAGTGCTGAGAGCGCGCCACGCTCTGGGACTGCATCATCGTTGTGCGTATTGTCCCATGCGCATCAGCACGTAGTTTCTTCCCCGTCACTTCCTTGATGGAGGCGCTGGGCAGAGTGACTACAACGCCAGGATCGTACTTCGCAGCGGGCGACACCTTCTTGCCACCTAGATGACCAACCAGCGATCTAAACGGGGAATCTGGGAGGCCATATTATAATGGCTCACGAAGCGCCCCTCATTGTGGGATTTTTCAACATGGAGCATTCGTAACCAAAAACACGATAATGAAAAAAAAAAGCACGTGAGGCGAACGAATGGTTCGTTTTTTGAAGCGAAACGTCACCAGCCACACGTGCTGGTACCCGGCAGTGGATGGATAGTAATCATACTGGGGGAGGGGGTTTGCGTGCCATAACCATAATTTGATTACGAAGCACGCCTTAGTAAGCGACTCCGGATTAATTATCACCGCCTGCCGTGCTTTCACGTGCACCTGAATCTAATAACGTGGGCGGGTTCTCCCTCCTTCTCTCTCTGTCTCTCTTTGCATTTTGCCCCCCTAAAATGTGGCCGCCGCCATGGTGGGGCATCGAATCCGCCTTCTGGGGCTTAGCAGTCTATAACGCCTTAGCTGCTAAGCTGGACGCATTTGTGCGGAACTTGCACTTATATGTGAACTACAGGCAACCCCGCACTTCTTTCAGGAGGGCACATTGCTGTGAAGCTTTAATGTCACGATCAGGTTGAAACCAATATTGTCTCCTGTGGGGCTAGTTGCGGTATACAAACAAGAAATGCACCAGACTTTCGTGGTGCTATACCTGCGCATTAATAGTCTGTCTGTCTGTCTTGCTTAATTTGTGAGGTGTCCTACAGAAGG
Organism: Hyalomma asiaticum; assembly: GCA_013339685.2. Taxonomy (NCBI): domain Eukaryota; kingdom Metazoa; phylum Arthropoda; class Arachnida; order Ixodida; family Ixodidae; genus Hyalomma; species Hyalomma asiaticum. Next base: position 259,409,821 of record CM023481.1, read on the forward strand.
GCTGATATATATATATATATATATATATATATATATATATATATATATTATATATAGTTCAGAAAGAAGATATCCGTGAGCCCGAATAAATATTTTCAAAAGAAGAGATTCACACGATTAACAAAAAGAATATAAGTTTACTGACGTTGCGGCCGGTGGACCGGCCTGATGAAGGCCGGTCCACCGGCCGCAACGTCAGTAAACTTATATTCTTTTTGTTAATCGTGTGAATCTCTTCTTTTGAATATATATATATATATAACCGTCAGCCATTTGTCGATTTTAACAGTGCAAAAGCATTCCTTGTCCGCCGTACATTCTTTATGAAAAAGGCTCCTCAGTCACTTGCCGATTTGAACGCCACACTATGCCCGCCTCTACGAACGGTCCGGTGGTTTCGTATTCCCGCCGTTAGTGCGTCAATGCTTTCTTCTTCTGCTGCTGCTACTGCTGCTGCTCTTGCTGCTGTCTTTTTCTCTCTTCATTTTTGCCGTCTGATCCTGCTTACACGTCCTCATCGTGAAAGCACAGACGAGAGCATCGCTCTTCACGTCGGCAGGAATGGCGCCGAAACAAATCGACGGCAATACGCGCGATAGTCGCAATTTTTCACTGCTAGAAACGAGCTCGACGTGTGCAAACCCGTACGCGTTCGACACATCAAATGTGTCCTTCACAACCGCAAACGGTCGTGACGACGTGCGGACGAGCCGTGCGCTGTCCGGGGCGGCATTTTGAAAAACGGCCGCACTTCGCCGGTGGACGAACACCAGCCGGGGCCGATGGACGGCAGCAGACGAGCGGCTCGTCGCCTCGGCTCGGCTCGGGCGCAGGCGAAGCTTGTGCCCCTACTGCGCAGGCTGGGTTTCATGCCGGTTCCGCCAGACGGCCCACTCAGGTGAGAGGAGAAATATTCCGCCAGAGCAAGTGGAACAAATTTACGCTCTCCCTGAGTTATGGCACCCGGGGTTGCGGGGCCCGACGTCCATATCTATATCAATGGCCTCCGAAGGAAATGGATCCCTGTTGCGCTTCGTCGAGTTTGCGATTCGCGCCATCCTTCCTCGGATCGGTTTCGGCCTTGCGCGCCGCCGACGCCGTATGGCGGCCCCCGTAAGGGCCCGAATGTCGGGACCCCCTGTGCTCGTATTTGGCAAGACGACTTTTGCTCTAGAGCCGCGCGAGCCACGGGTATACGTGTAGAAGCTGTTGACGGGCTGCCGCCAATCTGAGACGGTGATAAATTGGGAAACACCTAGGCCGGCAGCACTAGCGCCGAATGAATCCACTCCCGCGTCCATCCGCTGCAGACACTCATCGGAGGTAGCTGTGCTTGCCTTGCCTTGCAGACCGTCTGTGTTTGGAATGGCTCAAAGGCTCTCGCACAGCCGACAGCTACTCTTCTGACTTACTCTTTGTTCGCATTTATTTCTGTTTTGGCTCAAATGTGACTGTTAGCGGTAATTCGGGACTTGTTTGCTCCTTAAGGCGACTATAGTGCGCAGGAGGTACAGCCGGACATGGTATGAAAAAGAGAAATATATAACAAAAGAAACACAGGCCTTCCGTCTTGCGTAGAATAACACTAGTTCTTCTTGTATCTAATTTCGCTTTCCCCGTCTTCAAGACATCGAGGTTCATAAAGGGTTGCAGAAATTAGCCCGTTTTCCTCTTTACAATCTCTGCATTTTGCGTCTGCATTCTATCTGGTGTTAAAAAAAAGGAGGACTTCGTCCAGCAACATACGCGGCTTACTAAAATTTACTAAATTTGACTATGTCAACAATATTGACAAAACTGCAATGATTACAGCTGAGCTGTTTCATTTAAACCGAGAGTTGAAAGAGTGGTGATTTTGTATAGTATCTGTACTTCCGACTGCTGTCACTTTACTCTAAATACAACACTGTCTGCCCGCTTGTCACTTAATCGAAAAGAATGGATGAAATGGGTGGCCGACTGCTGTTCGTTACGTTTGTGGTACGGAATGTAATGCAACACTTTATCTCGATGAGTCGCACTTAAGCGAGAATAAAAAATAACGACCTTTCATAGCCTGCAGAGCAAACGTCGCGTTTCATCCTTTCAAAGGGCCTTCATCTACCACTAACGCTTGTCGAGAAAACACATTCTATGTACAGCAAACGCTGCAGTGAACAGCTCCACAAAAAGTTTTAGTCATGTGCGCCACGCAGAGCTTACAAGCGGAACAGAGTTCTGTCGCTTTTACAAGAGACCTACCTTGAAACAAAGGCTTGTCCTCACTCTCGTCAAAGCTGCTATGTTTTTCTCATTTAGCGGGTTGTCTCATTTAGAGAGCTGGCATAAATCGAAAGCGGCGCTTGGATCATGTGTGCTTAATTCGCACTGTCGTCACTCTGTATAATAATACTTTCTGAAGTTTAACGCGCATGACCCTCCATATGATTTGATTACGCGGCACGCCGTAGCGGAGGGATAAGGAGATTTCGACCACCTTAGGTTGTTCAACGTGCACTGACATAATTGATTTACGTCCGGGGTTTTACGTCCCAAAACCACGACATGATTATGAGAGATGCCGCGATGGAGGGCTCAGGAAATTTCGGCCAACTCGGGTTCTTTAACGTGCGCTGACATCGCGCAGCACACTGACCTCTTGCATTTTGCCTCGACCGAAATGTGACCGCCGCGGCCGGGATCGAACCCACGTACTTCGGGTCAGAAGCCTAGCACCGTACCCCTAAGCCGGCGGCGCGGCTCGGTGTAGAGAATCCTCTTAACGGAGCACGTAACGCGTCATCAGTAGCGCCGCATTACTTTTGTTTACGCGTTTTCATTCGTCTTATACCAAGTTCCTCTGCCAAGTACGTTATTCCGTATAATGAACTTGGCCCTGGAATTCGTCAAAGCCGGTTCGGCTATAAAAATACGACAATGTTTTTTTTTTTTTTTCCAATGTCGGATTTGTCGCGAAATCAAAACGACACTGGAGTTGTGAGCTGTTTTAAAAAAAAGTAACTTACATTTACTACACCATCGTTGTATAGTGTGCTTTGTGCCGGTACACCATTCGTACTATATGTAGAGACTATGCAATTTTTCTGCCTATATAATATTGGTTGCTTTCTCACTGGACTTCCCTGAGTGCTTAGTCGTGGTTGTGCTGGCTTCTTTCGCTCTTCGACTGCTGGCGCTGCACGTGATGCATCGTGCGCTTGAAGTATTTGTGTTCGGTTCGTCAAAAAAAAAAAAAAGGATAAGAGGCCTTGTTGTTAGTAGCACATGTGTGTGTGCGACATGCCTAGTTACCACGGCTTGATAACCCTCGAACCCCTTAACAATATGACTTACCGACAAGCTCCCCGTGTACTGTACGATGTCAGTGCACGTTAAAGAACCCCAGGTGGTCGAAATTTCCGGAGACCTCCACTGCGGCGTCTCTCATAATCAATGGTGGTTTCGGGACGTAAAACCCCAGAAATCAATCAACCGACAAGCTCAAGTTGCTACCCTCGCACAAATTAAACAGAACGCAAAGTCTATAAATGTAAAACAGCTACAGAAACGAATGTTTTTTATCTTTCTTTCTTACACTGAATGGATTAAAGTAGTACTGGATTTTATTGCGCTTCTTTCTCCCTACAAAAGAGCATCAGCAAGCAGAATTCTTCCTTGCAGTTTATCAGCGCTTGTATTGAACGTTTATTAGCACTTATATTGAATGCCGATCAACTGGTCGTCAGACATCAAAGCGTCGCCATCAGTTTAGCGTTGCTTTGCGAGCTCGGATGGAAACAGCGAGGACTTTTCTGTGTATGATGTCTCAAAAAGAACGAAACAGAGAAGCGGAAAACCGCAACTGCGCGAAAACCGATCAATTCACTATGAAATATCGAGACATAACATGTACCTACACACGTACTAGCCAGGAAACTAATATAACTTCCGCTTCCGGAATTTCCAAAGGCGTTTCAGCTGTCCCCGACAGGCTAGTTTCATTCAGCACATTGAGAAAGAGAAACGAGTTAAAATAAAATGAATATTTGAGCGTGAGAGAAGCCAAAGCACGTTGAAATAAAATAAATATTTAATGGTGACTCGAATGGCATCAGGTGCCGACGACGTCTGGTCGATGGATTGTGCTTGGACGCCTAAACTTTCTAAAGCTGAAGAAACTTTTCGCAAAGAGTGATCGCCACACTTCCTGTGGTTAAACAGGAATGTTCTTACGCCGTCACCATGGTGCTTCTTTTTGCTTTTTTTTTTCCTCGGAGTGAGTACAGCCGGGTAAATGTCACGATTTTGTTGCAGTTTCCTTCTCTATTTTTCGTGCTAGTCGCGAAATGTCCGTTGTCACAAGTAATGGGCCTTTCATTTTCTTAAGGCCGCATATAGGGGAGAGGGCACTGAATGTTAAAGCCGGCGATGTCAGTGCGCAGCTCGTTGATGGCGAATTATAAAAGTGCGACATATTTTTTACAACGTGTAGCTGTATTTGCTCGTTTTCACTTGGACTGTTATTGCGTTGTCTTTTTTTGTGTTGTTGTTAGCCCAACCATTTGAACATTTAAAAGACAAATGCGATCCAACTTCCCAAGTCCGAAGATGTTTCCTTACTACGGAATAATGTTGACCCAAAATTAAAAGAGAGAGCTCTGGATTCTATGCAAACATTATCGATATAGAAGGTACCTTGGCTAGATGCATAGTAACCACTTACTGGACGGTCCGGTGTTTACTCAAACTGCCGCAGACAGCGCTTTTGCTTTGTTGCGTCCACTGCAACGGACAAACGTGCACTCTTTGGGCAGTAAACAAATTGCGCAGTGCACTTGTGCTGCCTCCTTTATTCCTGTTTGCCAAGCCGCGGTCGAAGATCCCGCAATTCTTTGTTACGGCATGCCTAGGCCCGTTTCCACAATGTTCAAGGTGAATGATGCAAGTGAAACTGGGCGCACAAGACGTTTAGACGTTTCTTGAAGTGCGCGTGCCCAGAAAAATCTAAAGCGCAGCGACCGGCTTTAGTGTTGAAACTTGGATTAGTACGTATTTACTTAAAATGAAACGAAAATAAAATCACAGCCTCATGCTATATTTCTGCGACCATAATGCACTCGCATTACGAGTGTGACACCCTGTCACATAATAAGCCCGATGCGGAAACCTACCAAGAGTTGTGCTATCGTTATAAGCAAGCTTTAGCTATGCAATTAGAGAAATGGAGCTGGCGACCGGCCATATAGACCGTTTGCAGAAGGGGAGAGCGGACGGGGCCATGTTTGACCACGTGACCGAGCAGACATGAATGGCCTTGAGAGCGAAGCGGCCGCGGTGGCCGTCGTGCCCGATGCACAGGCGGCGGCGCAGCAAGCAAGCGCTGCTGTTTTGTGTACATCGATGAATAGAAGCTAGATGGACGAGATAAATCTCTGGTCCATGGCTGGACAAACAGGCAATTGAGACATTGTTTGCCATTTTAACGTTGTATGCGCTCGCGCTACGTTGCTCTGGCACTCAGTCATTGTGCATGCGCGTCTTTTTTTTTAACACGAACATGTTTTATGTCGGGGTCCACCAAGAAATCACTGACGTACTTCCGTCACTGGAGTAGATGTGTGAGAAAATGAACCCACATTTACAATGAAAAAGGATCATCCCCTCGGACTTGAACACAAAGTCACCCGAAATGCGATGATAGGAGCTGGAAGCTCTACCGATCGCACCACCATCACATTCGAGGTACAAGGAACAATGGGTCTTATATCTTCCCCACACCGCTTTACAGTTTGCATCTCGCCCCGCTACGGTGGTCTAGTGGCTACGGTACTCGGCTGCTGATCCGAGGGTCGCGGGATCGAATCCCGGCTGCGGCGGCTGCATTTCGATGGAGGCGAAATGTTGAGGCCCGTGTGCTGTGCGTTGTTAGTGCACGTCAAGGAACCCCAGGTGGTCGAAATTTCCGGAGCCCTCCACTACGGCGTCTCTTAATCAGAGCTGGTTTTGGGACGTGAAACCTTACAAAACAACAACAAGTTTGCATCTAACTAGTGTCCGGTTAAAGAAAACGTGTTTATCAACTGAAATTAGTCTTAAATTAACATCTCTCCCCTTCAATGCACTCTTAGTTCCCAACAGTGGTACCGCCATCTAGAAACAATGGATCGAAGCAGATCGTCGCGCCAATGCGCGCCGGCACGGAGCGCTTCCGTAGTGTGAGCGTCCCGATCGCATCGGTGGTTAGCGACGCGGCGGCTGGCGCGTTGCTTTGGCAAGGTAGTACAACCACGGCAGCTATAAAATTTGCCCTCTGTGGTCAGTTGCGTTCCAACACGCTCTGCTTTAAGAATGCAAAAAACGCCGTCGACAAGCAAATGATGCACCTTTAGCTGAAGCGGACTGCGTGACCACAAAAGTACAGTTTTAGCTGACCGACTCTACGGCCCGCTCCCGCTCCGGTCAGACGCTCCACCTTAGCGGAGCGACAACGTGCGGGACACGTTTTAGGCGAACGTTTCTCCGGTCCAGTTATGCAGAGAGCAACTCTTTGGGCTGCCGCGCCCTCTGGGGATGAAACACGAGACTACGTTTTGGTTCAAAATAAACAATGGCACTTGTTTTGCGAGAATACAAGGAATCCCATTTTAAAACTATGTTAATTATTTATTCTCACTTCGACCACATCTGACACGCCTCAAGGCTAGTATTAATTCTTTTCTGGCCCGAGCACTTTCTCATCCATGCAGCGTCGCCACAAGCCGTTTGCAACAACGCCGACAACTGCTTAATACCGGGATCACATGGGCATTCTTAACTGCGATCAGCGTCCATCCGTATTGGATTGCTCGCGATTCAAATGGTCGTTGCTACCTGACCTAACTATTCCGTATCACGTTTCACGTTGACGTCAGCCAAATCGCGGTACGGGAGCCTGATCGCAGGTCACAGATCGCGTTCATTTTGATCTAGATCGTGTCCGATCGCGAATATGGCCATGTAATTAAGCACGTAATTCGGAAAGAGGCTAATCTGAATAATTTGTCAACGCGATTAAAAGTGCCCGTGTGACGCCGATGCAACATACCTGTAGCTTACTGGCGCACTCCGATACCCCGAGGCGTGCACGAGAAGGCGGACCCTTTCGCAAAACATGCTCCCACATGGGCGTGTTTTCAAATGCCTTGGCGGCAGTCATTTCCCTCACAGGGCACAGGTCCTCACAAGTCCTCATGTGCCGTCGTAACTTGCGAATAGGTCGAACAGCCACTGTGTCTGCGGAGCACATCGGACTCGCGACGCCGGAGGCAGTCATCTTGTATGTTAACGTTCGCTACGGTCGCGCGCTCCATTCAGCTTCAACTTTACCGGAGAGGAGGCGACGGTCTGGTCCCGCGGTCCCGTGGCGCCGTCGCCGGCTGGCTGACCGAAGCGAGAGAAGAAAACCGGTCCGCTAAAGCTGCCTAGTCATCATCAGCCTGTCTACGCCCACTGCAGGGCAAAGGCTTCTCCCATAGATCTCCAATTATCCCTGTCCTGTGCTAACCGGGTCCAATTTATCTCCGCAAACTTCCTGATCTCATCTGCCCACCTAACTTTCTGTCGCCCCCTGCCACGCTAACCTTCTCTAGGAATCCACTCTGTTACCCTTAATGACCAACGGTTGTCTTGTCTTCGCATTACATGGCCCGCCCAGAATTCAGGATAGCGCTGAAAAACAGATATTCAGCAAGCAAATATTTGCGTTCAGGAGTTGGCGATAATCTCACATGCAATAGAAGTAGGAGAGAAGATCGGTTCACATTTTACTAGCAAACTTTCCCAGGAGACGAAAGACTTGATTAGAAAACGGCAAGGCATGATAGTATCTAATGCAACTGACAGAACAGAACAAGCGGAGCTTTCGAAGTTAATCAATAAGCGTAGGACAGCCGACATACGAAAGCATAACATGGAGAGGATTGAGCACGCTCTAAAGAAAGGAAGGAGCCTAAAAGCGGTGAATAGACGTCTAGGCATAGGTCGAAATCAGACATATACATTACGGGACAGGCAAGGCAATGTGATCATGAATAGGGATGGGATAGTTACAATAGCCGAGGAGTTTTACAGAGATCTCTACAGTATATAGCCGCGACAACCAGGATAATAGTGAACGGGGAAGCAGTTTAGAAGAGGCTGACATTCCGCCAGTACTGACAGAGGAAGTAATGAAAGCTTTGAAAGAGATGCGAGCGCTAAAGGCACCCGGTGAGGATCAGATAATAGCTGATCTCTCAAAGGATGGTAGACAAATTATACTGAAAAAATTGGCAATCCTGTATACGCAATGCCTAATGACTGCGAGCATACCGCAACCTTGGAAGAATGCGAACATCATCCTAATCCATAAGAAAGGCGACACAAAGGACTTGAAAAATTACTGTTCATTTGCTTACTGTCAGTCGTCTACAAGGTATTTACCAAGGTATTCGCTAACACAATTTGTGCCACCTTAGATTTCAGTCAACAAAACGAACAAGCCTGGTTTCGTAAAGGCTATTCAACAGTAGACCATATTGACACTGTCAATCAGGCGATAGAGAAATGCGAGGAGTATAACCAGCCCCTATATATAGCCTTCATAGATTACGAGAAGGCATTTGACTCGGCTGATACCTCAGCAGTCATGCAGGCATTGCGGAATCAGGGCGTAGACAAGCAGTACATAAGACTACTGGAAAACACCTACAATGGCTCCACAGCTACTGTAATCCTCCATAAGGAGAGCAGCAAAATACCTATAAGGAAGGACGTAAGACAAGGGGACACAATCTATCCAATGTTATGCACAGCTTGTTTACAATAGGTAATTAGAACACTAGATTGGGAACAGGTGGGGCTAAGGATTAATGGTGAATACCTCAGTAACCTCAGAGTTTCTGATAACATTGCCTTGCTAAATAACTCGGGAGATGCGTTACAAAGCATGATTACTGACCTAAACAGGCAAAGTAGAACAGTGGGCCTGAATATTAATATGCAGAAAACTAAAGCAATGTTCAATAGCCTTGGGCGAGCACAGCGATTTGAGGTAGCTGGCGGGCATTGGAAGAAATAAGTTGATATG